>JAPXFY010000022.1:48014051-48171551 GCA_030674185.1 Monoplex corrugatus
CTGCTCTGCTCTACTCGCTCTGCCACACTCTACTCACTCTACTCTGCTCTGCCACACTCTACTCTACCCTACCTTACTCTACTTCATTCCACTGTACTTCACTGCACTCTACTCCACTCCACTCTGCTCCACTCGACTCGACTGACTAGTCTACTCTGCTCTGCCACACTCTACCCTACCTTACTCTACTCTACCCCACTCCACTCTACTTTGCTCTACTCTGACCCACTCTACTCTCTCTGCCCCACTCTACTCTACTCTGCCCCATTCTATTCTTTCTGCCCCACTTTACTCTGCCCCACACTACTCTGCTCTACTCTACTCCACTCTACACTACTCTACTCTGTTTTATTCTATTCTACCTCTACTCTACTCTGTTCTACTCCACCCTAACCCAAGTCTGCCCCCCCCCCCGCCTAGCTCTCCATTCTATTCTACTGTACCCTACTTTGTTATACTCACCGTACAAAGACTGAATGCCTTGATGTCATCAGCGCCCAGTTTGTCCGTCAGACCGTAGTACGGGTACATGAGTGCCCCGGGGTCGCGGGATGGGACAGACCCAGGGAGTGACCCAGCTCGTGGGCAGCCACCAGCAAGAGGTCACTGGAACCCCCAGAACCCGTAGACCAGTCCTCATCGTCGTCGAAATGCATGTCCCCGTCGATGGTGCCAGTGGTGCCAGAACCTGGTCCAAAGGCGTGGGCGAGGACTTTACCTGTCAGAGATGGAACTTCGTTAACCCTTTGAATCCCTCATCCTGCACTGTCACCCCATGACAGCAAAGCAAAAACTTAACCCTTTCACTCCCCTAACCCCGTAAGGTGAGGGTTGTTTTTGCAGCTGGCGGCTGGGGTGCGGGAGTGAAAGGGTTACGGTTTGGGTTTTAGTGGATGTAGCTGTCATCGTGCGTGTGTGTGTGTGTGTGTGTGTGTGTGGTGTGTGTGTGTGTGGTGTGTGTGTGTGTGTGTGTGTGTGTGTGTGTGTGTGTGTGTGTGTGTGTGTGTGTGTGTTGTGTGTGTGTGTGTGTGTGAGTGTGTGTGTGTGTGAGTGTGTGTGTGAGTGTGTGTGTGTTGTGTGTGTGTGCGTGTGAGTGTGTGTGTGTGTGTGTGTGTGTGTGTGTGTGTTCTAATTTTTGTTTCGTCTATTCCAAAGAACATCATGACTTGATACAAAACTCTATCAAATACTTCGTCTTTCGTAAGACACCGATTTACAAAATGGGTTTCGGCTCAATGCTGGAGGTTGCCAGCCGTCCGTTTGGAATAAATCACGATCTATTCCCTGCAGTCGGGTTGAACCCGGTAAATGCCTGGAGCCGTTCGAGACGTAAGTTTAAAACTATGACAGACGGTTCGTTTCGAATTCGTTTCACGCCGTCAGTCCTCTAGAAACGTGCGGTCAGAACGGTTTTTGATTGATTTGGTTCAGTTTTTCCGTCGATACCCACGTCAGGTGATATGGCCGACGGGGATAACCATCCCAGGGAAGTGGGGGAAGGGGGACCTATCTAATCCTATGCTGACACCACCAGAACGACAATGATAGGATGGGACAGTGAGAAGGCCAGTTTTAATATAGCGCAACCCAGGATTCGAACCCACAACCATTAGCATGTGAATCTGATGCTCAAACCAACTGAGGTACTGGGGCCCGCTGTCAGAACGGTTTATATGTCGGTACCTTTATACGCTTCTGCATCGTGCGAGCACAGAGCGTAGAACGAAGTGTTCCTTCTACGCTCTATGCGTGCGACGCACGAGTCAGCAAGAGCGCTCCAATGAACTTGGTTGCAGAGTCTGAGGCATCACTGAGCATTAATAACGGGATTATTTTTGTAGGCAAGTTGGTTCTGTTGATTTAGCCGTGGACTCAAGATCTGTATCTTTGGGTTCAGTCTCATCCAAGACATTAAAACCTGGACTGTTCGCTACCCATCTTAATGTTCCAATCTTTCTGGTGGTGTCAGCTTAAGAGTTTCATAGGCCCTGTCTCCCTCCTTCCCCATTTCAAGACCTTGCCAGAGCATACAGTTGTGCTGGCTAAGGGAATCTGCCACATAATTGCTGGCAGATTTGGGTGGAGCGCATATGGAATTGTCTGAGTATAATAAATTTCTCTTGAACGAACCCCAGGCTCACATTTATTACTAAGCTTTTTTCTGTATCATTTATTCCCTCACCTTTGCCATCAAAAGCGAAATTATCTCCATGGCCTTTGGCTCCAAACTTTATGTCGATATCTACTGTACCACGTCGCTCGTCAAATTCAAGGGGCGTCACTCTTCGCCATGTCTCAAAGGCTTCCATCATGATTCTCCTGGAAGGAAGAAAGTCACCAATCAGAGAAAAGATCATAAACGGTGCAGCCAATTAAAAACGAAAAGGCAACAAGTGGTCTAAAACAACTATCATTGAAGGGCCTATGAACTGACTGAAAATTACAAAATGATGATAATAATCTTGATAATCATCATCGATGAAGATGATGATGATGATGAGATGATGATGATGAATGATAAAACAGCCAACAAATCAACCCACTAATAGACTGAAGAAAAAGGTACACCCAAAATTCTTTAATCTACATTTTCAAAAAATGCTCCATGTCCAAATGGCATTCTTTCTGAAGATAATTTAGAAAGATGTCTGACAGAATAATTATGTCTATAATTGCCAGCATTTTGAAATGTGGTGACTCTGTGTGTGTGTGTGTGTGTGTGTGTGTGTGTGTGTGTGTGTGTTGTGTGTGTGTGCGCGCGCGCGCGCGCGCAGTTCTGTGTGTGTGTCTGTGCTGTGTGTGTCTGTGTGTGTCTGTGTGTGTGTGCGTCTGTGTTGTGTCTGTGTGTGTGTCTGTGTGTGTGTCTGTGTATCTGTGTGTGTTGTGTTCGTTTGTTTGTCTCTGTGTGTGTGTGTGTCTGTGGCTCTGTGTGTCTGTGTATCTGTGTGTGTCTGTGTATCTGTGTGTGTCTGTGTGTTTGTGTCTATGTGTTTGTGTGTCTGCATGCGTGTCTGTGTCTGTGTGTCTCTGTCTTACCGTTGGTCAGACGAGGTCAGCTGTCTGGTAGAGCTGGTATCCAGTTTCCAACTCAGTCTGGGCTTTTCCCACTTGCTCCCTGTATAAACAGCAAACCAATACAACGTTCACGTCCTCTGTCTGTATAGTTACATACGTTTTCAAAAAAATGCTCCATGTCCAAATGGCATTCTTTCTGAAGATAATTTAGAAAGATGTCTGACAGAATATGTCTATAATTGCCAGCATTTTGAAATGTGGTGACTCTGTGTGTGTGTGTGTATGTGTGTGTGTGTGTGTGTGTGTGTGCGCGTGCGTTTTTTTCAAAAGGGATTCGTTGCCCTTGAACAAATCGATAGACGCTTCACTTAAGTCTGATAGTAAATATTTGGCAGACCTCTTAAATCTGCGCAAAACTCTATTATCCGCTACCGTAACAGAATCATGCAATGGGGATGGAGATGGAGAGCTGGAGCTAAGAAACGCTACGCTGACACCACCAGAATGAGTGGAACATTAAGATGGGCAGTCAATACGCCAATTTTCTTGTCATGGACTGGAATTGAACTCGAGATATCAGATCTTAAGTCTATGACTCTTTGTCAACAAAGCCCGGAGAATGAAGTGGTCTGAGCACTCACCACCGAAAGCCACAATCAATTACGGTCGAGCGTGGCTGCCATACAGAGAGGTGACAAAATTCAGGTTTGATCACACTGTCCAGTCTACGAAATATCTGTTTCACTTAGGGATAGAGAAAGTATAACACAGAGAGACAGAAACAGAGAGAGGGAGGGAGGGAGAGGGAGAGAGAGAGAGAGAGACAGAGTAGAGAGAGAGAGAGAAACAGAAACAGAGGAAAGAAATAGGCACCGCCCTCATAATTCTGGCATCGAAAAAAAGTCTGAAGATAACAACAACAACAACAACAACAAACACAGGGAAAAACAAACAAACAAACAAAAAAAAAACAAACAATAGCTAACAAACAAGTACTTCTACCACAAACAAACAAAAAATCAGCAACAAACAGAAAACTTCCAAACAACAACAAACAAATAAGTAAACTAAAAAAAAAAGACATTCATCCAGTGTATATACGACGGCGTATATCTCTACAAACGTCTCTTATGTGAGGCAAACTTAACCCTTTGACTCCCTCACCCTGTCCACCAGCATCCTGTATCGTCAGCCATGACAGCAAAACAAAAACAACCCTTTCACTCCCTCACCCTATCCACCAGCTTCCTACAGGAAGCTGGGGGATCGGATGAGGAAGTGAAAGGGTTAAGTTTTTGCAGCTGGCAGTTAGGTTGCGGGAGTGAAAGGGTTAAACAGATTGCCATGTCGGTGACTGATGCAACAAGCCAGAAAAGCAACACACCTAGCAGAGCGTATCTTGATGGCGATTGGCCGCTGTCGTTCGTCACGTGACCGGATTCCTCTTCCTCTTCCGGTATGTCGGCCACGCCACACCGGTTCATCTTCATCAGACTTAAAGTGGCGCTGTCCAGGTTCCCCGTCTGCTTCAGGCCGAAATAGCTCTGAAGCAATCTGTTGGCATAGAAACGTCGTTTTTTGTTTGTTTTGTTTTTGTTGTTTTTTATTTTTGTTTGTTTGTTGTTGTTGTTGTTGTTTTGTTGTTTTTCGTTCATCCGTGTTCTCTTCATTTGTGTGGTGTATATGTTGTGTGTGCTTTCTTTGATAATGAGTCACCTCCATGTACCACATGTTTTATCTCGTTATTTGCTATCAAAAGACCCAACAAGCCTACAGACGGCTCCATCAACAACAAGCCCACATACAGTCGTAAACAAATGAGTTACATCTCTGGCTTACTCATTCATTGTCATACCTGCTAACAACTACATTGTCTATCGTCCATTGCACTAACAGGAACTTCAGAAGTATCTCCACGTACGTACGCTCAGCAGACACGTCAAACGCACTAACATCTACTACGCAACTACTTGACCCACCATGCGCAATGGTTTGACCCTAATCATACGACCTCTGACCTACCTCAAAGCTCGCGACTGCTCGTCCTCTTGCTTGCTGCTGTCTCCATTTTCCACTGGTGGCGACTGCAGGAAGTGGAGTGGTTTCCCTTCCCGGTAGTAGCCATACTGCCTCAGGAAGTTCTGCGTGCAACACGGAGAATACATGCTGGATTAAGGATGTCATTATGACGCAAGTGAATGGCTGTTAAAGGATTGTTTTTAAACACAAGAAAGAAAAGCCGTCATACCTGTGACTCTCGACTCAACGAATGGCACTTTACTGAAGGAAAAGTTCATTTTGATCAAAAGAAATGCCCATCGATCTAAAGATACAATATCGTAACATCAGTAATCAATAACAATGAGTAACCCAGCAAAAGTTTATGATGTGCTGTTGCGTATGTTTAGAATACGATCCACATATTAACGAATTATGTAATTACATTTAAGTCAAGAGTTCGAATTTCGAGCAATAGTAATAAACAAAATTGATGGGAATTGAAGTCAAGCATGCAAGCAGATGAACAGTATTCAATGATAATAATACTGATAATAATAATAATACTAATATTAACACTACCACTACTACTACTAATAATAATAATCATCATCATCATCATAACGATGATCAAAGGATTCTCTCTCTCTCTCTCTCTCTCTCTCTCTCTCTCTCTCTCTCTCTCTCTCTCTCTCAAGTTTTATCTTCTCTTCACACGACTAATTATTAAAGACGGTTAATCATCTAACTCCGACCTGTGTAAGTAGAACAAAGTTCTCAAGAATATTTGTTGTTTTTATCAACTGAACGAAATGTAATTGTAACTGCACACTGGAAACAGTCTGAAAGACAGCAACACAGAGGAAAAACCCGTGTGTATGTATTATCTTTTTCGTGAAGAAACGATCAGTTTAAAAAAAAAAACGCTGTTTCTGTGGAGATGAGGTAGGCTCAACCCCTAGGTGAGCACACACCCCTCCTCCCCCCGCCTTTTTTTTTTATATAGTTCTATTGTTTAGAGCATCTCCCTGGTAATGCAGGAGTCGATCTCATGTGGGCTACAGCTTTCTGCACTCTTTTGATAAAGCCGTGGACAAAAATAACTCATATCTCGAATTCAGTCCCACCCCCACCCCCTCTCCCTCTTACCAAAACAAAACAGAACAAATGTGGCCTGTTTGCTGCTCATCCTAATTCTCCAGTCATTCTGATGGCGTCAGTGTTTCATAGCTCTGTTCCTCACGCCATTGCAAGACCTGGCCAGCGCAATCAGTTATGGTTTTGTGTTAGTATTAGGGGTCTGACAGACAACCGCTGGCAAATTTGGACAATGCGAATGTGGAATTGTCCGATTCTCTTTTGAACAAACTCCAAACGACAATCACCATAGCAAAACGTACGATTTGTACAGTAAACACCACGAACTTCACAAAACGCTACGGTCGAGAAACCAGCTGCAAACCAGGATGCACCATTTCACGTCTTATCAACCTGCAACTGCTGCTTCCGGATCACAACCATTGTGCTTCCGGGTTATTAGTCATTTCAGGTCCTTGTTGCCGCCACTAGTGTATACTGATGACACAAATTAACCCTCTGACGCTCTTGCCCCATCCAGGGGCTTCCTGCTTAACCTTTTGACTCCCGCACCCTATCCACCAACAGCAGAAACTTAACCTGTTGATTCCCTCACCCTATCCACCACCTTCCTGCAGGAAGCTGGTGAATGGGGTGTGGGGGTCAAATGGCCAAGTTTTTGCTTTGCTAGCATGGCTGACTAATCAGGATGCTAGTGAATGGGATGCGGGAGTTAAAGGGTTAAACAACAATGATAGTTAAATTTTCATGTCCCTGACCCTATCCAGCAGCCTTCAGCGTTATAAACTATGACAGCAAAGCAAAAACACCAATCCTTTCACTCCCTCACCCTGTCCACTAAACCTTTCTGCAAAAAGTTGCTGAATATGGTGAGGGAGTGAAAGGATCAAGTTTCTGCAAATAGTAGGTAAGGGGACGCAGTGAAAGAGTTAATTATAACAATGGGATTGAAAAACAGGATGGGTTACTCGACTTCGTTGTAGACGTGGAGAATGAGTAACATGATAATGACTAGCAGCAGACTTGTACAGGATGTTTGTGATATACGAGAGGAGATGACGAATTCAAAGCTTGTTCAAAAGTGATGCATCACATTCAGAGAAATCCATGTTCGCTCCACTCAAATCTGCCAACGAGTCAAAGTATTCGGCAGACTCCTTAGACCTTCGCAAAATCGTGTGCGCTGGCAAAGTCTTGAGATGGAGAAAGTGAGGGGAGGAGGGGGGGGGGAGGGAGGGGGATCTTAGAGAAATACTGACACTATCAGAGTGACTGGATTTAGACGGACAACCAACAGGATCCACCCCTCCGCGGAGATGCCGGGGTGGGGGGTGGGGTGGGGGGACTCTTGCAGTACAAACAGTATCCCCACCTTCTGGAAATTCTGTGCGGGATTTATCTTCTTTTCTGTCACTCTCTTTGTTTGCGCCTTGCTCTTTTGCTTTCTGTCTTTTCTTTCTATCATTTTCTGCCTTGCCAGTCCGTCCACCTGCATGTGTTTGATAAAAGTTTTACGTACTTTCTCTAAGGATTGATAATTGGATACATGTATCAAATGCATTTTTGGTTCTAGGGATACGTGATGTGCGATACGCAATTTTTAGTGATTTGGGCCAGTTTTTATGTTTCAGTGTCTTTAGTTATGTTTAAATTTGTATCAGTACTTTTTTTTTTTAAATTCCCTAGCGCGTAAGGAACAGGGCCCTGCCAGCTGCTGCGTTCCCATGAACTCCCACTCCCATACCTCCACTCTCCAACGACAAGCTGGTTATGAAATTAGACTAGATTGGGTTGGATTTACGTGGGTTTTTTTTTTTTATTGTGCTTTTTCTTCTTCTTTTTTTCTTTTCTTTTCTGTTTTTTTTTCTTCTTTTTTCTTTTCTTTTCTGTTTTTTTTTTCTTTTTTCTTTTTTTTCTTTCCTTTTTTTTTTTTTTTTTTTTTTTTGTTTTTTTGGTCACAGCCAAACTGTTTTTTCCCTCGTGATATACCTATTGCTCTCTCTGGGGAAAGTTGGTCGCCACAGTACCGAGCCACTTATTTACTCTTCGTCCCCTGTATGCGTGCAATGATCATGTTTTTTGACAAGGGCCGTTTGCGATATACATAATAAAATTACCGGTACTTATTATTATTATTACTATTATTATTATCATCATCATTATGTGTGCTTACATACGTGCGTATTTTCATGTATATAATTGTCACTGATAAATTAAAAAAAAAGACTTTTTTTTTAATTAAACCATGGTTATGTTGCATTGATGTATTGGTGTATACTTGTCTCCTATTTATTTGTACTGCGTTATAATGTATTGGCACGGTAATGTTTATGTTGTATTGATGGTTATCACAATGTTTGTGCTGTTTGTAAAGTGCAACGAGTATTCTCTGAACAGAATTGTCATCATTTATATCATTTTATTGTTATTTTTTGTTGCTATTATTATTATTACTATTATCATCATCATTATTATTATTATTATTATTATTATTATTATCATTTAGTATTAGTAGTAGTACTAGTAGTACTAATATCGTGATCATCATCATCATCATTTTTACTATTATTGTTATTTCCATCATCATCATCATCATTATCATATGATCGTTTATGACCGTATGCGTATGTATGGTTAGATATTGGATGTATATGTTCATTTGCGCATGACACTAAACATCAGACATTCTGATCGCATTACCTATAAAAAAAATAAAAAGTGTGCCAAACTCTCAGGCAGAATACGGGACCATATGAAGATCTGATGACATCAGTTAAGAAAAGAAAACTACTTTGGTATGGCCAGCAGCAACAACAACAATAACAAAACCGATGGACTGGCAACATTGCAGAATGACCAGAGAGACCATTTGCAGAGACCCAAGCTGTGGAACACAACCGACAGAGCTCGGAATAAATGCCACATGCACCGACCTCACAGATACCATATGATGGATAAGATTGAAAATGATAACGGCATAAGCCCTGGGCAGTCTGGGGAGTCTCCTTAGTGTTTGTTTTCTATGTCTATCCTTCTAAATGATATGAATGAAGAAGAAACAAAACAAAACAAAGGAAAAAGTAGTTAGTATGCCTGCACAGTATTTACACTTCATAACCCTCACATCATCATCATCATCATCATCATCATCACCAAGTTCCCGGCTGCATTGCGTTGGCGATCATGGCCCTCCATATGTATCTATTCCTTGTTGCCGCAAGCACATCTTCCACCCTGTGCGTCCTCAGCCACCCTGCAAGTCCGTCCAATATTTTCTCCCTGGGTCTACCTGGTGCTCTCTTTCCCTTCAGCTTTCTTGTTGTGACCAGGTGCTCTAATTCCCCTTTCCTTATAAAATGGCCTATCACCTGTTGCCTGTCTTTTCCTAATCTTCCTTATGTAATGATCTTCTTGTTCTGCCTCCATCAAGACTGTCTCATTTGTTTTCTTTGCTGTCCATAGAACTTTCAACTTTCTTCTTACAAACCACATCTCGGCTGCTTCAATCTTGTTCTGGCTTTGCTTGTTGACTGACTGTCCACGCCTCACAACTGTATAATATTATCGGTTCTATACAACATTCAAGAACTCTCTTCCTAATGTTAATCGATAGGCATCACAGAAACAAATCTATGGACGATAGCGCTTTACAAAACTAATTTACTATTTACATCCCTTTCACTCTCTCACCTTATCCGCCAACGTTCTGTATCGTCAGCCATGATAGCTAAGCAAAAACTCAACCTTTTCACCCCCTTATCTTACTCACCAGTTTCCTTGCAAAAAGCTAGTAGATAGGGTGAGGGCATGAAAGGGTTAATTTTTTTTGCAGCTTATGGACAAGCTGCGGTAGTGGAAGGGATAACAAGTAACGTATACTCACAGCAGCGAGAGAGGGTAAATTACCCTCCTGTTGTTGCATGTCCAGCAGGTTGACGGCAATGGGTCGGATGGGACTGGCCGGTGCCGACCTTTCTGTGTTCTCCACGCTCGCCTTCTTGCTGTCTGAAGACCTTTCACGTGATGTGGAGGTGATGGCGGGCAGTGCTGCAGTCGACATCACCATCAGAGACAGCAACAACCACCCAGCTGCTGTAGAAGCTTTTTCACATCCCATCTTGTGTTTTTGTGAGAGCTGGTTCGAGTTTTGTCTCCTGGGTAAAATTTTTACCCCCAAGATAGTTTTCAGTTTGTGTCGTTGTCTTAGAGTTAAGTTCCCGTAGGATATTCAACTCGTGAATTTATTTTTCGCGATGTAGCTTCTAGATGTTTGGTTTGTATAATCAGTTTTGGCTTTTATAATTTGGACTTTTTAAAATAAAAATGGTTCCAAACCGTGATTGTTTCTACTATATTTAAGCAAATTCCATGTTATGTCGCTTTTTGAGCTGCGATAGCTGTGCGCT
The DNA here is from genome assembly GCA_030674185.1 of Monoplex corrugatus. NCBI lineage: Eukaryota > Metazoa > Mollusca > Gastropoda > Littorinimorpha > Ranellidae > Monoplex > Monoplex corrugatus. The sequence goes on from JAPXFY010000022.1 coordinate 48,024,569, forward strand.
TCAGATACGTTTATGCGGTAGATGATACTTCAATGAAAAGGCTCACAACTGTCAAAAATGTATGCAAAGGCTATGACACAGTGACTTCGTTGTAAATGGTTATCAACGCACACAAGGAATTGATCACTTCACTACTGATGAGGTTCATTTGAAGTCGCTATATATACGGTTACGTGCATGATGACAGTGTTCCGGTCTGGAAATTGCCCGGCTATCCTTGCGCGTGTCACCAAGTTCGCAGTATTCACCACTTCAGCTCAAGTTGACAGGCATTTATCAACAGATCTCGCTCTATCCAAACCGTAACATCAAGGTACTCAAAGTTCACCGATGATTCATAACTATTGTGATGTAAATCCGTGCCCGCATCTCGTGCACGGCTCTTCAATGACGTCGTGTTATGCGGCTCATTTTTCCTGCCCTCTCATTGGTTCTTTAGCACTGGATTTGCTGACTGAGCATTTGCGCATGCGCATTTTGTGTTTTTTCTTTTAGTTCCTGGACTGATCATTGCAATTCGCCAATGAGCGCTGTTGTTAGTCCTGCCGGTGTGAGTTAATTAAGTTACGCAGTTGGATTGCTACGACTTTGTTTATTAATGATATTGATAGAGCTACGTAGTGCAATTATTGTCTCTTTGTTTACGAGTATTGGAAGAGTTACGGAGTTTGATTGCCGTCACTTTGTTTATTAACAATTGATAAGATTACGTACTTTAACCCTTTGACTCTTGCACCCTATCCACCAACTGCAAAAAACTGACCCTTTGACTTCCTCACCCGATCTACCAGATTCCTGCAGGAAACTGGTGGATAGGGTGAGAGAGTCAAAGGGTTAAGTTTTTGCTTTGCTAGCATAGTTGACAATGCAGGATGCTGATGGACAGGGTGCCGGAGTCAAAGGGTTAATTACTGCGAAAGTTACGTATTTTGATTTTTGTGGCTTTGTTTATTAGCATTGATGATGCCATTGGCTTTGTTTATTAGTATTGATAATGTTACTTAGTTTAATTATCGTTACTTTTATGCTAAGTGTTGATAAAGTTACGAAGTTTCATTATTGTTGCTTTAATGATAAGTGTCGATAAATTTACGTAGTTTCATTATTGTTGCTTTAATGATAATGTCGATAATTTACGTAGTTTCATTATTGTTGCTTTAATGATAAGTGTCGATAAATTTACGTAGTTTCATTATTGTTGCTTTAATGATAAGTGTCGATAAATTTACGTAGTTTCATTATTGTTGCTTTAATGATAAGTGTCGATAAATTTACGTAGTTTCATTATTGTTGCTTTAATGATAAGTGTCGATAAATTTACGTAGTTTCATTATTGTTGCTTTAATGATAAGTGTTGAAAACGTTACGTAGCTTAATGGTTGTGGGTTTGTTTGTCCCAGCCTGCAACATTTCGCTGCCCACCTGAATTAATGTTTCCATCATTCTGGTGATGTTGTTGTTTCAAAGTTCCCTTCTCCTCTTCCCCCCTCCCCCAACACCCCCCCCCCCCACTCCTGCATTCCTTCTCCGTTTCAAGACCTTCCCAGAGACCAGATAGTTTTGCGCAGGCTCAAGGAATCTGTCAGATAATTGCTATCAAATTTGTGGGAAGGGCCATGCACATATGGAATTGTCCGAGCGCGACGAACCCCTCCAGAACAAACTTCAAACCCTAAACTCTAAACTTACCAGTACTGATAAAGTTAGCATGATTTCTTCTTTTAGTTTGCGTGCGTAGCTGAACAGCTTATCCCAAGGACTTCCTCGCCACTATCTGCTGTTCCCATATACAGTGAGTGCAGTCTTCATCTAACAACAACAACAACAACAATAGTATAATAATAATAATAATGATGATGATGATGATGATATTTATTATGCGCTAAACCTTGATTCAAGAACCAAATCAAGGCAAACACTCTCATTATTCAGCAAAGCAGTCACCTAACAATGACAAGTCCTCCCAGGCGCAAAGCACACACAAAGTGTGGTGTGTGTGTTTGGAAAACAGGAGGGGAGTAAGGTGTGTAACCCGTGACCCAAGCCGTCATCCTCCTTCTCTCTCTCTCTCTCTCTCTCTCTCTCTCTCTCTCTCTCTCTCTCTCTCTCTCTCTCTCTCTCTGTCTCTCTCTCTCTCTCTCTCTCGCTCTCTCTCGTACACACACATACACACACATACACACACCCGCATGGACAGCGCCATCCCCACCCTCACCTCCTTTGCATGCTGAATTGATTATCGAGTGGCACTGGAAGCTTGGGAGGGGATTATCCGGAGAGTGGCGAGGAATTGTTGCTCCGGGTCCCATCTGCGCTCTCGTGGTGTTTCTTGTAACATATTTGTGCATTACTCCATTTCGGTATATAATAATGATACGGTAATGGCTTAATTTAGCGCTCTCGTGGATTTTGCCCTGGGAACGGTGTCATCGTTCCTTGTCCTAACACTGGCCCAACCCCCAACCCCTCACCCATGTGATATTTGCGTATAAGGACATAGGTCTTTTCCATAGGGATTTCCCCACGTATTCCTATCCCCTAACCTACAACACTAAGCGTACAAAGTACAAAAACTCAGCCACCAAATTACTTTATGCATACATATGTAATTATACACATACATACATACATACATACATACATACATACATACATACATACATACATACATACATACATACATACATACATACATACAAACATATATATATATCGTATTAATACGATCAGTGTGCCTTCACATATTTCGAAATCACGCCACGTCACGTGTAACCTCAACGAATGTAGAACTTGTCCCCTTCATCTGGACACTTAAGTTCTGAAGAAGACGGAAATAAACAAGTCGTGCTTTGTTGTTGTTCCCCTTGATGAGATAAGCAGACGATTTCCGGGAGCGGAAGTTCATCAGACACGAAGCGAGATGAAGACAGAACACAGTGGTGTTTGTACTAGGAACAAGCCCTGTATGAGACCACCAAAGAAGGCAAGTACACTCAAGTGCCCTATGTGTCAATGTTGATTTGATGTTAGGGATCCTTGTCGACCTATCGCGTTCAAGTTCATTACCGCCATTCTTTATTCTCCATGGTAAACTAGGGGAGTTTACTTCATATCGACCGGAGTGATGTTTCGTGTTTGTGTGTGTAGAGAAGTATGTGTGTGTGTGTGTGTGTGTGTGTGTGTGTGTGTGTGTGTGTGTGTGTGTAAACAAAACATGGCAGATTTTTTTCTAGTTGTTTGCTGATGTCTTGTTTTTTTTAGTCCAGATTTTAATTTCATAAGTAAGTTGCTTTTTTTGTTGGTGTTTCTTATCTGCGTGTGTCTGTATGTGAACAGAATGTGTCAGACTTTTTTGGCTGTTTGTTCATGATTTTTTGTTTGTTTGTTTGTTTTTTCTTTTGTTTTGGGGTTCTGTTTTGTTTTCGCCCTTGGGTTTTTGGCTTTTTGTGTGTGTCCGTTTTGTTTTTAGATTTATTTTAAAGAATAATCACTATCGCACCAATGTCCATGACCTCTACCACTTCAGTCTTTAGACCAGCGTGGTCCAAAATGTGAACATATATATATCATAATTGTAGACATCTCGACATCTCGGCTGTTTCCAGATGGATTTTAACTGAATTGGTGATCATTGTGTAGTCTGATACGATGAGTTCTTAATTGTCTAAATTTCGTGAAAACTGGTTAAAGGTTTCATGTGGTAGAAGTGCAGTGAGGTCTCCCGTGGAGTTCAGTGGGATTTCGGAGTTTGATCAGAAGCGATTCTTTGCATGCAGTTGCATATGCGCTCTGCCAGAATCTTCCAGTGGTTTTCAGTGCAGACTCCTTGAGCCTGCCCAAAACCTTATGGGCTGGCAAGGACTTGTAAATTATGGAGAGTAGGCGGGCGAGGGGTAACAGGATTGTGAAATCTTAAGCTTACACCACCAGAATGATTGGACCATCAATCAAAATGGGCAGCGGACAAGCCATGTTTTCTGTTACCCGATTTCCGTATCCTCCAAATCGATTTACCCATGAGTGCGTTCCCACCCTGGGGGTCAGGATTTAGCTAGGCTTAGTGTTAAATGTTATCAGCAGTGATCAGTTTGACTGATAAAGAAAAAAAATGTATATGTATAAATACATACGATATTGGTGTGAGCCAACGATGATTTTTCGAATTATCACTGCAGTGTATAAATATATACATATATACAAACACACACACACACACACACACACACACACACACACAACACACACACACACCACACACCTCTCTCTCTCTCTCTCTCTCTCTTTCTTTCTCTCTCTCTCTCTCTCTTATATATATATATATTGTGTGTGTGTGTGTGTGTGTTGTGTATGTATGTGTGTGTGTGTGTGTGTGTGTGTGTGTGTGTGTGTGTGTGTTGTGTGTGTGTGTGTTCTTATATATGTTTGAATTTTTTTTTCATTATCAGTAAAACTGATCACTGCTGATACATACATACTACATGCATACATACATACATATATATTATATATACAGATGTATATGAATGTGTGTGTATGTATATATGTGTGTGTGTTTGTGTGTATGTGTATGTACACGTGTGTTTGTACGCTACATACGTATTTGAAGTTTCATTGATTCTCAAGGTAAAAGTTGCACGAAACATTTTAGTGGATTCATATTTTAACTACCAGAATTATTTGTATTAGATGGTTAGTTACCTCCCATTGTGCCATTAACGCTAGGCAGCACAGAGGAAATTCTCCACTTTTGTCTGCTATAGGTGCCTCTGTATAATTAACCCATTTGACTCCCGTACCCTATCCACCAACTGCATAGACGTACCCTTTGACTCCTTTTCCCTATGCACAGCTTCCCAGTTGTCACGTAATCCTGCTATGTTTGGATGATGTACCCAAACTATCTCCATCATCTTTTTCATGATGTAGTGTCTACACTCTCATGTTGCACTGGGCAAGTAGTCTATTGTGATGCTTACCTGCTGTTTCGGATGATGTACCCAATCTATTCCATCATCTTTTATGTAGTAGTGTCCATACTCTTTCGGCTGCATGGGAAGTAGTCTAGTTGTCACGTTATCTGCTATGTTTGGATGATGTACCCAATCTATGTCCATCGTCTTTTCATGATAGTGTCCACACTCTCATGGTTGCACTGGGCAAGTAGTCTAGTTGTGATGTTACTATGTTTGGATGATGTACCCAATCTATGTCCATTCGTCTTTTCATGATAGTGTCCACACTCTCATGGTTGCACTGGGCAAGTAGTCTTGTTGTGATGTTACTATGTTTGGATGAATGTACCCAATCTATGTCCATCGTCTTTTCATGATAGTGTCCACACTCTCATGGTTGCACTGGGCAAGTAGTCTAGTTGTGATGTTACTATGTTTGGATAATGTACCCAATCTATGTCCATCGTCTTTTCATGATAGTGTCCACACTCTCATGGTTGCACTGGGCAAGTAGTCTAATTGTGATGTTACTATGTTTGGATGATGTACCCAATCTATGTCCATTTGTCTTTTCATGATAGTGTCCACACTCTCATGGTTGCACTGGGCAAGTAGTCTAGTTGTGATGTTACTATGTTTGGATGATGTACCTAATCCATGTCCATCGTCTTTTCATAATGAAAGTGGCCATACTCTCTTACTTGCACTGGGGAAGAAGTCTAGTTGTGATGTTATCCTGCTGTCTTCGGACGATGTTCCAATCCATCCCCATCGTCTTTTCATGATGATAGTTGTCCATACTCTCTTGGTTTTACTGGGGAAGTAGTCCAGTTGTTATGCCATCCTGCTATGTTTGGATAATGTACCCAATCCATCACCTGTATGTGTTCGATAAAGTTTTACGTCCTTTTTCTTACGATTGATAATTGGGTACATGTATGTAAGTGCATTTTTGGCCCGAGAGAAATGAGATACGTGGAAGCAATTTAAGGTAATGAAGGCCCGTTTCATACAAGTTTTAGTGTCCATAGTTATGTTTAAAGTTGTTATCAGGTATGTTTTTTTGAATCCCCTTGTTGGAAGTCCATGGTCGCCAACGCCATGCGGCAGGGCACCTGATGATGATGATGATGATGATGTGTGATAAATTGGACGGAGTGATCAACGCCATGGGCATGTCCTTAAATTATGTGTGCGAATGCATTAATATGTGTAGTTAATTTTCTTTTCTTGTTTTTTCCTGTTGCAGTATTGTGTATGTTTTGAAACGGTTATAGCCCTGATATGGCTCTACCGGTCGGCTGGGCTTTAAACAAAAATACCAATTACAGTAACAATAACCCACTATATCACCATCGTCTTTTCATGATTATCTTGGGAGAGCAGTTGTTGGTTTTATAAATAAGAATGTTCAATTAACCCTTTGACTCCCGCACCCTATTCACCAACTGCAAAAACTTAACCCTTTGACTCCCTCACAGGAAGCTTGTGGATAGGGTGAAGGTGTCAAAGGGTTAGGTTTTTGTTTTGCTGGCATAGTTGATAATGCAGGATGCTGATGGACAGCATGCAGGAGTCAAAAGGTTAAAGCAATTGGTACTAAAAAGTGGAATGTAAGTATGACTTGACCGTCTTATTTCCAGTCTGTATTCACTACGACTGCGCCATATTAGGCAGTGGTAATAGGGAAAATGAAGGGGTGTGAAGAACGTGTTCTTGGTTATGGGGTCACGCTGACCTGAATTCGTTTTTAGCATCTGTGTCGGTCACCCGGTCTGTCCCGTTCGGTCAGTCAGTGAGGCGGGGGAAAGGATGAGGGTGAGGAGAGGCGTTGGGGGGGGGGGGGGGCTCAAACGTGTGTGTGTGTGTGTGTGTGTGCATCTGTGTATTGTGTGTGTGTGTGTGTGTGTGTGTGTGTGTGTGTGTGTGTGTGTGTGTGTGTGTGTGTGTGACTCAGATACCATTGAGTTTTGAGGAGAACCCGATTGACCTATTGACATATTAACACACAACCACACACACACACAAAAGGAAACGAGAAGTGTGGTATTTGAATCTAAAGTCTGTTCCTACGTCAGCTACCCCTCCATCACGTGGGCCGGTTGGTTCTCTTGATAGAGCCGTGGACTCAAGATCTGATGTCTTGTGTTCAATCCCAGCCCATCATCATCATCATCATCATCATCAGGTGCCTTGCCGCGTGGCGTTGGCGGTTATGGACATCCATCTGTCTCTATCACTTGTTGCCTCAAGCATCTCCTCCACCCTTTTTGTCCCCAGCCACTCTGCAAGTCCGTCTAGTATCTTCTCCCTGGGTCTACCTGGTGCTCTCTTTCCCTCCAGCTTTCCCGTTGTAACCAGGTGCTCCAATTCCCCTTTCCTCATAAAATGGCCTATGAATGTTGCCTGTTTTTTTTTTTCCTAATCTTCCTTATGAATGATCTACTTGTGTCTGCCTCCATCAAGACTGTCTCGTTTGTTTTCTTCGCTGTCCATGGAACTCTTCTTAGAAACCACATCTCGGCTGCCTCAATCTTGTTCTGACTTTGCTTGTTGACTGTCCACGCCTCACATCCGTACAAAAGTATTGGTTCTATATAACATTCAAGAACTCTCTTCCCGATGTTAATTGATAGGAATTTGTTGGTAAGAATGCTTGTCATCTTCTTGAATGTTGTTTTGGCAACATTAAAATATGGGCCTGGTCAGTGCCCATCGAAATGTTTCCATCATTCTGGTGGTGTCATCTCAGTGGTTTATAGCTCTTTTCTCCCTCTGCCCTCTCCCCATTTCAAGACCTTACCGGCTCATACGGTTTTAAACCGATTCCGGTATTTCTGTCTAGTGATTTGCTGGTATATTTGGGTGAAGCATATATGCAGTTATCTGAGTGTGATGACTCCATCTTGAAGAAACTCCCAAACCAGAATCTTTTCTACATATTACTATATTAATTACTTTACTCTCTGCATAAAAGCTCAGTGTGATCTGTTTTGCAGATGATACAATAATACATGTAAATCACCCTGATATAACCCGAAATAGTGCTTATGGAGCTGATTGAATGGACAGAACTAAATCACACATCACTTCACCACAAAAATTAAAACGTATATTTATGACAACAAGACAAAAAAGACAAAAAAACTTATCTTTCAGAACATCCAATTTATATCATAAATCAAGTCGCAGAAGAAGTTAATTTTCACAAAATCTCAGATGTAACAACCGATAATAATCTTTCCTGATCAATTCAAACAAACGAGTCATGAAAAACTATTTCAGTGAAACTATTGCATTTATTTCACTTATCTAAAATATATATCAGGATCAAGACAAGTATTTTTCTACGCACATATCCAGTTATTTACTGTGTATTTACCCTTTGGGATTCAGCTAGTGATAATAATCTCAAACACATCATTAGTTTCCGTAAGCGAGCTTTAGAACACATCTTAAAAACCACTGGTATAGTATGTCCCATGTTGTATAGAACTTCTCAAATCTAACACAGTTTGCGCTACCCATTCAGCTAGCATAGAAGCAGATACAAAGTACAAAAACAGTAAGCTCAGAACACTCCTGCTTACTGTTTTTGTACTTTGTATCTGCTTCTATGATAGCTGAATGGGTAGCGCAAACTGTGTTAGATTTGAGAAGTTCTATACAACATAGGAACATAATTCTCAAGAGTTATGTCCTTTGATTATATTATAAAAATTCTCCCTGCTTCCCTCTTATTTCTTTGGTATTACTGGTATAGTAGACTCAGACTGTCTGGAATTAATATTTTACCATTAAAACTGACAGGCAAGTAAAAAAGGAATATTTGTATACAAAATAATTAATGGCTGCTTCAGGTAACGTAATCAATACCATCTCTATGAATCTCGTACAACAGGAGAAAAATAAATGTCCTCATCCCAAGAACTAACTTCTTTAAATACGGCCTTTTGTACTCAGGAACTACCCTCTGGAACACACTACCAAAAAACATGCAGAAATAATTCAGTTCCACAATATCTAAAAAGAGGTGTTTAACACATTAACTGATCAGGTCTTTTACTACCTAACAATCAAGTCAGTCACTCGCAAGTTTTTTTTTTAATTTTTTTTTTATAGTGCCTGGGTTCTAAGTTGGTATAACAACTTAGAATTCATTTCTTTTGAGCTGGCATTCACTGTTTGCCTTTTTAAATGTTGACATTGATTCGTGTGTAATTTTTGTGTAGTGTAGACCCTCTTTGGGCGAGGGCTGGATGCCAAAAATCATCTACATTGTATACTGCTTTTTTTTTTCACGCCTTTGTAAATAAGATTCGTTCTTGTATTTAATTTCGTTCTTGTTCTCCTCTCTCTCTCTCTCTCTCTCTCTCTCTCTCTCTCTCCTCTCTCTCTCTCTCTCTCTCTCTCTCTCTCTCTCTCTCTCTCTCTCTCTCTCTCTCTGTTTTCTATCTCTGTCTCTCTCTCTCTGTCTCTCTCTCTGTTTCTGTCTGTGTCTCTCTCTGTCTGTGTGTCTCTGTCGCTGTCTGTCTGTCTGTCTGTCTCTCTCTCTCTCTCTCTCTCTCTCTCTCTCTCTCTCTCTCTCTCTCTCTCTCTCTCTCCCCCTCTTTGTCTCTCTCTGTCTCTCACTCTCTGGTTACAGGCGCAATTTTTTTTGCACCATGCAGCGTAAAATCTTCATTTAAAAGTAAATATGAACAAAAGACAAAAGTAATAAGCTTATTGTCGTATTAGGAAAGGACATTTAATTAACAGCCAGACAGATGGACTTTTCAAGGATGTGGTTACTGTGTATACGGATTTAAGTGTTTATTTCACAACACGGCTGAGTTTTGTTCCTGCATGTCGGGATCGTGTTAACAGAGCCAAAAACGCTCATGCATGCATGAAGCAAAAGTTGTGTGGAGTGATTCATGATATCCGTGGGAAATGTTAGAGAATTGCAGTTTCATTTCCTGAAACGGCAGTGACACCTTTTAGTAAAATTATGACTTTGAATTGGTTAACACAATAAACAGTATGACATACTGAAGCCGTAAATGTCTTAGCCAGATACTCCTTGAGCCTGCACAAAAAGTTATGCTCTGGCACGGTCTTGAGAAAAAAGAGGACATAAGAAGTACTAATAAATAATCCAAAACATGTGTGGCTGCCCACGTTCAAGCAAACAGGAACCAGAAAAAAACACGAGACAAGGATCAGAATGCGTATTTAATACAACCAGACAAGACAGGCACAAATTTTCGTCCATCTGGCCTTTTGTCAAGCGTAGACGTAAAATCACAAACGAACAAACACACTGGACGAAGCAGCAGGGAAGTTTCAGACTTTTTGTATTTGGTGTTTGTTCGTTTGTGATCTTACGTTTATACTTGCCAAAGGCCAGTTGGCCGAAAATTTGTGCCTGTCTTGTCTGGTTGTATTAAATACGCGTTCTGAGTCCTTTTTTTTTTTCGTGGTTTTTTTTTTCTGGTTGATATGAAACAATGACACAAGCAGAATGACTGGAGCATTCAGATGGGCAGTAAACAGGCCATTTTTTATGTTGTGCGTTAACAGCCTTTCAGAAACTCTATCTTGACTCATAATCTCACTCAGGAAATCCTTGATTCTGATAAATTGCATTCCTATAGTTGTATAACTGTGAAGTTCCATTCCGGATGGAGACCGCGTGACACGGCTGTACTCCACGCCTATGTTTATGATATGTCCTGGCTGTCTGCCAGGCCCGAGAGATACAGACACTTGCGGTGCTGGCCAGAAGATTTCAGCTACACCATCAATTACGCATCCGTGAGACGGAGATGAGACTCGATTGTGTTTGGACCCAGTCTTCCCACTGAGCTCGTAATACACTCAGCTCTGGAGAGGAACCGGTTGAGGCGGAACCGGAAAAATCCCACGGTGATTTCCAGTGACAGAACCGATGAGGGATTCGAACCGAACCCACAACCTTCCAGTGGTTAGTCTGTTGTGTTTAACCACTCTACCACGGCAACTGGTGATAATAGTCAATAGTGTAGGCCTACTTAGTCATAGGCCTTCGAGACCTGTAAAGGCCTGTATAAATTGAGAAAGAGAAAAAGAGGAAGACCATTTCCTGTGTTGTAATGGTTCACAGTGGCGACAGAATTTGTATGTTTGTATGATCATTTATGACTGCAGTCGCATGTCCTAGTTCCGCGTGTTTCTATCGTTGTCATGTTTTATTTTCGTAACTTGTTCTTGAAAAGAAAAGAACATTCCTAAATAGGAGATTTGTGTGTGTGTGTGTATGATGTTAGTGTGTGTGTGTGTGTGGTGTGTGGTGTGGTTGTGTGTGTGTGTGTGTGTGTGTGTGTGTGTATGTGTGTGTTGTGTGTGTGTGTTGTGTGTGTTTAACATTACAAAGTGGAGACACACGTTTTTACGATGTAGCCGAGATTGCTCCCATTACGGGCTGATACAAATAATAATTATAAGATATAAGATCTCTACGCTTGCCAAGGCAAAGGGCTTACGCGCAGGCTCAAGGCGTATGTCATTGATCATTTTTGGATCTTCTCGACCACGTGGCATCAGTAGCAACAGTGCATATGGAATTTATTCCGAGCCCGAAGTCGTATTGAGAATGTGAAAGTGGATCTGCTATATAAGCATAAGGTGTGTTCGTGGTGCTACAACACGAAACCGAAACTAGACATGAAAAGGAAGTTTCATTCTTCTTATTATTGTTGCTTAAAGCCCAGTCGACTGCCATACACACAGTACTTCAACAGCAAAAGAAATGAACAGAAAACTTAGCACACATATCGATGCATTCGCGCGCATAATCTAAGGAGATGGCGTTAACCACTCCGTCCAATTTATCACACAGGGGATTTAGAAAACATACCTGATTACAATTTTGAACATAACTACGAACACTAAAACATATAAAAACGGGCTTTAATTACCTAAAATTGCTTCCGCATATCTCATTTCTCTAAAGCCAAAAATGCACTTATGTACCCAATTATCAATCCTAACAGAAAGTATGTAAAACTTTACAGAAGACGTACAGGTGCATGGACCAGCAAGGCAGAAACTGATCGGAAGAAGTGACAAAGCAAAGGAACAAGGCAGAAACAAAGAAAGTGACAGAAAAGAGGAAATTTCTAGCACAGAATTCCCAGGATACCAGTGACTATCAGGACTTTGAATTATGTAGAATGCCACCAGACGACCTCTTAACTCGATCCTAACGATTTTTAGAAGGACTTTCTTTGTTCTTTAGGTCTTGGCTTCCTGGAATTTAAAGCCAGTGTAGCGCGACAGCTGCAGAAGCTTTTGAGACGTCACAAATCTAAACCGAAAGCGGGTATTCCCTGTATGCGATGGCAACTATTAAAAAAGGAACTGATGAATATGCATTTTGAAATATCACTGAATGCAACCAAAAATATTGCTCCACTGAATCGGGCATCGCCTATTATTGATCGTCTTTTATTGAAGAATGTAGATTCACATGGAAATGTTTGAATTCAACGATCGTGAACGTCGGCGGGCGACGAGTAACGTGAAAGCAAACGGTTTTTCGATGTGCAAAATGACCGAACCATTCCACTACGACTCTGTGGATGTGTCGTGGATATAAATCAGAGCAGCTTTTATCATTAATAGGAGACGGTGGTTCGGGTCAGTGGGAGTCGGGGACTGACCAAAAAAAACAAACAAATAACAAACCAAAACCAAAACCAAAACACAGGTCATCCGGAGAATTGACCACCGAATGAGTACGTGGGACCAGACACTACAAAACAAAACCAAAATCTCTTTGCTTACTCACAAAGTGGCCAATTTTCCGGCGTCCCCGACCCCTCGCTGGGCTGGGCTATCATCTCCATTTTTGGTTGCTTCTTTTCTTTAAATACTTTGAATTAACTTTTCTTTTTTCTTTTTAACAAATTACCACAATTAGTGCTCCCAGTAAGGGGTAGAGATTTTTCTGGTTTCCAGGTTAACGTGATAAGTCCTGTCTGTGCCTTAACCACCATTACCATCCCCTCGTGCGTATACGCGCGTTAACGATTCTGTAAGTCATGTCAGTCTCCGGTGGCTTATGGAAACGTGAAACCACCCAGCATGCACACCTACCGAAAGCGGAATATGCACACTATGCAGCAACATACGGCCTGTGCAGTCTGAAACGTTGTAATGTCTCTCCCCCCCCCCTCTCCTCTCTCTCTCTTTCTCTCTCTCAGGAGATTTTCTTTCTTTTACATATTATCAAATTCTTTTTTTTCTCACAGCAGAGAGTGGTATCCATTTTTTCTTTCTTTTACATATCAAATTCTTTTTTTTTCTCCAGCAGAGTGTATCCATTTGTATTTCAACGGAATAACTTTTTTTTTTTTACAAAATGACACGCTTTTGTTTTCAAACAAAAGTAAGTCTTCTCTGTATTGATTTCAATACTTCAGTCATTTCAATGTTTCCTTAAAAAAAAAAGTATGCAACCTTCTCCGCTTTTCAATAAACTAGCTAATTCTTTTGAACTAAAAGCAGACTGTCTTTTCCATTTTATTTGTTTCAATAGATCTTCTTTTTTTTTTTTTACTTAAAGCAGGCTGTCATCTCCACTTTATTCAGCAAGTTATTGTGTGTGTGTGTGTGGTGTGTGTGTGTGTGTGTGTGTGTGTGTGTGTGTGTGTGTGTGTGTGTGTGTGTGTGTGTGTGTGTGTGCACGCGAGCATTTTCATTTTGTTCCAAAATCAACAAGCTTTTTCGGTTTGACTAAAAGCACACCAGTTTGATCTAAAAAACTGCCGACGTCCTTTTCCTGAAAAGCAGACCATATTGCTCTGATAAATCAGCAACTTTTCACCCCTGATTACACTGGGCTGTCTTCTTCGTTTTTACTTGAACAAATGAACCACTCCTTTATGTATGCAATGATAATGATAATAATAGTAATGAAAAAGTAATGAATAGTAATAATAATAAATAAATAAATAATGATAGTGATGATGATGAGATGATGATTATGATTATTGTTGTTGTTGATGAAAAAATGATGATGATGATGATGATAATGATTGTTGTTATTGATGTTATTATCGTATTATTGTTATCATCATCATCATCATCATCATTATTATCATCTCACGTGATATATCCATTGTGACAAACAAAACACATATATATAAAAAAAATATACAGTATATATATATATATATTGTACATCCAAATACACACGTACATGCGTGACGCTCCCACACCAACACGGTCAGCTTCAGTTCTCAGCAATTTTATTGTCCTCATTTCTCCCTATATCAGTCAGTATTCATTTGCAGGGAACACATTCGGGTTAGTGGTACGGCTACGTATACAGGCCACGCTCCTGTCTTCTGTAAAACTTGACCCATTAGATGTAGCCTATATCTCCAAGTGTCCGAAATCACGAAAACGAATTCATGATTCATCTCTTTTTAAGTGTCTCATCACATCATAATTATAGGTACGAACCAGAAACAGCCGCGAACTGAACTAGAACGCGCATTGACATAATACACAAAACAAGATATCGTTAATTAGGTAGGCCTACACGTCTTCATTCTGTTTCTGTGTGTTTCTGCTTTGCTTTCTGTTCGCTTGACTGCTGGTGGCTATTTTGATTCAGACTATGAAAATCAAGAGACAGACAAACAGATAGATTGATTAGATATAAATAAATACACATACACACATACACACACACACACACACACACACACACACACACACACACACACACACACACACACACACACACACACACACACGCACGCACACACACTAATTTATGACTAGCCAGCAGGTGCAAATAACAGAAAAAAATTCAAACCCAGCAACAATTAATAAGCCGTCTTACTATTCTGCTCTTTCTGTCCCAAACAGGGGAGATAATGCTGTCATGACAGTCTGTGACTGGATGGGGAAATCTGCTGGCATAGAGACATGCTATGTTGTAGGACCTAGTCATGGAGTGTGTGTCTGTAACGTCTTCTGTCCAGCATCGCTGTGATCTTTTTAGGGTTCTGAAACCCGAGCATCTAGTGTTGTTGGCTCAAAGAGCTGGCTGGTTGACTGGCAACCTGGTCAATTGGCCAAACCCACTTGATCCGCTATTGTGTGATGTAATGGTAGACAGGTGTTGTTTAAAACCCTTTGACTCCCGCACCTTGTCCACCAGCATCCTGCATTGTCCACCATCCTAGCAAAAGCACAACACGGGAGTCAAAGACTCAAGTTTTTGCAGTTGGTGGATAGGATGCGGGAGTCAAAGGGTTAAACCATCCCCCGGATCTCTTCATTTCTTTCTTTCTTTTTTTTTTTTTAGATAAACATTTTTTTCATTCATCTTTTGCTTCTTCACAACAAACAGACATCAACATGTGGCAACAAAAAAAGAATGACAAAAAATTATACACATGTGAAAAGAGATTTCTTCGTTTCTAATCAGGTCTGTTTTGCTCTAGCCCGCTGTTCTTCTGAGACATCTCATCGATGCATCTCGCAGGTTGTGATCTTACACCCAAGGGTTTTGTTTCATGTGCGCGTTTCTAATTTCTGGTTCACATAAAGCTGATTGAAAAAAGTTAACATATCCGTATATATATATATATATATATATATATATATATATATATATATATATATATATATATATATGTATGTATGTATGTATATATATGTATATATATGTATGTATATATATATATTATATATATATATATATATATATATATATATATATATACGTGTGTGTGTGTGTCATAGAACTGTGACCAAGACACCTATTCAAACACCTGTGTCATTGAACTGTGACCAAGAAACTATTCAAACACCTGTGTGTCACAGAACTGTGACCAAGAAACTATTCAAACACCTGTGTCATTGAACTGTGACCAAGAAACTATTCAAACACCTGTGTGTCACAGAACTGTGACCAAGAAACTATTCAAACACCTGTGTCATAGAACTGTGACCAAGACACCTATTCAAACACCTGTGTCACAGAACTGTGACCAAGAAACTATTCAAACACCTGTGTGTCACAGAACTGTGACCAAGACATCTATTCAAACACCTGTGTCATTGAACTGTGACCAAGACACCTATTCAAACACCTGTGTCACATAACTGTGACCAAGACACCTATTCAAACACCTGTGTCATTGAACTGTGACCAAGACACCTATTCAAACACCTGTGTGTCATAGAACTGTGACCAAGACACCTATTCAAACACCTGTCACAGAACTGTGACCAAGACACCTATTCAAACACCTGTGTCACAGATCTCTGACCAAGACACCTAGTTAGTGACCAAAACATCTGCTTCAATACCTGTCTTGAAGACACATGACCACGAGAAACAGCAGACTCTGTTGCCATGGGACTAATTTCTGAGCTTTTGTCAGACGACATGACCAGACTGTATTCCCTGATATCCAAACTTCTCTGTAGTCTTCAGACACTCGTTTTCTGCAAGTTTCTAAGCTTGGCAGAACAGATATGGACGGCTGGCAGCTTTGTGTCCGGCGCGGGGTGTAACTCTTCCCTGCTGTTAGCCTTCTCTTTCAGCCTTCAGGAAAGCGATCGCCCTCCACGCACACACAAGCATTCCGTACGAACGGACGCGATCGCGCTTTTCGTTTTGCAAAAAAAATTCGCGCCTGCATTGGGACGTGGCATGTACGAAACTAAGTGCTGCTTGCTGATTCTATAGCTTTCCAACAGTCCAACGGAAGCAGCCTACTACACTATCGCCTTTGTTTAGCGTCATGTTTTCCGAAAATTTGAGGCAACTAGCTCCGGACGTTTTCACAACATTGCAAACATAGCGTTGTCATCAAACGTTCGTTCGTGTATGTATTCCTTGTAAATAGAGTGCAAAGTGTGAGAAGTTAGTGTCAAATTCAATTGTTCATATTCTTGCTGCTGTTAACTGTGAGACAAATGACGTTTTAGTGCATAATTCAAAAAGAGGCCAACCTGCATATATGACCTTTGTATTCTGACGTAAGCTAAATATTAGCCAAAATTTACAACCTATTCATGTCAATCATGATTAAGATAAGCTGTATTTGTCTATTGTATGATTATAAGCAGCATTTCAACAATATAAATCTAAAAAAAAATTGAATGTCTAGCTTGTGTTTTTATTCTCTTATGATTTTTTTCCTAACCTGTGCAAATGACCAGGCTACAGAAGAAACAAGGGAGAAAACCCGTCAGTGCTGAAAGAGCTAGAATACTGAAATAACAGACGCCGAAAATGACACCATACT
This sequence comes from Monoplex corrugatus, assembly GCA_030674185.1. Lineage (NCBI taxonomy): Eukaryota > Metazoa > Mollusca > Gastropoda > Littorinimorpha > Ranellidae > Monoplex > Monoplex corrugatus. Next base: position 48,041,817 of record JAPXFY010000022.1, read on the forward strand.
GTGTGCGTGGCACAGTGTTGGACGTGTCAAGCTTGTCGTCTTCACAAAGGCACGAAATGTTCACACCAAAGGACAATGAATTCAATTCTTGCTGGCTGTAGTTCAGCTAACAACTAGGGTCATCAGTGGGTTGAGAACACAAGATGAAACAAACACACACACACACACACACAAAAATAATAATAACGACAAACAATTGTGTAATTTTGTGGAAACAAACAAAACAAGTGTACCAACGTAACATAACGCATTAGTACCTATTAACAGATAAGAACATTTCACAAACATCCAAATGAATGGATGAATAGGCCTACATAAATTGTACAAACGGGAATATTGTGCACAGATATTAACAACAAATACTATTGACATCTTACATCCATCTTAATAAATGAATAAATAAATCGTACAAACATTAATATAATACACATACATTGACAACAACATTAACATCTAACGTCTATCCAAACTGAATAGAAACATAAGGCAAACACATTAACAAATAGTGACTAGCATCTTACATCAATGAAAAATATGAAAACAGGATAATGTATAAACAGAATCCAACTAAAGCTTACCAATCCTAGCCAAAATAAAAAATGGGGGTGGGACACATTTCCCCGTGGGAACCATCTGGAAAAAAAAAAACTGGCAAGGATTGTCAGTAAATTGGACTGTATTACAATCCCAAATCCAACACAGCATGTCTTTAAAGAAAATTATGACCAAAAATAAACAAATAAATATAAATACATCAGACTTGTCCAAATATGAAACACGCGGGTTTGCAGGTATAATTAATTTCGCCCAGGCAATAATTTATACAGAATCGCACTTATCTCTTTGGGGAAAAAACATTTCAACATAATTGATAATTATTATGTGAGTAAATTTCAACATCGTCACAAAATTATATATATATATATTCATTTTAACTTAATAATGATCAGTTTTTGTTATCAAATTACGTAGAGTCGAATATGTAAAACTCGAAGACAACATTAGAGTTATTATCACAAAGGAAACTGTACAGAAACGTAAGACTATAATTATATACATGAAATGGTAACGTCACTGAAGCCAGTTGAGATTTCATCACAGGTCTTCACAGCAATATACTCTACGCAGCTCGGGATTTTTTCCCCTGTTGCATATAAAGGGGACATTGTTTTCATACTGAGTACCATTTCAGGTAACAAAGAAATAAAGAAAGAAAGAAAAATAAAGAGAAAAAAAACGAAAAAAAAAAACAGACAAGAAAAGAAAAGAACATAAAAAAAAACGATTTTATCATTGTAAACAGAAACTTTTGCAAAGTGCACCCAGGCAATGAGTTTTCCTTCTCGTTTTCTTTCTCTTCATCGTCATGATCATCTTCTGCGTCATCATTCATGTTCAAGAGTGAAACGCAGGACGAAAAAAAAATTAAAATGACGGCGCGTATTTACGAGTAACCTACGTAGCGACAAGGCAGACGCCATTTCTGCCCTTTGTCCAGGAAAACGAGGTCACCAAGTACGTAGTTCTCTGCCTTCTTCCGTCATATCAATACGCCCTTGTTCCCTTCTGTTCCTGTCTGGTTCCTGGTCATTTGACCACTGGACAGTCGGGTCTGACATACGTACAACTGCTATTTTGATAATATTCAGTCGTTTACGTGCACATTAGTCACCATACAGGGAGAAGATATTGGACGGACTTGCAGAGATGGCTGAAGACAAAGAGGGTGGAAGAGGTGCTTGAGGCAACAAGAGATAGAAACAGATGGAAGGCCATGATCGCCAACGCCACGTGGCAAGGCACCTGTTGATGATGATGAGTCACCATACGTCCCATGGGTCATAACCTTGACGTTGGTTGGGGCGAGGGTAGGGGTGGGAGTGGTGTGGGTGGGTTATGTGTCTCAATGTTCGGCCAGTCAGGTCTGACATACGCATAACTGCTATTTCGATAATATTCAATCGTTTACGTGTAGGTTAGTCACCATACGTCCCACGGATCATAATAACCTTGATGTTGGTTGGGGCGAGGATGGGGTGGGGATGGGTTGTGTGTCTATGTGTCTCCAGGGAGAAGTGTGGCGGAATGGTTCAGACGTTCACCTGCCAATAACTAAACTTGATTCCTTTTCTCACATTGGACACAGCAGCAGGGAAGTTTCAGTCTTTTTCTCAAAATTTTTGTATCTGGTGTTTGTTTGTTTGTAATCTTACGCTTGACAAAGGCCGAAAATTTGCGCCTGTCTTGTCTTGTATTAAATACGTATTCTTCTTTCGTGTTTTTTCTGGTTCCTGTTTGCTTGAACGCGGGCAGTCACGCTTGTTTTGGAATTTCGATAAACTCGATGTCCCAGGGTTTGTTCCCCGTTGAAGGCCTCGACTTTTCTCCTCAGTTTGACCGGAAAATCGAACTGAAACTCTAGTCCTTCAGAAAGGGACGAAAAAGGGGTCGGACCCGTGTACCGTCTGACCTGCGTACATTAAAGGTCCCACGCCAGTTGAAAATCATAAAGAGCAGGGCATTTGCCCGCCTGCCCTGGTGTTAGATATTGGAGAGAGAAGTTGATTCCCCAGGTCCCTCCCCTTGAAGACCAATTAGACTTCTTGCATTCTGAAGTCTTGATAAGCCAGAAAAATGGCCGACTACAACTCCTGTGACCATCAAACTCCGTGGTAACCTTCAGGAACTGGGGAAAAAAAGGGCGGGGGTGGGATGGGGGGGCATACTCATCGCTAGATGTGGCCTTCATTCAGATGGTGTACGAATGAAGAAATTTCGTCTCATCTTATCCCATCTCATTTCATGCCATTTCGTCTCGTCTCATCTCATCTATCTTATATTCACCTCACCTCGTCTTATCTCACCTAATCCTATCTCACACCATAATTATTATCTCACTCTCTTTCACCTCACCTCATCTCACCTCCCCTTACCTCACTTCACCTCTCCTCACCTCCTTACCTTACCTTACCTTTCGTTATCTAACCTTACCTTACCTTACCTTACCTTATGGTTAGCAAGTTTTCTGTTCAAACGTTATGTCTATGTCTTCAGAAGTTTTCACTGGCTGGCTTAGCTGATAGAGCCATAGCCTTATGATACGAATTTTTCAGGTTCAGTGTACAGCCTGGTAGTTCATTCGGTCTCAAAGATCGTGTTCATTTTGCTCTCTGCTAGAACAAGACAGGTTGTGAGCTGAAATCCAGACTCATTTCTTTCTTTCTTTTTCTTTCTTTCTTTCTTTTTTTTCTTTTCTTTCTTCGCTTATTCATTTATTTATGTATTTGTTTATTCATTTATTTATTTGTTTATTCGTCCATTTGTTCCTTTACTTACTTATTTATTCATCCATTTGTTCGTTTATCCATTTGTTTATTTATTTATTTGTCTACCTATATCAATTAACTTAATTGATTGATTTATTGATTTATCTATTGCCATTTGTTTATTCATTCTATCTTCTGTTCAGCTTTAGGGACATCGAATCCACACTGCTCGTTCCGTCTCGTCAAGATACGACCATCCCAAAGCTCAGTTAGATTACAGGACCCTTCAGCCAGGAAATGATCAACTGAGCAAAAGTTTCTCTTACAATAACATAAAGAAAACCACTTATTTGGTCAAATCAAAAGGGTATCTTTTTTTGGGTATATCCCAAACATTCGTTTGGCTTCATTGTGAAAAAAGATACAAGTATTATTTGTTACGTTTGTTTAAAAAACAACAACACTGAAACAGCAGAAAGAATGTGTTATCACAAACAAGCTCTCAACTTACATCTATATACATATAATTATTTACAGAGAAAAATGCTCACCCGAAATGATCGAGGTTTCATCATTAACCCTTCGATTCCCACACCCTATCCACCAACTGCAAAACATTAACCCTTTCGTTCCCTCACCATATCCACCATATTCCTGAAGGAAGCTGGTGGACAGGGTGAGGGAGTTAAAGGGTTAAGGTTTTGCTTTGCTAGCGTGGTTGACTATGCAGGATGCTGGTGGACAGGGTGCGAGAGTCAAAAGGGTTAAAATCAGTGTGGGTGTGGCCCAGTTTGTCACCCACGTCAAACAAGAGTATGTACCTGATCATTGTGGGTGTGGCCCAGTTTGTCACCCACGTCAAACAAGAGTGTGCACCTGATCATTGTGGGTGTGGCCCAGTTTGTCACCCACGTCAAACAAGAGTGTGCACCTGATCATTGTGGGTGTGGCCCAGTTTGTCACCCACGTCAAACAAGAGTATGTACCTGATCATTGTGGGTGTGGCCCAGTTTGTCACCCACATCAAACAAGAGTGTGCACCTGATCATTGTGGGTGTGGCCCAGTTTGTCACCCATGTCAAACAAGAGTATGTACCTGATCATTGTGGGTGTGGCCCAGTTTGTCACCCACGTCAAACAAGAGTGTGCACCTGATCATTGTGGGTGTGGCCCAGTTTGTCACCCACGTCAAACAAGAGTATGTACCTGATCATTGTGGGTATGGCCCAGTTTGTCACCCACGTCAAACAAGAGTGTGCACCTGATCATTGTGGGTGTGGCCCAGTTTGTCACCCACGTCAAACAAGAGTGTGCACCTGATCATTGTGGGTGTGGCCCAGTTTGTCACCCACGTCAAACAAGAGTGTGCACCTGATCATTGTGGGTGTGGCCCAGTTTGTCACCCATGTCAAACAAGAGATGCGCCTGATCATTGTGGGTGTGGCCCAGTTTGTCACCCATGTCAAACAAGAGATGCGCCTGACGGACGATGCAGATGATGTATCACGGCGAGTGAGATAAAGAGTCAACCGTGGCGACAGTGGTAGTGCACCAGGCTGAGTTGAAGGAATTGTCTTGCTGCAAACACTGGCAATAACAGGAAAGACACGCTTTCTTTTCTTTTGCTGTTGTTTAAAGCCCAGTCGACTGCGCAGAGCCATATCAGGTCTATAACCGCTTTAAAACACAAACTTCAACAGGAAAAAAAAAAAAAAAAAAAAAGAAAATTAAGTACACATATCAATGCATCCCGCACATAATCTATGGACATGCCCCCGGCGTAGGACCATTCCGTCCGATTTATCGCACAGGGGAAATTTAAAAAACACACCTGAATACAAATATAAGCATACATAAGGACACCAAAACATATAAAAACAGGCATAAATTACCTACAATTGCTTCCGCATATCTCACCTCCTTAGAGCCAAAAATGCACTTAATACATGTACCCAATTATCAATCTGAAGAAAAAGTACGTAAGACTTTATCGATAAAATACAGGTGAATGGACCATTAAGGCAGAAAATAAGTAGAAATGACAGAAAGCAAGGTAACAAGGCAGAAACAAAGAGAGTGACAGAAAAGAGGATATTTCTAGCACAGAATTTCCAGAAGGTGGGGATACTATTTATACTGAAAGAGCCCCCGGCAACCCAACAGGGGAGGAAAGACACGCGCAACACGCTTGCTTGTATCTCTGTCAATGGTAATGGAGTACTTTTCCTCTATGTACAGACTTGGGTAATGTTGCAGCTTAGGTTTCTCTTGGGTTTTGCTAAGGATACAACGTATTCATGGTTCTAGTCCTAACCCAGCCAACACCGGCCATCACCGAACCCAGTGATGCCGACAGTGAGTCCTAACCCAAGCACTAGTCCTAGCCCAAATCCTGACCTTTGAGATTGGTTTTCTCAATAAATAGATTGCTGATCCTGAGGGTAAGAGTGAGGGGTAGGGATGGCGTTAGAGTTAGGGTTAAAGATATTACCAAGAAATGAAGCTGGTCATTTATATATTGAGTTCTGCAGAAATGAGAAAGACCTTAAATCCACCATTGCCCACACCTGCTGGTGCTTGAGTCACCTTCGTGTGTATATGCACGCAGGATGACATCGAAGGTAACTTATGCCTGTTTTTATGTATGTTTTGGTGTCCTTATGTATGCTTATATTTGTATTCAGGTTGTTTTTTAAATTTCCCCTGTGCGATAAGCATTTTAACCCTTTGACTCCCGCACCCTGTCCACCAGCATTCTGCATTGTTTAACATGCTAGAAAAGCAAAATTCTAACCCTTTAATTTCCTCACCTGATACACTTCCGGTGAGGGAATCAAAGGGTTAAGGTTTTGCAGTTGGTGGATAGGGTGCGGGAGTCAAAGAGTTAAAGATCCTGTAAGCCATGACAATGTTCCGGAAACACAAAAGTACCCAGCATCCCACCACCCCACCCTCATCCCCATCAACCAAAAGAGGTGTATGACTGCCTACGTGGCAGGGTTCTCCAGCAGAGATGGAGAGTGTGCAACAACATAATTCTGAACAATGTAGGCCCTACATACAAACTTCCACGATACAATTGCTTAGAACAACAACCAACAACAACAACAACAAATATCGAATCACTACGGTTGTGCCCGGTGACTCTCGACGCCATGACACCTCATCTGCATCGTCCTTAACCACATCATGTCATCCTGACCGTGTGTTCAAGACACCACACAACTTTCAGGACGTTCAGCACCTTGAGCTCCTCCTCCTCCTCCATCTTCAGGGGGTGAAGAATTAGCTCCTGTGCTGGCTCGCTTTGCCGCTTTCTCTTCCCCTTTGCCGGGCTTCTCTCCCTTGCTTCCCGTCGTCTCTCCTTTACCGCTATGGTCTCCCTTGCTAAACTGGTCTCCCTTGCTCCCTGAGTCGCTGGTGTCTCCTTTGGTCACCCCTATACTTTTCTTGTCTCCCTTTTCTTGCTGACCTTGGTTTCCTGTGGCACTGTGACTTCCCTTTCCTTTCTGGATCTGATTGTCTCCCTTTTCTTTCTGGGCTTGGTTGTCTCCCTTGTCCTTCTTAGTCGTTCCTTCCTTATGTCCTGTGGTTTGAGGCGCAGCTTTCTTTTCAGCTGCCGTCTTCTCTTTCTTTGCATCTACAGTTTTCTCAGCTGCAGACTTTGCTTCTGCTGGGTCTGGCTTCTTACCAACATCCCCTGGTTTGAAGGGAGTTGAAGATGCCGCTGCCTTGTCCGTGTCCTTGGAAGCGGTTGTCTTCAGTTCTGTGTCTTTTGAAGCTGTGTGGCTCTCTGGTGCTGTTTCTGAAGACTTGCGTTCATGGGTAGCTTGTTCTTGAATACTCTGCTTCTGTTGGTTAGGACGATCTGCTGGATCACCAACAATGCCCTCTTTCTTGTCTGATGGGGTTGACTGGGGAGATGCTTTGTTCTCTGGATCATCTCTTGCATCATCTGCAGCAGCCGATAGAGACGCTGCATCCACACGTTTCTGATCTACGCTGTCCATTTTTTCTTCCTCCAGCACAGCATCGTCTTTTGTTTGTCTGTTGTGTTGAGGACTGTCCCCAGCCTGGGTGAGATCAGTCTCCTCCACACGTTTAGAATCTGTCTCATCTGTTGTAGCAGGATGGAGATCTTCGTTCAGAACTTCCCCATGTTCTAGGGGATGTGATGAAGTTTGTGAGTCATTTTCGTGGTCTTCTGATGCAGATCCTTGCTGCTCCCAATCAGCGCTCTCCAGAGCTTCTTTGAATGCATCTGCAGAGTCGGTTGTGTCCAGTTCAGGATAAGGACAGTCTTCTCCACTGTCATGGGGAGAGAGTTTCGGAGATGGGAGATCTTCCGTATCTGACAGAACGATACATGGAACGGATTGTTCCGGAACCTCCTCACTCTGTTCCGGTCTCTCTGTTTCTTTTGTCAGATCCATATTTTCAATGTCTCCAGGACCGTCTGTCCCAGGGGAAGATAGAGCAGAATCAGGGGAAGAGACACGGGGACTGTGACGTTGGCGGTGAACTTTGCCAAGGTCATCGGTGTCGTCGTCGCTGAAGAAACCAATATGTTGTTTGAAGAACGTATCCAGTTGTTTGGAGTGGGCGTGCTTGTCAGCGGCGTTGGGGTCGATGAAATCTGCACACAGAATCAAAACCAGCGTGTTTGTGGTTAATATTGGCGTACTTTATTTCCTGTGTATTTACTCATTTGTTTTATTTTTGTATAAGTGCGTTATTGTATATGCATGTCTGCTCAGCAGCATTGTGACTGTTGAAAAGCGCCCACTTTCTCTGCACGTTTGTGATTAATAGTTGTTATGTTTGAGTTACTAATGCATGATTGTGTGTGTGTGTGTGTGTGTGTGTGTGTGGTGTGTGTGTGTGTGTGTTTATGTGTGTGTTTATGTGTGAGTGTGTGTGTGTGTTTATGTGTGGTGTGTGTGTGTGTGTGTGTGAATGTGTGAGTTTGTTGTGTGCCCATGAGTGTGGTGTGTGTAGTGTGTGTGTATATGTGTGTGTGTGTTGTGTGTCCATGTATGTATATATATATATATATATATGTGTGTGTGTGTGTGTGTGTGTGTGTGTGTGTGTGTGTATCCCCATGTATGTCCATGTGTGTGTGTGTGTGTGTGTGTGTGTGTATCCCCATGTATGTCCATGTGTGTCTGGGTGTGTGTGTTGTGTGTGCGCGTGCGCTCGCACACGCATGCGCTCATATGTGTGTGTCTCTGCATATATGACTATGTATATGTTTGGTGTGTGTGTATGTGTGGGTGTGTCTGTGTCTGTTTTGTGTGGTTGTGTGTGTGTGGTATGTGCCAATCAGTCTACTGTATATGCAAGCGACTATGTCCATGTACATGTGTATGCATGTCTGTGTGGTGTACATGCATTTGCACCTCTCAAACAATGCCAGCCCGTTCAGTCTTTATGTGCTTTATTATCACCATTCTGTCCATGACTAAATCACTTCATGCTATGCGACTTCAGCATTGTCTGGAAAAAAAAAATATAATGACTACAAGCGATTCTTGCCACACTCACAACTCGATCAAACCAACCTATGGCTATAAATGTAGACGAGTTGCTGTGTCCACTGTGAAAATGTATGACACATATCTTGGTCAAATCAGATAGAAAAAAGAAAGAAATATGTCAATAAATAGATATTAAAGTACATACAAAAAAACACAACTTTTGGTCAAATAAAGTTAAATGAATAAATCATAAAACAAAAATGTTGGTCTTGATAGAGGAAAATCCCTCAAAAAGAGACAAACAGGCTTCACTATTTGTATGTGTGCGTGCAACGCCATCACACAATCACTAACCAATACAATCAATCACATCAATCAATCACGTTTTAAAAGATCAATGCAGCTTGCCATGGCAAAATGAAGAGCATTTCAGCGGAAACCCAAAACTTCAAATCATCTAGTGTAGCCATTCATGAATCACATATACCATACACTATCAGAAATATTACTCATTCATATGAAACATAATACAAACACACACACAAAAACAAGAAAACAAATACAGAAACAAAAACTAAAAATTCTCATTTTGCACATTTTAACATTTTTCTTAAAATTCATAATCCACAATATGAAAAGAAAAAAGGAAAAAAAAAACCATGACATATTTGATTTATCTATTACAGTTCCTTTTTTTTCTACAAGTATTCAACTACAACTGGTTGTGATTCAGAATACATAATAAATTGTTCAATGAATAACTGGCAGTGTTTTTAGTATGGTCTGCGTAAGTGCTGCATCACATATCATCAGTGTTAAAAAGCTCTGTCACACATTTCACATTCATTTTCTCGAAGAATATCTAGTTTTTGACTGCTTTGTCACATGTCATCAACACTGATGAAATATCCTTCACTTTTCAACGACAATAAGAAATTTCAGACTTTCATTTCACAACCACCATGAAAGCAGCAAGAAATTTGAGTTGCCAACAATTTTTTTTTTTTTCAATTTCACAACTAAAAGTCAAATGTCATTCCCATCAGGCCATTTGTCATTTTGATTCAGGGGTGGAGTGGGGGAGTGAGAGGCTTAGGCTACCTTTTCAAAATCTTTTAAATAATCAGATGGGAGCAATGAAAACTTGACTTTCAGGGTTGGAAATTTCCTTCTGCTTAAGATTGCAAGTCAAATTTCATTCATCAACATTACACGTGCAAAAGACATGCCTCATCAACAATTAGACAAGCACATTGCAAACTCCAGCAAAGATCAAAAGCCAAATCACACACTGTTTTAATGGCAGGAAATAAGATACACATACGTTCATAAACTGGAGGAAAGCAGACAACCACAGCATATACTATCCATACATAAGAATAATGATGAGCCAGAGGCAACCTGTTAGTACATGGCAGGACAGGGGCCACTGACCTCCAGTACTACAACAATGGCATGCAATCAATTTTAGTGTGTTGAATATTCCACTCAAAGAACAATTCACACACACACACACAAACATGCATGCGCACACACACGTACACACGCACACACATACACCACACACACACACACACAATCTATATCATATGCCATGCTGAAACTCCCACCTCCATCCCCCACCCCTAAATTTTACAGACAGTGAACTTCTCCAACACATGAAAAAATTAATATCAATTACTGGTGGCCAGGACAGATTTGCATAAGTACCAATTTTGTTCAAGAGGGATTCATCACGTCCAAACAATTGCATACGTGCTCCAAAGCAATCTGCCTGCAGTTCCCTGGCAGACTCCCTGAGCCTGCACAAAACCCCACACACTGGCAAGATCTTGAAATGGGGAGGTTCTGAGTAGGGGGCCTATAAAACTCTAAGCTGACACCACCAGAATGATGGAAACACTGAGACAGCCAGCGAACAGGCTGGTTTTTAATGTTGCACACAGGGATTGAACTCGAGATACTGGCTCTTGGGTCCGCAGCGCTATCAAAAGATCCAACCAGCATATGAAAAAAAAATGTTACTCACAAAAGGGTTGAACCACTACCCCCGCATTATGAGTGTGGTACTCTCACAACAGAGCTAATGGGCCATATAACACCTACTACAGCCTCCCCACAAAGTATCCATTCTTCTTCTTAGCAATATCAACAAGTGTTTTAGCAAGATAAAAAGCACAGTAAGTCTATACAATACAACACCAAACAGATACCAATATGGAGAAATTCAAAACATCTGTTGCTGAATACAAATGATACCATGGCACATGACACACCTCTCCATCCCCAATCCCAAGATGGCAAAATGATACAAGAAAATTTCATTTTAAAGTAAATTCATATAAGTAACATCAGCTGCACTCCTGAAAACCTGGTTTTACTCTCACAACACTGAATAACATTTAATTGGTGGGGGAAAAAGTGTGACCTTTACATTATTGTCTGCAAAAAAGGACCTTTCTCATTGAAAAGTGTGATCTCCTTGCAATCCTTTAAAACTATCTAACAGTAGTGATTACATGTTTGGTTACAGGTAAATGTGATCAAAAAGCTGTGCAAAAACATTTCATAAAATCAACCTCCTCTCCCCCTTCCACCCTGCCCCCTCAAATCCTGACCACTCGCCATCTTTTCTTTTTCCATCTCTTCCACACCATACTGACCAAACATTACACTCTCTCCATCACTGGGTCACATTCCGCACCTAGTGAAACATCAGATATGTTAGCTGTTCTATTGTTATTGTAATGTCCTAAACCTTGTGAATTCATTTCTTTATTGGTTTTTGGGTACACTTGACAAAGGCCAGTTGGCCTAAAATTTGTGCCTGACTTGTTTTGTTGATCAAATGCACATTATCATTTTGTTGATCAATTACACATTATCATTCTATTTTCCTGTATTTCTGACATCAATACTAAGCAAAAACATACTCTCCCTTTGCTTGTTTTTTCCCTCTCCATACTGGCCAGACAAATATTGTCTATCTTTCTCATTAAAACAATATTAAGCAAAAACATACTCAATCCTTTCGTTGTTTTTTTTCTCTTCTGACTGGCCAGACACATACTTTCTATCTTTTTCAATGATACAATATTGAGCAAAAACATACTCTCCCTTTCTTTCTTTTCTTTCCATGTTGGTTAAATACACATTTTCTATCTTTATCATTAAAACATTTTTCTTCATTTTTGTCTTTCACTTGTTCTTCACTCTTTCACTTCTCTTTACAACATTCTTTATTTGTTCTCTCAATACACCCACCCCGAGTTTTCTCTTTCTTTCTCTCTCTCTGTCCTGTTCCCACAGAATACCCCACAAGCTACATTTTGTTCAACTTTAGTTTTGCATACCCAGAAAAAAGGTACAGACTCTACAGCTTATCGTAATATCAATCACTTCTGAACTGTGAAAAGTGATGCAGATGTGGTGTTTTAAAGCCTACAAATACAGGACTGATCATTTTGAGTAAACAATTTTCCCCAATTTTGACCAAACAGCAGACTGAAGCCTTTAGGAACAGATCTAAATCTTAATGAAATTTACCTAAACCTTTTAAAATTTTGACCAAACAACAGATTGAAGCTTTAGTGACAAGTCTAAATCTTCATGAAATTTACCAAAACCTTTTTATTAGATAAAATGTAATATGATCTGTAATTGTCACAAACGATATTTAGGTCTTTTGTTGATTTATTTTTAAATATCAAGACAATATGACTGCAGGCATCCGACATGCAAAGTCAGCACTAAAAATCATCTTTTGTAACATTACAATTCAGAAAATTTATTCTTATCAAAACATGTGAATGAGAAATGATACAATGGATATCTATGCATCTCAAACTGCAAATTCGCAATTTTTACTATCTAACCCTGCATAACATTTCCAGATCTCTACATAAATTGGTTTGTGTGATTATGGTGATTTTTGTCTTAGCATGTCATATACATATACTGAACAAACGCAGTAGTTACAGAGTTTTAAATAAAAAAAAGTAACAATAAAGAAAAAAAAATGTGAGACAGTCACAAAATATGCAGCAGGGAAAATCACACAACACTGATTATGCCCACAACCCTTTCACTAAAAACCCTGATTGCCATAAACTCAAATTATGCACAAACCACAAATTCAAATGATGCATTGATTATAAATTCAAATTATGCACTAACCACAAACTCAAATTATGCACTAACCGAAAACTCAAGTTATGCACTAACTGAAAACTCAAATTATGCACTAACAACAAATTCAAACTATGCCCACAACCTTTTCACTGAAAACCCTGATTAACCATAAACTCAGAATATGCACTCATCACAAAGTCAAACTATGCCTGAATACGAATAAACTTTCTATGACAGCATTGTTCACATGCTTTTGTTCTGATCTTCTCGGTTGTAAATGGAAAAAAAAGTATCAACTATAGGCCTACAATATACACAAGTGATAATTTCAAACAACAAGTGCATGCACATTTGTTTGTGTGTGTATGTTTGTTTGTTCTTTGATTTAACATCATTTCTCTATAAAAACCAACTCCCTCTTTATGAGTATTAAAAAAAAGCGAAGAATTAAATTAGTATGAATTGTGTGCCTGTGTCCGTGCATGTGTGTGATTTGTGTATGTGTGTGGTGTGTGTGTGTGTGTGTGTGTGGTGTGTGTGTGTTGTGTGTGTGTGTGTGTGTGTGCGTACGCACGCATGCGTGTGCTATTGTACTTGTGATATCTGGACCCTGACCAAGCTCCTGAAGCACACAATAACCACCTGTGAAATACATTGTTTGAGAAAAGCAATCAACAAAATTAGACAGGAAATGATTACAAACACAAAAGATCGGGTAAATGGTGACACAACACCAGTCCACCATCATAACCATCAGCAGAGAACAAAGTGGTCTGGCCATCTGATCAGAATGCAACCCCACCAGCTGGTTCAGTAAGCATAAAATAAAAAGTTATCTGAACTTAAAAGTGAGAGGCATACCAAGGAAGTCCTGGACCAACAGTATGAAAAACAGTGAAATTACTGAGGATTTTTCCAGGCCAAGCCTTTGGGCTTGCCGCTGACCATCAACTCTATCTCCCCAAAGCACACAAGATGGTATGAGGGGAGAGGTAAAAGAATAAAGAAGGAAAGAGTGTGTGTAAGAGTGGGAGTTTTTTGAAGTACGTTCATCAGAGACAACACATGGCAGAATACACTACATTTTACTCCAAAACAAAATACGTTTTACAGACATGTATGACAGCTTACTAATGTCGCAAAAAAAAGCCCTTCATCAATGAAAATTCTCCACGGCAGAAAACCATCTTCCTCTTCATGAGTATTCAAAAAAAATTAAAAAATTAAATGAGTACACAACATCTTGTAAAAAGATGCCAAATTCCACATGACAGTGGCATCACAAGTAATACGCTTTTTTTTTTAATCACTAACAACACCCAAAGTTCATCACAACAGACACTCCACGCATTGCCTATATTATACTAACGGGATTTCACTTGTACATATTGGAGCCATTGATGATAAGCCACTTCAAATTATGCCCCATCTTTCATATTTCTAACAAGACAGAAGAAAAACATCTAACACATAAGCTGCCAGCATTTGATAAGCAACACGACATAGCCAGACGACTAACACACACCTCTAACTGGCTGCAAACACAGTCTGGGAAAAAGTTGTGGTTCGTATCAGTAAATTACTGTACATAATCTGATCATGCAAAACCCAGTTTGGGGCAAACAGAAGTTAGGAACGTTTTGGTAAAAAGTCAGAGGAACGTTTTGGTAAAAAGTCAGGAGGGGTGGTGGTTGTGATGTCATCAACATTTCTTGGTAGTTCATTAATGACATTTTTTCCAAATTTGGGTCTGATGTCTGACCAGGGATAGAAGGAAGCATGAATAAACTGAAAGCCAAAAAGAGACAGCAAGAGAAAGTGGTTGAGGAGGAAGAAAGAATGGAGAGAGAAAAAAAAAACACTGCAGAAGCTTGGCTCAATTCTATGGACAAATATGAACAATATAGACTAATGACAGCAGAAAATGGAAGACTGTCAAGTGTGGCATGACTGTCTTGGTTCAATTTTGATTCTGAGGCATTTGAAGACACTGTTTTCTCCTTCTGTCTCTCTGTGTATGATATCACTCTGGATGGAAATCATGTTATGTACAATGATGGCACCATTGACAACAGAATTACAAGAACAATGAATATACACACACAAATGTACACCTGTTGGAAGTCACAGACTCACACATAAGAGTAAACACATGCTTGTACTCTAGTACATACACACGTAACATACTCTCCAACGCACTCATACATGAACATACTAACAGACTGACACACACAAACATATACACAGAAACATAAAAGTCGCACACATGCACAAAAGCAGTTGCACATGCATGACAGACTCTCTCTCTCTCTCTCCACACACACACACACACACACACACACACACACACACACACACTCTCTCTCTCTCTCCATTCCAAACACTGCCACTAACTATGAAGACCTATCAGTCTTCAAATAAATAAAATACAAAAATGTAATAAATAAAATACAAAAATGTACAAAATAATGACCAAAATTGAAAAAGAAAACCACAAAAAAAATGATGCACCTGGTTGTTTATGACACCTGACAACTATAGTACAAGCCAAGCCACCCGCTTGACACAAAACACATTAACCCTTTCACTCCCGCACCCTGTCCACCAGCATTCTGCACTGCCAACCATGCTAGCAAAGCCAAACACTTAACCCTTTGACTCCCTCACCCTATCCACCAGGGGTGAAGTTTATGCAGTTGGTGTGTAGGGTGTCGGAGTCAAAGGGTTAATACTACTGCTGTTACAGAAACCAAAAAAAAATGTAACATTTTACAACAAGGCTGACATTCCTATATTACGATGATGTGAGAAAAGACACCCAATCTTTATGTACATGCTGATAAACAATACAAAGCTGTTTTAACACACCTGTATTGCTATGACAAGAAAAAACACTTTGTAAGAGAATGTCTTTCAACTGTTTTACTCCGTCTTGCTATCTACCAGCTTCCTGCACTATCAGCCACAGTCACGAAATGAAAAGTTTACCCTTTCACAACCTCACCATTTCCACCAGCTTCCTGCACAAAAACTTAACCCTTTCACTCCCTCACCTTTTCCACCTGCTTCCTGCAAGAAGGTGGTGGAAAGGATGAGGGAGTGAAATGGGTTAAGTTTTTGCTGCTGGTGTATAGAGTGATGCAGTCAAAGAATTAACCCTTTGACTCCCTCACCCTATCCACCAACTGCAAAAACTTAACCTTTTAACTCCCTCACCTTATCCACCAGCTTCCTGCAGGAAGCTGGTGGATAGGGTGAGGGAGTCAAAGGGTTGAATTTTTGCTTTGCCAGCATGGTTGACAATGTAGGATGCTGGTAGAAAGGGTGCAGGATTCAAAGTGTTAAACACAGTGATATTATGAGAAAAGACACAATACTGTATTTACAGTTAGCACTTTACAAATACTTCGATTCAACACACTCTTTACAAACAGACACACAGCTGTGTATTTACAATAAGCACTTTACAAGCATGTCTATTCAACACACTCTTTACAATTTAAGTCAAACAGACACACAGTTGTATTTACAAAGCAACACATAACACAAAGTATGCCTATTCCTGCCACCTGGCGCTTTGCTCGTTCCTGACCTTAGAAATTCAGGTGTCCTTTCAAAATCGCGCGAATAATCTTTTGATCAAAGAGTAGAGGGGGAAAAAAATCCTGTCAAGAAGAGAAAGACTGTCTTTAATCACAAATAAGTCACAATCTGTTGATATACAAAAATATATTCATCTACAACAATCTGTTGATACACAACAAATATTCTCCTGCTCAGATGCAGCAGGGAAGCCTTGTTGGCAGATTGTTATGACATGTTAGTTAATTGTTGTATGTTGTTATCTGACTGTTATTTCATTGTTCTTAATTATTATGTGTAATTGTTTCCCTTCTTACCTTCAAACTCCAACTCCCTCTCCCCACCCCCCACCTTTTTTTTGTAGTCATTATAGTGAACAGACATTAAATAAAAGATTTCTATCTTCTTTCCTGCTAGTTTCCCATAAGTTTTGTGTAATATTGTTTGTCTGTTTTGAGTAATATTATCTGTCTGTTTGCTTTATGTATTCTCTTGACAAAGACAGAATTTACCCTGTCTTGTTTTGCACGTTTAATACACGTTCTCATTCAATTTTTGTGTATTTCTAGTTCCTACAATAACAGAGTACAGAAGTGCTTGTGTTCTTGTGATGCCAACAGCACAGCATTTATTTTTTGAGAAGGCAGAAATAGCTAACAGCCATAGAGTACAAGCATGTGTGGTTTAGTATGTGTCACTGAAACAATTTAATCTTGATGTATTCAAAATGTACCGTACAAAAAGCTACCAAAACACTATGAAATTTACTTTCACACCTATGTTATTACTGTATTACAAACACTATGTTGTTACTGTACTACAAATACTCAATATCATTTCCTAAAAGTGCTTCTTCCGACAAAACCCAATACCGATCTTTCCATACATGAACATCTTGACTATAAAAGCAATTAAATTACTAAAACATCTAATGAACTGGTCAATTGTTTTTGGTCTTTTGTGTACATCTAGCAAAGGTCAGATTGCCTAAATTTGTGCCTGTCTTGTTTTGTTAAAAAAAGTATGCATTTTCAGTCTGTCTTCAAATGTTTTCTGGTTTCTGTTTGTTCTCACTTGGGCAGTTACTTTGATTCAAAATACTAAAACTGAGCATGATCATTCCTAGCAACTGAAATTTTGAAGGTAGGCTTTGTGTGAATGAGATATCAAAACAATGATAAAAATGAGTGAGTGTGTGAGTGAGATGCGTATGCTCACACATATACATGAGAATGTTCGCATGCATATGCATATATGTGTGTATGTGTGACTGTTGTTAATTTCCACAGAACTTGTGTTATCATGTACATATAAAAAAGACAGTGTGGGGAAAATTTTCCCTTTCTCCTCGAAAACAAAATTTCTTTTCATGCCAAATCATTCTGCCATTTTTCAGGAATATTTGCAGAATTTCAAAGCTCAGGAACAAGATACAGAGTGTTCTGAGATGACATTACTCACAGGTCGACATCCATACAGGCCGAGAAGTAACAAACAGAATCCCACTGGCTCTTACTAGCTTTCAATTTTACATGTCAATGACAAATCAGCCAGTATAAGACACAGTCAAGTCTTTCCCAGCCATTACGATATCATAACCCCTTATAAGCATATGGCCTCAGAACACTCACAAACACTAAACAACTACAACCACTTGAAGCACACAGGCGGCAGTCAGAGGACATACAATATCACAGATATCTTGAGAGTATCGATAGCCAACTGGAGGATCATGTACAATAAATATCAACATTTCGCAATAATGTGTATATATTCTGATGGATGGTTTGTTTCATCTTCCTTCCGTGTGTGTGTGTGTGTGTGTGTGTGTGTGTGTATATATATATATTATATATATATATTATATATATATAATATATATATATATATTATATATTATATATATATATATTCATATGTGTAGTGTGTGACTGGATGTTACCATGCTAACACTGATATATACACATCTGTATGCATGAGGGAATTCATCTATGACAGTATCAAGTACTTCCTGTTGATGCAGACACACACACAAAAAAAAAAAAAACCAGGACTTTTGGTGTGCTGAATCATTCTGTCAAAAGGATGCTTAGAACATGAAAGGGGAAGCTGATGTAAGTTAACCCTTTCTTTCCCTCACAGGAATCTGATGAACAGGGTGAGGGAGTGATAAGAGTTAATGACAACAGTCAATGCACAAACGCTGTCACCAAGGTCACAGAGGAATGTGGGAGAGTGCTGTGGGTTGTCATACCAACCAACACAAAACTGTCATCACCATGACAACACTTTCACGGGCACTGGATGTTACCATGCTAACACGATTGTCTTAGCAGCACAAATCACCAAAGTTACAGCTCAAACTCTATCACTCTGTCTGTCGTAATTCATCAGCTTGTCTTCATGGAAATGCATCACACTCAAGTAATAAGTACTAAGGCGATATGAAGACAATGCATCACACTCAAGTAATAAGTACTAAGGCGATATCAGAAAGTCATGGGGACCTTACTGGACAGCCTGAGGTCAAACAAACAGAAGTTTCAAACACAGACAGGCGACATCTCATACCGCACTGAGTGTGAACCTCCCACCTAGCACAAACACACTCCAAGATACACCCACGATTAGAGACAATTTCAGAGCAATATGTTAATAAATGTCTGTTTGCTCCACGGGAATTAGAGACAATTTCAGAGCAATATGTTAATAAATGTCTGTCTGCTCCACGGGAATGCCAAACTCTTTTAGGGTAAATCATGAAGGCTGAAATCAGAGGTACCAAGCCTGCAGGCGCCTTGTAAGAAACCATGGCACCATGCAATATAATACGTAAGTCTTCACAGTCATCTACACCAGACAAGAATGGCACTTGCTCGTTGCCCTTGTGAAATGAAATGTAAAAAAATTGCCACACTGACCGCCAGATGGCCTGACCATGTAGATAATGACTAAAAGAAGTATAAGTCATGTCCTCGCTTTATGGAAATTCACTGACAGTAACTTTCCTCTTTTTTCTTGCTCTTTATTTCAGCTTTTCTTTCGTTTTCCTTCTATTTTTTCCCTGCCAACTTTTCTTTTCTCTTTTCCAGGTTATCAATCCATTCATCCTTATCTTTTCAAGAAATTCTGTGTTGTATTTTCTGTTCCCAGTTGGATCCCACTTCAAACTATACTTGGATCATGTTTGTTATGTCTTAAACATTAATTTTTATAGATACTGTACTAACAGAAGACTTTCACTATCTAACACTTTTTGCCTTGATCTCCTTTTGAGGTAATTTGTTATTAAACTATTTGACAACCGCATACAGATGGAAGAAACAGGTTCCTGTTCATGTTCACTTGATAACCAAAAAACATGAAAATAGAACAAGAATACGTGTTTAAACACACAACACAAGACCGGCACAAATTTTTGGCCAAGTGGCATCTGACAAATGTACACAAAAGACAACAAAAACAAAAATAAACTCAGGGAAAAACAGCACGACTTTCCTTACTTCCCTGTAAGTCTTCCTGTCATTTTTCCTCCCATGTTTTGTGTACTTGTTCTTGGCTGTATTTTGTGTAAACTTGACAAAGTCCACTTGGCCAAAAATTTACACCTGTCTCGTTTTGCAAATCACACATGCATTTTTATTCTATTATGTTTCTGGTTTCTGTTTGCACGAACGCTGGCAATCACTCTGATGTAGGATCACTTAACAAATGTTACTTACCACTCCCTGACAGAATTTGGATGTAATTTATCACAGGAACTTCACTGGCCTTTAAAAACATGTCACTCCTCCCTGTTTGTAACTTGATATCATGGTCGATGGTCACAAAACACAGCTACCTGACATTATCTGGGTGTTAAGAAACAATGTGAATGCTCCTTGGATGTAACTTCATATCACATTCCCTCACAAACACAGTTCTAACTGAATGAAACCTGATGCGAAAGTCCTGCTGACATGCCCACAGAACCTGCACCACAACAGTCACACACCATGCACTGGTAGTAGATGTGGATGCTCCAGTACTTCACAGGCCAGTCAATGGAATGAAAAATGCAATGCGAATCAATGCGATGCGATGCGAGATGATGTGGAGCCGTGAAAAGGGAGGCAAGAGTGGATGGGGAGGGAAGGCACATCCACACACGGGCCGGGGCCATGAGGATGCTGGAATGATGCCCAGGGGAGCACGCGATGCGTGCCTGTCGTGGGATCAAAAGGTGACCTCGTCCTGGCAGGTGTTTGTCCAGTGTCCAAAGGCTGTGAGTGAGAAGAGAGGGGAGAAAACAAAACATGCTGGGTTAGATCATGATGGATGAGAATGTCAACATGATCAACACTTCTACCCATGATATTAATAATATGAATAGTAATAAACATGAAAAAAAGAAAGAAAACCATTACTCATCATGATTTATCATTACAATGATAAATCATTCTTGTGTAGCGCTATTCTGTAATCTCCTTTGGACTCATTATGAATATGTAACACCAACAGTAATAAACAGGAAAACCGAAAACTCTCCCACATTATGATTTATTATTATCATAACAAATCATTCTTCTACAGTGCTATTCTGCATACTTATTTAGATTCATAATGAATAAGTAATACTAACAGTAATAAACAGGAAAAACGAAAACCATTGCACATTATGATTTATTATTATTATTACAAATCATTTTTCTATAGTGTCATTCTCCAAACTCATCTGGACTCACTATGCATTCCATGTAATCGGACTTCTTAGTGGAGAACCATTATGCCTACTTTTTAATGGAAGAAAATAAGACCAGTCAAACATATGCTCTCTCCACAGATGAATTTAAAAAAATAAAATGAAATTTAAAAAATACAAGAATTCTACTGTTGATGAAATAATGCTCATAAGTGTGTGAGATTTTGTGATCTTTCAACTATGATTTTTATGCATAACATGCATCAAGAATACCTCATGGTTAAGTAAAAAACTCAAATGCGCAGCAAGGCATTCCACAAACTCAAAATAAACCAAAACGTGAAATCACACAACTGAAAAACCAACAAATGTATTCACAAAACCAATACCACTATAATGCCCACAAACGTGCATATCACACACAAATAATAACATTCTCAAGGGTTTTGTACAAACTGTGGACACTTAACACACACACTCATCCATGTCTCTTCGACAGTTACAAACTCTTTCTGCCATCCAGTCTAACTCAAAGACATACTTCCTTTGTTCTCACAGATTTCCCCTTTACCCATCCCACCCCTTCATCATTACTCCCCTTCCATCCCCCCATCCCTATCTTCATGTGCTTTGTGCCGTCTGGTTGTTCAAGTCACTGTGAGTAAATGTTAGAGTGAATGATGACAGTATAAGTTTTTGTTTCATTTAGATATCAAAATGTAGTGCTTTGTAAATGTATACCATCATTATTATCATAAGGTGTATATGTGCAAGCATACATGCATACTAACTCACAAATACACACATATGCCTTCTCCCTCAAACAAAATCTCCCCTACTCAAACACCCATGCTACCACACTTCAGCAAGCGTGTGCAAACATACACGCGCGCACACAAACGCAAACATATACAAACTTCTGCATCTACACACACACACACACACACACACACACACACACACACACACACACACACACACACACACACACACACACACACACCATCCACCTACACTCCCCTCCCCATACACCCATACTATCACACTCCAGCATGCGTGCACACACACACACACACACACACACACACACACACACACACACACACGCACACACGCATGCACGCACACACACACATACACAGGACAACAAACAGAAAGATTCCCTGGATTTAAGACAAAACCAACAAAGCACATATCCTGATGTTTTGCAGCACTGCAGAAGATAACCCTTAATCATCAGAAAGTTACCCGATTTGTTATTTTCATCCTAAATCTTGTGATTTTGTTTGCTGCCTTTTGTGTACGCTTGATACCGACCGGTTGACCAAAAATATGCACCAATCTGTTTTTGTTAACCCTTTTCGACTCCCCCACCCTACCCACGAACTGCAAAACCCCCTTCTGACTCCTTCACCCTATCCACCAACTTCCTGCAGGGAGTCAGAGGATTAAGGTTTTCTTTTTCTAGCATGGATGACGATGCAGATTCTATTTTGTATATTTCTGGTTTCTATCAACTTGGGCATTGGCGGTGATGCATTCATATTCGCACACACACATAATTTAATGTACAATTTCTAACACCTCCCTGTTCACAATATCTTCAAACACACACACACACACACACACACACACACACACACACACACACACACACACACACACACACACAACACACACACACAAAGACACAGACACACACACACAAACACACACACACACACACACACACAAAAGACCAACAGCATCACCAACTACTCACATTCACAGATGTCACAGTAGGGTCTGACCGAGTGGCGATCACCGTGGTGGGTTGAGGGGGGAGGGCTGTCGGACATGGCTTGCTTGGGGCAGTCGTCCGTGTCGTGAAGGTCAAACATGTCGCAGATGTCACAGAACAGGCGCGGAGCTGGTCGCAAACGATTGCCGGGACTGCACAAAAATGGAATGTCAATTATTGCTTGCCCTGAAATTGGCTCATACAACAGCAGTGGGGAGAAGAGTGACAGAATGGTTCAGACGTTGGCCTGCCAGTACCTAAACTCCTGATTCCAGGGTTCGCTCCCCGTACAGGCCTCGACTTTTCTCCTCAGTTTGAACTGAACGTCTAGTCCTTCGGAAGGGGACGAAAAACGAGTCGGACCCGTATGCCTTCTGGCTGCACATGCTAAAGATCCCATAGCAGTTTAAAATCATGAAGAGCAGGGCATTGGGTGTTTCTGATTCACCCAGCTGGTCAGTCAACACTTGTGTCACAGACATATTACATACCCAAATTTGGAATGTCATCATATTTATTCATGATGGAGAGACCCTTGTCTACTGGACTGGCTAACAGCAATGATGTTATATCTATTCTGACGGAAAATTCAGAAAGGTCCCATGATAGTGGCTGTAAGTACAGTCTGACAGGTATACCCATCATGTAGGAAGTTATAAGATTAATTGTTACAAGTCCTTTGCATTTAACCCTTTAGCATTTGGACTGCGATTTGCCAAATGCTCTCTGGTCTGCAGGTTTTGAAAGCAAAAGTACAATCAGCTGTGTGAACATTTATTTTTACACATGGCATTACTTGATACAGTTCATGTTTTATTTTGTCCTGAGGTTCACCAAACAGTTTACAGCTCCAGAGTGTAAAACACTAAAGGTCAGTTACAACTTAGTAATGTTCCAAGTAGTTACAGTCAATTTCGCAGGAATGAACACCATGAACACCAACACGTTTCATAAACTGGCAGTGGTGTTTAAACAGTAACTACCACCCCCTCTCACCAGACTGTAAGCTGTAGCAGAGGTCCAACTCACATGGCTATAGATTCAGTGTCCATGTCTCCGTTGAAGGTGGCTGACTCCATGACCTGCAGCCTGGCCTCTATCTCCTGGTTTTTATGCTGCAGGTCCACAATCACTGAGTTCAGGAACTGCACCTGGATCACCCATAAATACCTTATCAACATTATAAATATCACCGGTATAGTGCTACTTGGACTTGCTGCCCATTACATTTAATCATTACATGTGATCATTATACTGGACTTGCTGTCCATTACACATAATCACACATTTTGATGAAGCACGGAGAACTCGCCCTGTTAGGTGAGCTGACCACGTTCCACTATGCTGCTGCCCAGTCTGATCTTTGGTGAGTGTGCCTACTTGGTGTTTTCATGTTTCCATAAGCCAGTTGTTGACATGAACCAGAATAAACATGAAAAAAGGATAAGAACATGTATTTACTACAACCAGACCAGACAGGCATAAATTTTTGGCCAACTGGCCTTTGTCAAGTGTAAGATCACAAACACACAAACACCAGATACAAAAATTACGAGACAAAGACTCATTATTCCTTTTCTCAATCTGGACGGAGCAGCAAGGAAGCTTAAGTCTTTTTCTCCTAATTTTTGTATCTGGTGTTCGTTTGTTTGTGATTTTACGCTTGACAAAGGCCAGTTGGCAGAAAATTTGCGCCTGTCTTGTCTGGTTGTATTAAATACGCATTCTTATTCTTTTTTCATGTTTTTTCTCGTTCCTGTTGACTTAAACGCGGGCAGTCACACTTGTTTTGGATTCAGTTGTTGATATGTTTACAGCATCTTTAACACACGTTATTTAAAAATGAGGCATGTGTATACACATGAAGGGAGTTTTGGAACTGGCAGGTCTACACATCCACTGACCTGGGAGATTGGAAAAATCTCCACCTTTTGCCCACCAGGCAGAGGTGTCTATGTGGATCAAACTAAGGATTTTCTGGTTGGTAGTCTGATGTTATATACAACTGACTACTGCATTTGTCATTTTTGGTCAAATATCCCTTATGCTAATAGACATTAACCCATTGACTCCTGCACACTATCCAACAATTGCAAAAACTTGACTCTTTGATTCCCTCACCCTATCCACTACTGGACACAGTGAGGGAGCCAAAGGGCTAAGTTTTTGCTTTGCTGGCGTGATTGACAATGCAAGATGCTGGTGGATAGGTAGTGGGAGTCGGGTTAAAGTGAAGAACACAGACAGCAGACAGACAAGACAGACAGACAGACAGACAGACAGACAGACAGACAGACAGACAACACACACACACACACACACACACACACACACACACACACACACACACACACACACATCGTCTAATATCACTCATAGTGAACAGACGTTAAATTAAAGACGAACGAACGAACACACACACACACACACACACACACACACACACACACGCTACACAACAGACAGAAAGGCAGGAAGAAAGCAAAGAGAAACCAGTCACACAAAAGAAGAATCAGAACACATATGAAATAAAACAAAACTAGACAAGTACAGTACATAGTTTCAGCCAACTGGTTTACATCAAGTGTATATTAAAGACAACAAAGAAAATGTACACAAAACCTGGTAAAAAAAAAAAACAACCCACAATAAAAATCAGTAGACTTCCCTAATGTTCTAAAGAGCAGAAGAAAATGGCGGAAAACTCCTGCTTGACGAAACGTCAGGGAAGTCTTCTACTGTTTTTCCCTCACTAAGTTTGTGTGTTTATTCTTTCTTGTCCTTTGTATTCACCTGACGAAGCCCACTTCCCTAAAAATTTGCGCCTGTCATATTTTGTTAACGCTTTGATTCTTGCACCCTATCCACCAGTTACAAAAACTTAACCCTCTGACTCCCTCACCCTATTCAGAAGCTTCCTGCAGGAAGCTGGTGGATAGGGTGAGGGGGTCGAAGAGTTAAGTTTTTCCTTTGCTGTCAGTGATGATTGTGCAAAGATGATGGTGGACAGATGAGGGAGTCAAAGGGTTAAAAACTTGTTCCCATTCTAAGTTTGCATGTTTCTGGTGTCTATCTGCTTGAACGCTGACAGTCGCTTTGATTAACCCTCTGATTCCCACTTTGTCCACCAGCATCCTGCATTGTGAACCATGCTAGCAAAGCAAAAACATAACCCTTGGATTCCCTCACCCTGTGCACCAGCTCCCAGCATGAAGCTGGTGGATAGGGTGAGGGAGTCATAGGACTAAGTTTTTGAGGCTGGTGGATAGGGTGTGGGAGTCAAAGGGTTAAGAAAGCAAAGAGTGTACTGGCCTGCTGTTCTGATGCCTGCTTGTCCTCCAGGAGTTGACTCTCCCTGCTGTCGCCTGAAACAAAGAAGGGAAATGACTGTAGAAACAGTCTGCACACAAGTCTGTTGTTTCCCTGCTTACAAAACACACACACGCACGCACGCATGCACGCACGCACGCACGCACGCACACACACACACACACAACACACACAACACACACACAACACACACACAACACACACACAACACACACACAAAACACACACAACACACACACAACACACACAACACACACACAACACACACACACACACACACACATCAGACACCCATGGTGTCTAGAATGTCTTCAAGACAGATTCCTCCTGCTCATTTAATTCCATCCCATGTATACTCCACCAAAATCTGCAATGATCTGACAGACACCCTGAGTCTGCACAAAACCCTATGTGCCCGTGAGGTCTTGAAAAGGAGAATGGGGTGTGTGTGTGGAGAGGGTATGGAGAAGGGACATACGAAACAGTAAGCTGACAACACCAGAACGACATATGGGCAGCGAACTGACCAATTTCTATGTTGCAGGCTGGAACAAAAGGACATCAGATCTTGAATCCACGGCTCTATCAAAAGAACCTATGAAAAGAGACTAAGAATATATAGCCAACTAATGAAACAGGATAGGCGCAAATTTTCAGCAAACTGACCTTTGCCCAAACAAAATATAAAAAAATACCTTGTTTGTAAAAGATCCTTGGGAGTATAAAACACGTTTCGATCCCAGGCCCTTTGTCAAGTGAAAAATAAAATAACAGAGGAGTATTTAAAACAGTTCAAGGAAATAAGGGACAGAGTGAGTGAGTGTTACTCAGGATAGACAATAGAGAAATTATGTAGTTAAAACAAAACTTAAAAGGACAGAGCAGAACTTGGGGGGAAAAAAAAGAGAGGGGAGGGGGTAGGAGGTTGGGGTGGGGAGAAGAGGGGAAACAGTAGGGATTAGTAGAACAAGGAAAGGACCCGGGCACCTGCTACATGTCGGCAGTTCTGGTGTTCAGGCCCGACTTTGCCAAGATTACAAGAAGATACTTTATTGCCAAGTTCAGAGAACAGCAATTTTGTTTGGTCACATCATGCTCACTCCATTCACATCACATCAGACTCACTCACATCCCCATACATGACATGGTAACTCATCCACACACACACACACACACTCCACGAGCCTACATAACAGACAATAAACAAACATGTCCTGACCTTTGTCAAGCGTACATAACAGACAATAAACAAACATGATCACTCAGTTTAGGACACAAAAATAACAGAAAATAATACATCAGTCGTTTGCTCCTCTTCAACGAAACATTGCAGCATTTTTTTCTGATTTTTCACCCAGGTTTAGTGTATTTGTTCCATGTTTGTCTTTCATGTACGCTTGACAAAGGCCAGTTACTGTTATTGTTATTTTTGTTTAAACCTCCGCCGACTGTGTAGAACCATATCAGGGCTATAACTGTTCCAAAACATACACAATACTTCAACACAAAAAAGGGAACAGAAAATGATGATGACGACAATGATGATGATTGTGATCATGACGACGACGACGACGACGATGAATGATGATAGATGATGAATATGATGATGATGATGATATAACTAACCAGACATATCAGCAGCCAGGGCCTTCTCCAGTCTGTTGACCTTTTCTGTCAGGGCCTGTGTCTCTGATTCACGACTGTGACGCTGATTCTCTAAGGTCCGTTTGGCTGCCTTCAGCTCTTGTCTCTCTGCTTCCAGCATTGTCACCTGGTAATTAATCAATCAATCAATCAGTGAGTCAGTCAGTCGTCGGTCGGGTTCGGGTCGGTCGGTTTAGTCAGTCAGTCATCATCATCATCGTAATCAAGTCATCTACAGCATTATATCTTATCTCATACAGCTTTACATCACCTGGTAATTGGAGATAATCAAACCAATCAATCAATCAATCAATCATCAATCCATCTTCACTCATCTCAACGAGGATCACCATTTGGTAATGGAGATCATCACACCAATCAATCAATACAACCTGATTTATCTCCACATGTAATTACAACATGATGGGTATTTAAACCCCTGGCTGACACTAAGGAGTATAATCATCACTAAGGGATTGTTACTTCCTCATGATCAAGCAACATTTCCTTTCGCAATGATTTCTGCCAGATGTCAATGAATCATATCATTCCTGACCTCATTTCACAAAAGGGGACCTAAGCTGCATGCCGTTAAACCAAGATGCAGCCTCTGAAAAGTGGTGAGACTGGGCGAAATTGAGAGTTTAGTTGCAGCTTGTACTTTGTTTTTTTGTTTTTTTTCCTTAGGTGTATATGTACACTTGTGCAGTTTGATGGAACCTGCTCTAAAGAATCAAAATAAGAATTGGAATGGCTTAGCAAACAATGGTCCAACTCAACGATATCTGGAAAGACAGAGGCATACCAAATGGCCGAAAATTAAACTTTTAAAATGTCTGATCTGGCCAATCATGACTTATGGCCGCGAAGCCTGGACTCTCAGAAAAGCTAACTGCAAAAGAAGTGAGATAACACAGATGTGATTTTATCGCAGACTACTATGTGTCAAATGTACCGATAGAAGAAAAGTGTCAAGGAAGAACTTGATACCACCAGAAAATTATTAGCAGGCGTCAACAAGAGAAGACTAAAATACATTGGCCATGTTCAAGTAGCACGAACACAGACATCATGGCAATCCCTTTTTCAAGGAAAAACAAGAGGCAAAAAGGAAGAAAGACAGACCTCCAATCCCATATATTGAGAACATAACTGACGTCAGTGGCCTAAATATTCAGGAAGTTGTCCACAAAAGTCAAGACAGAGCCGTTTGAAGATGGGTAGCTGTATCACAGAATGCAGCGGCCAACACTGAACCCGGTAATGCCGACAGGTGGGGGAAAAAGTGTACAGTAATTTCACAGTGAAATCCACCCTAAACCAACACTAAATCCTCAGCATGTATACCGTATTGTTATATTAAACACACGTCCTGATTCCTTTTTTGTGCTTTTCTTATTCTTGTTTGCTTGAAAGCAGGCAACAACATTTGTTTCGGATAATCTACACACAATTTTACTGAATATTCCTTTCGTGTTTTTCCTCTTAATTTTTGTATTTGTTCTCTGGCCGCCTATCTCCCTATCCGCATCTATGATCATATCACAGAGTGTGACAGAGCTGGTTGCCTGTCTCCCTATCCATGTGTACAATATTACTGAGCGTGACAGAGCTAGTTGCTTACCTCTCCATCAACGTCTACAATCATATCATTGAGTGTGATAGAGCTGGTTTCCTGTCTCCCTACGCATGTCTATAACCAAGAGTAAAAACAATACTGATTGCTAACCTTGGCTGTCTGTTGTTCCAACAGCTGTTGTTGTTGATGTAACTCCTGGTCTGTGCTGTTCACCTTGTTGCTAAGTGACACGCGCTCTGCCTCTGCTGCCGCCAGTTCTTGTCTGTGGCTGAAAACACATACATGGACGCATCAATTACACAGTAACACCAACAATGACAGTAACAACAAGGCAGCATGAAATGGTAATGAAACACACACACACACACACACAAGTGTATCATTTGACTGCTTACATATTGGAAAAACATAAAAACTTTCAGTTAGTCTTGCACTTAAATCCCTGCTACTGAATTTGTTGGGTTTTTTTTTTCCTTTTCTTTGTCCAGTGGGACCTAATGCTTTTGCAGGTTGACATTTGAATATTAGCTTACATAATAACTAATACCATCAACGAATCCTTGTCCCATCATTTTTCTTTTTTTTCTTTAAGAGGCTTGTAACTTGGTTTTATCTTTGTCTTTCATTTTTTGTTTGTTTTTTGTTTTATCCTTTCAGTTACCACAAAGATGGTTGGATTAATCATACTCAGACAATTCTAAATGCACTCCATCCAAATCTGCCAGCAATCATCTGGCAGACTATATTAACCTGCACAAAGTCTTCTGCACTGGCAACGGTCTTAAAATGGGGAGGGGGAAGAGGGAGCTATCAAACACTAGGATGACACCACCAGAATGATGGAAACATTAAGATGGGCTGTGAACAGGCAGTTTTTAATGTTGCAAGCTGAGACTGAAAAGATATCAGATCTTGATATCTCCATCAAAAGAACAAAACCTGGCCCACCCAAAAGTTATCATGAATTACCTTGTTCATGTTCATTTCAGCATAACATGGTTAATGTGATAAGAAATGGTTGTTGACCTGAAACGAACCGATGTTGATACTGATACTGATGATGATACTGATGCGATGATTAACTGATGATCTTTATCTCCACTTATAACAACCAATCTGTAACTGATGATCTTTATCTCCACTTATAACAACCAATCTGTCTCTTATAACCCTTACTTGAATCTACTGACAAACAGGTAAGTCTGAGTCTAAGTGACTCACTAACTGACTTGCTCACTAACTCACACACACACACACACACACACACACACACACACACACACACACACACACACACACACACACACACACATGTATACACACACACTCACAGACACACACACACACACACACAGACACACACACACCTACACATGCACACAAAACAGATGTTCTATCAATGAGTGTGTAACAATGTTCTAAACTTGGTGAGGACAGTTTCTCAAGTTTGCCTTGAACAAAGACAGACAGGAGAAAAACAAAAGACATATACGCACACAGCACTGGGATCAAATGTAACACTTAACCGTTTGACTTCTGCACCCTGTCCACCAGCATCCTGCATTACCAACCATTCTAGCAAAGCAAATACTTAACCCTTTGACTCCCACACCCTATCCGTCAGCTGCGAAAACTTAACCCTTTGACTCCCTCACCCTGTCCACCAGCTTAACCCTTTTGACTCTCTCGTCCTATCCACAGGAGGTTTGATAGGGTGAGAGTCAAAGGGTTAAAGTTTGTGCTTTGCTAACATGGTTGACAATGCAGGAGTCCGTGGTGAGTGTGCGGGAGTGAAAGGGTTAATCCTATCCACCAGCTTCCTGCAGGATGTGGGAGTAAAGGTATACAGTGAGAGATCGGTAGATCATTCAAACATTAAAAACACTGAGAGACCAGTCGACACAGCGCAGTAGTTAGTGCAACAGACTACCGATTGGAAAGTTGTGGGTTCAAATCCCTGTCAGCTCTTTAAAAATCACTGCTGGATTTTTCGGCCCCAACCAGCTCCTACCCAGAGCGCAGAGGCTCTGTGGGAAGACTGGGCTCACACAATCAAGTCTCATCCATTTCTTAGATGCGTCATAATAGTGTTGCTCAAATCGCCTGACTAATACCGTAGGTTCTGTATCTCTCAGGCCTGGTTGATGCCATTTAAAATGACATCAAGTGTAGACAGCAGTCCTGTCATGCAATTATTTTAATCCTGGATGGAACTTCACAGCATCATGATTATCATCCTCATAGTTCTCATCATCACAGCAACGTACAAACTATCCCCATCTTCTGTGGCCATTACAGTGGCATAGAGAATAGGAAGAAAAAAATGCAGCTGCCTAAGAGCCATAAGCCTTAATAAAAATAAAAATGAAAAAATCAACAACACTGAGAGAAGGGAAAAATCCACAACCCAACACCCACAGACCAAAAACATGTAGAAGAAGAAAAAAAACCTACTGAACTACATCACAAACACAACACAGAAAGCTGAGTCTTGAAGTTGCTTCAATACACCATAATTTTTCAACTATCTTGTGAATGCCATATGCCAACAAAAAAAAAGTATAAAAAATGAAAATAATGACTACAAGGTCACAATCTTCACAAACTGATGAAAGCTTGGAGAGAAAGGGGCATTAGATGAGAAACAGACAAAAAGAAACAGACAAAACATACATATGTTTCTACAGTGAAAATGAAAGCAAGAAACAGCACAATATCTCAGCAATACAAAGCAGTGCAAAGCATCCTAGAGAACTCTGTACCTGCAAATTGATGTCTTATTGATGTTTTACTCTCTTATTTGAAGTTACTTTTGCCCTTCATCCATGCAACTAAACCTAACATTTACAACAACAACACAGAGAGAGAGAAGAAACAGACAGAAATAGACAGACAGACAGAGAAAGACAGAGAGAGACCGAGACACACAGAGAGGCAGACAAACAGAGAAAGAGACACAGAGACAGAGAGAAGGAGAGACAGACAGAAAGAAAGAGACAGAGAAAGAGAGACAGAGTAAGACAGAGAAAAAAAGACAGCAAGACAATCAGACTGACAGACAGACAGACAGATATACAGAGCATGAGCAAGAGCAATAGATCTCCTGCTGATTACGAACTAACTGTTGTAATAATTCGATGTTCGTTATCTCCAACTGCCTTTCTCTGATTTCTCTTTTCAGCTTCTCTTCTCTCTCTCTCTTCTCTCTCTCTCTCTCTCTCTCTCTCTCTCTCTCTCTCGCTCTCTGCAAAAGAAAGATCTGTTGACTGTTACACCGATGAAGTATAAACTGAAGAAAGCATTGAAAGTGACAATTTTCCATGATGTAATTATATGCACTGTATATTTTGTATAAATCACAAAAACCCTATTTCCCTCCCCACCCCATTGACTATTGTACTGTGGCCTGAGGCCGATGTACATTAAAAAAAAAAATCTGAATTCTGAGCTAGCTCTCTCTCTCTCTCTCTCTCCTCCTTCTCCACTTCCTGATTGTCTGCAATCACAACTGTGAAGAGACACTAAATGGAAGTTCCTTTCTTCCTTCCTTCAGACAGATCTCTTATTCCCATTCTCCATTAGATGCTGTTTGCTTCTTACAATTTTCAAAACTCAACGGAACTTCTATGTGTGACACCAGAACATCAGCAAGTATTCCAAGCACCCCAGCAGTCAGCCTGCTAAAAGAAACAACCCGAACAAACACCCACAGAATCTATCTAAAAAATTGAATAAAAAAGCTGACCACTATGAAGCGAACAACAAATTCATGCAAAGCTGTGCCCATCGTCTCTCATTTGTGTAGACGTATGTTTACTTGCTTTTTATGTTTGTTGGCTGGTTGGTTGGTTGGCTGGTTGGCTGGGACAGTAAACAGATGACTGGTTGGTTGGTCGGTTAGTTTTAAGGGGTGGGGTGGGGGTTTGACTGGTTGGGTATTTGGTTGGCTGGCTGGCTGGTTGGTGGTTGGTTGGTTGGCTGGTTTCTGGAGGGTGGGATG
The DNA here is from genome assembly GCA_030674185.1 of Monoplex corrugatus. Lineage (NCBI taxonomy): Eukaryota > Metazoa > Mollusca > Gastropoda > Littorinimorpha > Ranellidae > Monoplex > Monoplex corrugatus. The sequence continues at coordinate 48,075,290 of JAPXFY010000022.1, forward strand.
GGTGGTAGGTGTGGGTTCAACTGGTTGATTAGTTGGCTGGCTGAATGGCTCGTTGATTGGTTGGTCGATTGTGTTTTTGGGGTGGGGGGTAGGGTGGAGGTTCGACTGGTTGGTTATTTGGGTGGCTGGCTGGCTGAATGACTGACTGGCTGGCTGGTTGGTTGATTGGTTGGTTGGTTGATTGGTGGTTGGTTAGTTGATTGGTTGGTAATCATACCATTTTCCACAGCCTCTGTGCTTTTATAGGTTGGATGGATGGGTTGAGTGGATCTGGTTACATTTTTGTTTGTTAACTGGTTGGATGACTGACTAACTGGCTGCTTGGCCTGTTCACTTGCATGCACATATGGTCTTATGTTTGTTTATCTCTTAGTATGGTTCAACAGCCTTTCAGAAAGTTTTTATCTGATTTTTTCTTTTTGGTTTGTTTTTGTTTTTTGGTGTATAATTATTGTCTGTTTTTTGTCCTGATATGGATTTTTATGTGATATAAAATGTCCCCTGTTTCTTTTAAGCAAGTGCAGAACCACATCAGTCGACAAGAACAAAAAAAAACCACAAGAACTACACAGCTCAAGTCTTACCACAAACAGCTCATGAAGGTCAAGGGCGAGGGTTAGTCACATGAGAAGGGAGGTGACTCGATCAAGTGAGCATTGATGCCATAAAATGGAAACACACGGCATGAACTCCCATCAATCAACAAATGCAAGGTAAAGGGTACATGGGATCTACGTTTTTTTTGGTTTCTGAGCAACTGCTCATTTGATAACACATACAAATAATGATTCCACTACTGTCAAAATAACTGATGTATGTATGAGATTAAAAAAAAAAAAACACCTACCCACAGCATCAATTCTGTCAATTACTTAACACCAGATGTAAGAATATTTAGGGACTACTTCTGCTGCTTTTTTTTTTAAATGATTATTCACTTTTATGACAAATGCCTTTAGTGACTTCATTTTTTAATTCTACTAATAAATGTTAAATGCCATGTGCACAATTCAATCACAGAACAACAAGACTTGTTTTACAAAATCAATCTTGTTATACACTCAAATGATCAACTGAAATAAGAAACATGCACATTTCCCGAATGATTCATTATCATCATTAACACAAATGCTCAAGTTATATAAATCAGATGCACCCATCAGCATATTCCTACCATTAAATGACTCTAGGTTACGGAAATTATAACGTTAAAATGAGTATGTTATTATCTGAACAATGTATAACTGGTATACTATTTACTAACTTTAAATTCAGCACAGGACAGACTTTGATTTATGACCTTAGTCTGTTTAACAGATATCAGATTTAAGCAGGTTTAACATCTTCACTGCCCAGACCAGATATTTTCCAGGCCTGAAGTGCATTGTAGATCTTATAACCCAGAAATGTTCCCAAGTGATGAAATGACGTTTTATTCATTTTTGGAGTGAAATGTGATGACAAATCCTTTGAACTACTTGGAAACAATCTACGTTATCAGTGTCGTACTCTTAAATATATTCTGAGATATAGTGAAGTAAACAAAGCAGGTGAAATATTTCCCAGTATAAAGGGTGCACTTACACTTGGCAGTAATAGGGTTTAAACAATCTTTACTTCATATTTTCAAAATTTTATCTATCCTTGATCCCTGTTAAAGTAAAATGGTAAAAAAAAACCTGTTATGATACAACAGTTATAAACTAACAACATTTTCTACAAATTGTGCTCTTAAATTGACAAAAATCACATTTGTCAAGCAACACAGAACCATCTTGTTTAGACAGAAATGTTGAAAATATATTCGCAATCACATTAATTAACACAGGGTTTGTAAAGCGAATTATACTACTGACATATGTTATAAACACATAAGACACCACGACAACCTCAGTATTAACACCTTTACATGGTGGTATGTTACAAGCAGACACGTGAATACTGTTATATTGACAGAGACATACATTATACATTATGTCATAATGACAGTGAAGAGGTTAGTTCGAACAGAAATGTCAGAGGTTCGAGTCTGCTCAAAACGGGTTCATGGCACCTGGACAATTCCATATGTGCTCCACCCGTAACTGCCAGCACTTACCTGGCAGACTCCTTGATTTAAGCCTGTGCAAAACCCTATGCACCGAGGGCCTTGAAATGGGTAGGGGATCAAGTCAATGAAACTGACACCATCAGAACAGCTAAGCGTTAAGACGGGCAGCAAACCTATGAACAATCAGGCTGAGGACAGACAGGGTGGGAGATGTACTTGCTGCGACAAGGGACAGATTCATATAAAGGACCATGATCGCCAACGCCATGCGGCAGGGCACATAATGATGATGATCATGCTATAGTTTGTGACAGAATGTGAGACATGACATCTTCAATCCATAGCTCTATCAAAAGAGCTAGCAAGGTTGACACCTGAGGCACAATCTGTGTAACGTGCCTTTGTGCAGAAACCCTCAGCCTGACGCACAGAGAAGGCTCAGGACTGCACATACCACAGTTTAAGTGTCTAAAGATAACATCTCCACATTCAGAACAACTTGTACATGCACCCCTGCCACAGATGCCATCCTAAGTGATCATAGTATAAGCCCTTTGCATGGGCATAAACCCTATGCACTGACAAGGTCTTGGGGTTAATCTTATCATATGCTTTCTAGGTCTAGCCTTGAATCAAAGTAAAGGTATGGCTGCAATATATTAACGCCACAACGATTCACATCATAGAAAATCATTTATGGGTAACCCAAAATACAACTACTTCCCATTTTCTAACACAATTTGTCAACACTGACACCTCCATAATGATTACAGCATTAAGACGAAGAGCAAACAAACCAACTTTTACACTGGAAGAGGGACTGAGCCCAAGACATGACACCATGGTCTATCTAAAGAGCAAGCCAGACTGCTGAAATTGAAAGTACACCCATTTGCTGTAACCTTCAAATTTGAATCAAACACACAGTATGGCCATGTCATGCAGTCTCAATCCTAGACGGAAATCTGTTGCATCATGATCATCATTACCATTCTCATGAAATCATCAATCATCACATAATGAAAACTGTCCCAGATTCTGAGGCTCTTCGTGCCATGATTTTGTGGTGACCTCTCTTTTAGTTTCCTTCACCACTTCTATGTCTGTGAGGTAAATTCCAGGTGGCATCATTGGTATCAGTGGTTCATGGGGGCTGTTGTTAGAGGGCCATGGTGGTGGTGGTCTCCTAACTAGGTTGGGGGGGGGGGGGGGATGGAGACTGTCTTATTCAAACTGGTTCCATAACTGAGGGATAACTGTCAATAGTAGGGGGTTTAGTAGACAGTATCCTAAGTAAGTTGGATCAGAACAGGCACTGTTGAACTCCACCAAAGAAACCTTACAGCAATGCAGACTCTCCTCTGCCGGATAACCTCACAGCACCTTGCCACTACTGGCTCAAAAAGGCTTCCTTCCAGGTACTGGACTTTGAATGAATCAGGGTGAATAGTGTGTTGACGAGCATTAGGGTGAATAGTGTGTTGACAAGCATTAGGGGTGAATAGTGTGTTGACAAGCCAAAACGAATGGTGTGTGATAAACACCACTAAAGTTGTTTAAAGATAGGGCAGAATTTTTTAAACCAACTTTGAAATAAAAAAATAACATTTCTGAAAAGATGACATACACACCTCTCTTTCAGGTGTTCCATTTCCTTCATCATCACTTCTCTCTCTTTTTCCAGCTGCAAAAGAAAATAAATACAATACTTATGTGATGCTGTGTTGACATACAAGTATAATACTGTATTGGTGTATTCTCCTCTTTTTTCTTTCTTTCCTCTTCTTTTTGGCTTTGGGCTAAAGATCTCGTACCTCCAGTTGAACCCCATCCCGCAACATTAAAAACTGGCCTGTCTGCTGCCCATCTTAACCCGTTGACTCCCGCACCCTGTCCACCAGCATCCTGCATTGTCAACCATGCTACCGAACCAAAAACTTAACCCTTTGACTCCCTCACTCTATCCACCAGCTTCCTGCAGGAAGCTGGTGGATAGAGTGAGGGAGTCAAAGGGTTAAGTTTTTGCAGTTGGTGGATAAAGTGAAGGACTCAAAGGGTTAATGTCTCCATCATTCTGGTGATATCAGCTTGGTGTTTCATATGTCCACATCTTCCCCCTCTCCATTTCATGAGCTTGCCAGCACATAGGGTTTAGCACAGTTTCAGGGAGTCAGTCAGATACTTGTTGGAACATTTTGGGTGGAATGTATATGGAACTGCCCTGCATTGTCAACCATGCTAGCAAACCAAAATGTTAACCCTTTGAATCCCTCATCCTTTCCACCAGCTTCCTGTGGGAGGTGAGAGGGTCAAAGAGTTAAGTTTTTGCAGCTGGTAGATAGGGTGCAGGAGTCAAAGGGTTACTTAAACAACATTAACTGAATGGCGTCTTGTCAGACGCCTGGCGGCCAACACTGTGTGGGTGTCAGATGGACGTAGCGGCCGCCAGGTGACCGACGGTTTTGGCGAATTTTGGTACTAAAGCAGTTGGTGGAAGGGAAACAACTCTGGTACGCTTATAAAGCTGAATCATTCCTCTATTCGATGACTGTCTCCCTTCTTTCGATCCCCTTTTCACTCACGTGTAATTCTACTATTTGCGCATATTATGGGATGGTGTGAAAATCGGTCAATGCCGATGTTTACACCATGGCCTCTGCTCCAAAACGTTGTGTTTTGGCAAGAAATATTCCTTTACAAGAAGTTATTAAAAGAGTGATGGAAGAAGGATCAGATGAGGTGCTGTAGATGTGAAAAAACACTTTATTTTAGTTTTGTACAGTTAGAACTGATGTTTATCAAGCTCACCCCAGGAAAAAAAAAATTTCCGGAAAGCTATTTTCTTACATTTTTCAAACCCATTATAAGTAAATTGAGTACTTCGCACAAGATTATAGTATTTTTTTTCTAAACTAACATGGATTGAAGTTTTCAAAAACATATAGTTTGTTACTGTACTCGGTTTGGTTCCATCTGTGGATTTTTTGTAAAATTAGTGCGTCTGAGCATGTCGCAGCTGTGGCAGAAACCCGCGTCTCCATCGAGTTAAATGTATAATCAAAGCAAATGAGTATATTACACTCCATACATGCACACCAACACACACATGCATACACACAAACACACTCATTCATTCACTCTCAGACACACACACACACACACACACACACACACACACACACACACACACACACACACTTGCACATCCCCATGCACATGTGCAGTCATATATCAGCATCGTTGCAGATTTTAAGAACCATGACCACCTCATATACCAAACGTATCAAACAAACAAAAACAAAAAATCAGATTTAATATTCACACTGACCTTTGTCCTGTCATCAGCCATCAGCTTGGAGTGTTCAAGGTCAGCCTTCAGTTGGGTCAGTTCAGACTCCTTCTCTCTCAGGGACTGCTTCCAACCCGCCCTGTCACAGTCACACACATCACACCCCACACACACACACACACACACACACACCACACACACAAACAAGTCAAGGTTACATAATGTCTCTATGTCATGCATCATACACTGTTACATTACAGTTTAGGGTTTGTTATGAGGGATTTATTATCATATATGGTTGTGAGATGTGGACAATCAACACGCTAAGTCAGAGCAAAATTGAGGCAACTGAAATGTGGTTTCTAAGAAGAAAATTGAGAGTTCCATAGACAGCAAAGAAAACAAACGAGAAAGTCTTGAAGGAGGCAGACACAAGAAGACCATTACTAAAGAAGATCAGAAGAAGAAAAAAGCAACATTAACAGGACATTTATAAGGGAAGAGAAATTAAAACACCTAGTCACAACAGGAAAGCCTTGGGGAAAGGGGGGGGGGGGGGGGTAGAGAACACCAGGTAGACCCAGGGAGAAAATATTGGACGGACTTGGAGGGTGGCTCAGGATGGAGAGGGTGGGAGACGTACTTGCAGCGACAAGGGATAATAGATTTGTATGGAGGGCCATGGTAGCCAATGCCATGCAACAGGGCACATGATGATGATGACTCCATCCAAGCCTGCCAGCGATCATCTGGCAGACTCCTTCAGCCTGTGCAAAATCCTATGTGCTGGGCAAGGTCTTGAAATGGGGAGGGGAATAGGAGCTATGAAACACTAAGCTGTCACCATCAGAATAATTGAAATACTTATATGGGTGGCAAACAGGACAGATTTCGTAACTTGAGACATCAGATCTTCAGTCCACAGCTCTTGTTAACCCTTCAACTCCTGCACCCTATCCATTGGCTTCCTGCAGGAAGCCGGTGGATAGGGTGAGGGCATCAAAGAGTTTAGTTTTTGCTTTGCTAGCATGGTTGACAATGCAAGATGCTAGAGGACAGGGCACAGGAGTCGAAAGGTTAAGACTCAAAGATGACAGAGAGAGAGAGAAAGGAAGAGCGAGAGAGTGAGAGAATGCAAGACATAACATAATGTGTGTACACTCTTTGTCCATCTAAGGTACATTAAAAGAAAAGAGCCAAGATTCCCTCCCACTCTACAGGAGCAAATATGCACTGTAGATAATGGAAAAATCATCTCAATGCATACATGCATACATATGAATGAACAAATGCAAGTGTGCGCACACAGACACACAGACAGACACACACACACACACACACACACACACAGAATCTCTCCACATCCTGATCTAGATAGAACTTTTCCTTATTATCAAATCTCTGAGACAGAAAACCATCAAAACCTTATCCCCTTCCCAAAAAAAGATCTTTGTAAGAATTGTGTTCAACAGAAACGACAAAAAAAAAATGGTAGTAAATATGTAAATAAGCCTATGATCATTTCAAACATAATTAAAATAACAAGTGTCATCATCGATAAATTGTTCTTTTTGTTCAAAGGCTACAACTCCCACATCCACCAAAATTTACAAGAGGACTTTTACGTATATAGCCATGTTCTTTTTCTAACCCAACTGTCAAGGCAGTCAGTCTCCATTTTCGGGGCTTTCAATTTCACATAAATACACAAATAAAGAAACACACACTACTACACTCAGGTCAACTCACAGTTCTTCAGTCAGCATGTCGGCCTCTGTCTGCGATCTCTGCATTACCTCCTCCTGTTTCTCCTCCATCTGTTTCCGGAGTCGGTCCATCTGAAAATACAACACATAGCAGCCACGTTGAAGCCACAGTCACCAGGGTTGATTGATTTGGTTCAGTTTTTACGTCGACACCCACCTCAGTGATATGGCCGACGGGGATAACCATCCCGGGGAAGTGGGGGAAGGGGAACCTATCTAATCCTATACTGACACCACCAGAACAACAATGATGTTAAGATGGGGACAGTGACCTGGCCAGTTTTAATATAGCGCACCCGGGATTCGAACCCACAACCATTAGTATGTGAATCCGATGCTCAAACCAACTGAGCTATCGAGGCCCGCTGTCACCAGGGTCAGTCAAGAACATCTTTTATTCTTCTTCTTCTCCTCTTCCATCTTTCTGAAGCCAAGTCACCAGGGGCAATCAAGAACATCTTGTATTTTCTTCTCTCCTCTTCCATCTTTTTGAAGCCATAGTCACCAGGGACAATCAAGAACATCTTTATTATTCTTCTCCTCCTCTTCCATCTTTTTGAAGCACATAGCCTACCCAGGGGCAATCAAGAACATCTTTTATTTTCTTCTCCTCCTCTTCCATCTTTTTGAAGCAACAGTCATCAGGGGCAGTCTAGAACATCTTTTATTCTTCTTCTCCTCCTCTTCCATTTTCTTCTCCCTGATCTCAATGAACAGTCACTGGGGTGATACATTAACCCTTTGACTCCCGCACCCTGTCCACCATCATCCTGCATCTTCAACCATACTAGCAAAGCATTAAACATAACCTTCTGAATCCCTGACCCTATCCAGCAGCTTCCTGCAGGAAGCTGGTGGATAGGGTGAGGGACTCAAAAGGTTAAGTTTTTGCAGTCGATGGATAGGATGCAGTAGTCAAAGGGTTAAGAGCTGTTCACTAAATTCTTCCAGCTTCGTCGGTTTGTGTCTCCCTCCCTCAACAGTTCTCTGGAGGATTGATGTAGCAAAACCACTGGATCATGTTACATGGCCATACCAACGTAGTTTTCTTTTCTTCACTGAAGTCAGCAGATCTTCATATGGTCCATGAGCTGCCTGATGGCATGGTGCACTCGTTCCTTGGTGATATAATCAGTGTATCTGATATTCAGTGTTTTGAGGTAACATCTCTTTTCCATGGCTTGGGTTTATCTTTCCAAATGCACCATGAGAGCCTATGTCTTACACACATCATGATCATCATCAGGTGCCTTGCCGCATGGCGTTGGCGATTATGAACTTCCATCTGTCTCTATCTCTTGTTGCCTCAAGCATCTCTTCCACCCTCCCTGTCTTCAGCCACTCTGCAAGACCATCTAGTACCTTCTCCCTGGGTCTACCCGGTGCTCTCCTTCCTTTCAGCTTTCCCGTCGTGACCAGGTGCTCCAATTCCCCTTTCCTCATAAAATGGCCTATGAGTGTTGCCTGTCTTTTCCTAATCTTCCTTATGAATGATCTACTTGTGTCTGCCTCCATCAAGACTGTCTTGTTTGTTTTCTTTGCTGTCCATGGAACCCTCAACATTCTTCTTAGAAACCACATCTCGGCTGCCTCAATCTTGCTCTGGCTTTGCTTGTTGACTGTCCACGCCTCGCAACCGCACAATAGTATTGGTTCTATATAACATTCAAAAACTCTCTTCCTGATGTTAACTGATAGGCATTTGTTGGTAAGAATGCTTTCCATCTTCTTGAATGTTGTTTTGGCTTGGCCGATTCTGCTGGCTATTTCTGTATGTTACACACATACAGAAGTTGAAATACACCAGTGCACATAAGAGCCTGATCTTGTGTTTCAAGGAAATATTTCTGTCCTTCCGTACATTTCTGCCTGTACAGCGCTTTTTGCTGTCTTTGCTGTCCTTCAGCTTCGGATCCTTCATCTTGTCATACAGTGTGTCTTGGGCAAGTTGAACCTGGCAGAGCAAATCCCCTCCAGGTTGGACACTTTTGTTCAGTTCACTCCCTGCATGTGGCATGTAGTACTGGGTTACATGGTTACCATAAGCAGAGGGCAGTCTCTGAACTGAACACTATGAAGGAACATACTGAACATCAATGGTAGGAAGTGAACAAATCATACAAATCAGGATCCAAGAAAACATCACATTTCCATCTCCTAGAAGTGTTTTAATTGGTAGTTTGGAGGTTGGAGTTCAATTCCATATGGGCTCCACCCAAATCTACCAGCAATTATATGGCAGACTCCCAGAGCCTGCACAAAACCTATGCACTGGCAAGGTCACTGAATGGTCAGCAAGAGAGAAGGGGCCTAAGAGACACCATCAGAATGATAAAAACATTAAGACAGGCAGTGAATAGGCCAGTCAGGGCTTAGTGCTGTGGGCTGGCCAGTTTTTAATGTTGTTGGCTGGGACTGAACTCCAGATACTGATCAGATCTTCAGTTCAGGGCTCTATCAAAAGAACCGACCGGCCCATGTGTACAAAAAGAAAAGTGGGGGTGGGGGGATGGGGGGCAGCTTGAGGATTGAACCCACAATCCCTGTGTTATGAGCATAGCACTCTTGCAACTGAGCTTATACGCCATTGTAAAAAAACAAAAACAAACAAAAACATAGCCGATTTGTGGGTACAATAAGCTTTGTAAAGATTATGACTGCTGAGTTGACCCTCTGATTCCCTCACCCTATCTACCAGACCTACATTTACTACTGAGAAAGGGCACAATCGTCAGTGAGAATATTACATGGCTCTTTACTTTCAGACTTAACAAGCCTGATGCACATGATAATGCATTACTGTCAGCCACAGTAACTTCAGCTGTAACAAGGAAAGAAGCGAGAAAATGGTGACAGTGAGATTCTGACCTCTTTCTGCATCTCCTCCATCTGGATATCTCGTTTCTGCATCTCTGCTTGCAGAGTCACCCACTCTTGTTGAAGTCGATCTCTGTCTGCCGCCACTTTCTCTTTGTCTGCCTTCACGTCATCACGCTGTTTTTCTGCCTGTGGGGACATAGACACATATGCCAATATTGATAAAGAGTTCTTTTTTATGTTAATTAAGGCAAAAGAGGTCCTTTTTATGTTGAATATGGAAAAGAGTTCTTATTTATGGTAAGTATGTCAAAAGAGGTCTTTTTTAGGTTAACTTATGGCAAAAGAGTTCCCACAGTCCATTCATTATGAACATGGCCCTCTAATAACTAAACTGAATGGGCCACTTAACTCGTGGTTCCCACAACCTGTCCATCAAATACAAAAACTTAACTCCTTGACTCCCTTAACTATCCACCAGCTTCCTTCAGGAACGGTGAGGGAATCAAAGGGTTTAAGTTTCTGCTTTGCTAGCACCGTTGACAATGCAGGATGCTGGTGAACAGGGCGCGGGATTCAAAAGTTTAAAAAAGAAGGGGGGGAAAAAAAAAAGACCTGGCCTGCTCATTAGCTGAACTCACAACCCCTGCATAACTGGAAGCTAACATCAACAACCCTCACCTCCTGCCTGGACTTCATCAGGCGTTCTTTTTCAGCCGTCAAGTCGTCCACCTGTTCCTGTAGCTGTGACTGTTGCTGTGTCACCTCCTGACTGTCCGCCTGCACCTTGCTCATCTCCACCCTGGCCTGGATCAGCTCCGTGTTCATGGCATCACGCTCACCCTCCACTCGCTTCACCAGCTTCTCCGCTTTTTCTTTTTCGTACTGCAACACGGACAGAGTGATGGTTAAGGGCTCTCCGTTTCTATTTTTTAGTTCTCAGTTTAGGTTTTGCTTTGATTAAGGGCTCTCCATTTCTGTTTTTCACTTCTCAGTTTGGGTTTCAACTTTAAGGGCTCTCCGTTTCTTTTTTTAGTTCTCAGTTTGGGTTTCAGCTTTGATTAAGGGCTCTCCGTTTCTATTTTTTAGTTTCAGCTTTGATTAAGGGCTCTCCGTTTCTATTTTTTAGTTTCAGCTTTGATTAAGGGCTCTCCGTTTCTATTTTTTAGTTTCAGCTTTGATTAAGGGCTCTCCGTCTCTATTTTTTAGTTATCAGTTTAAGTTTCAGCTTTAGTTCCCAAGATATTGTCTCCCTGCTAGGAATAAATTCCATGTGCACTGATGCCATTGATGCCACGTGATGGAGAAGATCCAAAATGTCCACATGCTTGTGTATAAGCCGTATATGCTAGCAAGTTCTTGCGGTCCTGCTTAGCATATGAATTTTGCACAGGTCTGTCACAGGAACAACTCAAGCTACACTATAGTGAAATGTACATTTCCAATTGGAATGTTATACAACAGCCACAACAGTCACAACAACAACAACATCCAGTTCCCTAATATGGATCAACTATTCCTAGAAACCAGTAACACAAGAAAACAGAATGAAACGCGCATTTGATTAACAAAACAAGACAGATCTAGAGTTTATGACTCTATCAACAAAGACCTGTCTTATTTTTTTGTTCTTCTAATTTCTGTTTGCCTGAATGCTGGCAGTTACTTTGATTCAAGTTTTGTGATTCTGTAAAAATAGTGAAAAAGTCTGGAGTTTAATCAAGAGGGATTTATCCACTTGGACAATTCCATATGAGCTCTGTCTAAATCTACCAACAATGATCTGGCGGACTCCTTGAGCCTGTGAAAAACCCTGTGCACCAATAAGGTTTTGGAGTTCCATTCGGGGTTGAGACTGTGTGACATGGTTGTACTCTATGCTTACTTTCATAACATATTGTAGCATCAACCAGGCCATAGAGATACAGACACATGTAGAACTGGTAAAAAAATTTTAAGCAATATCTTCAATGATACAGTTATGAGGTGGATGAGACCTGATTACATGGCCTCAGTCTTCCTTCTGAGCCCATAGCATTGTTATTGTTACTGTTATTGTTATAGTTGTTTAAAGCCCAGTCAATTGCGTAGAGCCATATCAGAGCTATAACCATTTCAAAACATATACAATACTTCAACAGGAAAAAAGAAAAGAAAATTAAGTACACATACCAATGCATTCGCGCAAATAACCTAAGGAAATGCTTAGCTCCACGTAGGAGTTGGGCCAAGAATCCCACAATGGTTTTGACAGGACTAAAGGGATTCAAACCCACATATCTTCCAGTCATTAGTCTGTTGTGCTAACCGCTTGTACTGGAGGGAAAAGTAAGTAATATAGAGGAATAATCGTTAAAATCTGATGGATGCTCTCAAGCGAAAACAGTAACAGAAACCCATGTCTGACTAGACCCACAGAGTTACTGACTGGTCTCGTGCAAAAATTTGTCTCAGTTTATGCGGCCTTCATGCCCGCCTTCCATGATGACTTTCTACCAACTTCTAACCAGCCCTCACCGACACAGGTGTACCCACCTTCATAGTCTCCAATTCCAGGTTGACCTTGTCCAGGTATTCCTTGTGTGCCTGTGTCTGTACTTGTTGTTTGGTGAGTTCTTCCCCCTGGGTCTCCAGTTTGTGTTTGAGCTGTTCAATCTCTGCCTCTCTCCGTCCCACCTCCTCCTTCCTCTCTTTCTCCCCTTCCTCTGTCACCTTGGTCAGCTTGTTCTGCGCTTTGTCTAATTCTAGTTGCTGTATTAGAGACAGAAAATGTACAACACTGAACTAATTTCATGTAGGCACAAAGGGACACAACCTTTCCATCAAATCACACAATTCTGACCAAAGTGTAAAAAATTACCAAAAAAAAACCACATAAAGCACAGACATAAAATAAACACTACTGGAATATAAAAGAAAGGTACTTTTTAAACAATTTGCTTACAGTGAATCTTCCTGACAGCTTTCTTGTTACCAGTAATCCAAAAAGGTACGCATAGACCAAAAGAAACCACCTTTCCTGGTACACTGTAAGTCACATCTATAACATACTTCATCATTCTCCCCATAGGTTCAGTACCACATGTATTCAATTTTTCTGCACCACTGGGAATACTGGTTACAGAAAAACACAAAAACAGCCACAAATCCATACTACACTCGCCTATAAGTCACTATGCTGAAACAAGTGTGAATCTGGGAGCTCAAATTGCATGGATCAATTCAAATGCATATAATGATCTTGAATGATAGTATAATGGTCGAAGGGAAATAACTGCAACAAAACTTATTGCAGATCTCAGGAACAGGTTTACTTCCCTTCGACTGATTTTTAGTTTAATTTATTACTTACTTTTCCTTCCGCTTGTACTGGAAGGAAAAGTAATATAGAGGAATAATCGTTAAAATCTGATGGATGCTCTCAAGCGAAAATTACAGTGACAGAAACCCAGTCTGACAAGACCCACAGAGTTACATCATCTCTTTATCAGTCTGCTCTGTGCTCTGACTGTAGTTACTCTGTTGGAGAGAGAAAATGGACATAATTACAACTGTCAACTTGCTCTGGGCTTTTTCTAACTGTAGTTGTGGTGTTGGAAAGAGAAGACAGGTCACTGGAAAACAGTACAGTGATATTTTTTCAGCTTGCTCCAGGCTTTCTCTACATCCAGCTGTTGATAGCCATGTAGGGGATAGAGACCATAAATCATGATATAATCACATCCCAGTTGACCTACTAAGGCAACTGAAATGTGGTTTCTGAGAAAAATGTCGAGAGTTCCATGGACAGCAAGAAAACAAACCAGAGAGTCTTGAAGGAGGCAGGCACAAGAATAACATTACTACGAAGATTAGGAAAAAAACAGGCAGCATTTATAGGACATTATGTGAGGCAAGAGAAATTAGAGCACCTGATCAAGACAGGAAGGCTGGAAAGAAAGAGAGCACAGGGTAGACCCAGGGAGAAAATACTGGACAGACTTGCAGAGTGGCTGAGGACAGAGAGAGTGGGAGATGTACTTGCAACGACAAGGAATATATCCATACGGAGGGCCATGATCACCAACGCCATGAGTTAACCTATTGTGTGTGAAGTGGTATGGGACAAGTTCCAGTGTTTTTAGTTAGCACAGAGCACCTGGTCACAACAGGAAAGCTGGAGGGAAAGAGAGCACCAGGTATGCGGAGTGGCTGAAGATAAGGAGGGTGGAGGAGATGCTTGGGGCAACAAGAGATAGAGACAGATGGAAGTCCATGATCGTCAACGCCATGCAGCAAGGCACCTGATGATGATGATGATGACCATAATTTGTCCCCAATCCTTTCAAGAAGTATGCACACTTTGCAGCAACATATCTTCACAGCAAGGGCAAAAGTGTGCATATCCACATCCTAGAAAAGACAGCTAGGAATTCCAAACACACACACACACACACACACACACACACACACACACACACACAACAAACCTGCATGCATGTTACACACACACACACACACACACACACACACACACACAACCTGCATGCATGCTACACACACACACACACACACACACACACACACACACACACACACACACACACACACACACACACACACCATGTCCTCCAGTTGGCCATGCGCAGTTTTCAGTTGATCCTCAAAATTATGTACAAGTTGTTCCTTTTCACTGTTCTGTACACGTTCCTTTTCCTCCAACGCCTCGCTAAGCTTTGCTATTTGCTGAGAAGAGTTCAACAAGTCGCTTTGTAGCTCCTCGACTTTTCTGAAAAGCAGAAGGAACACGTAAACAAATGTATAATAATCTTATGGAGAACTATGTATGATAACCTTGTATTCATTTCTGAGCAATACAGAGAACTATCTTGTATCTTTTTGCAAGAAACAAGAAGAATGACTTCAAATTAGTTGTGTGCACAACACTGAGTATCCTTATTTTCCTTTTTTTTGAAAGGGTGGAGGGGGTGGGGCAGCTACCACTGTTCTTTAACAGCCTTTTTTTTTCTTTTTTTCAACATTAAGCAGAATTATATCATACCCAAACTTTACACAAGTTCAGTTGTCTGTATGAATATCATAGAATACAAAATGTAAATCTGAGGTCTCTGTCTGTCTGTCTTCTGTCTGTCTGTCTGTCTGTCTGTCTGTCTGTCTATCTATATATCTATTCCTACGATATAGACAGATGGGTACATAGATATTACATAATAATGGAAAATTTAAATCTGCGGGGAAAAAATTAATAATAAATGAGACAGATGGAAACTGCTCCCTGATCCTGCCCTTTCTGTATGACAGAAAAGTGTCTTGTGGCTGAGTGGAAAGCACAGCATTAGCGGTCAGTATGAATGGTAAATTTCCAAGCCTATGGCTCATTATGATAGGTTTAAACACCAAAGACATTTAATCGCTGGTGATTTTGGGCCACCTTGAATGCTAACAGGTCATTTCTGCAAAGAATAAGTTCTTATTCCTATAAATTTATAATAACCAGTAACTGACTACATAACCTTCCTATGAAAAGAAAAGGGAACAAAGGGCATAAAGTGTTTTATATCAATATAAGGAAGGGGAAATAAGGGGAAAAAAGAAAAAAAAAGCTTCGTAAAGGGATACTGCTATTTTAGTGATATCCTGAGCAACACTAACATCTCAGCCTTCTTAAAAAATGCATGCAAATATACAATATGTACACATGCTCTCGCTTTATCTCTCTCACTCATTCACACACACATGCAAAAACATACACACACACAACCACACACCATACCTTACACACACACACACACACACACACACACACACACACACACACACACACACACACACACACACACACACACACACACACTGAAACTAATGAGCTGTTTAATCATCATTCATCAAACAAATCAACAGCTCTTACTATTCTACACCAACAATGGATTAACTATAAACAAAACTGTGTAAGAAAAAGAAACAGAAGTAAAATACAAAAAAGAAAATAAACAAACAAAAAACGCAAATCAACTTGAAATGCGAAAAAAAGCCACACATGTTAGACAATTTGGATTCCCAACCTAACCATTTCATTTAAACAAATCTTAGATTTTAAACGAAACAGACTTGATCAATTAATTGTAAACATGATAATAATCAAGATATCTGATCCGGCCATTTCTCTCACAGTGCTAAATTGTACGCCCCTATAAAAGCCTGAACAGCTCCGTGGTAATCAAGTAAACTCATGGAAATTTCAAGATGATATTAATCCTTTTTACTCCTGCAACCTATCCACCAACTGCAAAAACTGAACATTTTGATTCCCTCACCCTATCCACCAGTGTCCTGCAGGAAGCTGATGGACAGGTTGAGGGAGTCAAAGGGTTAAGTTTCTGCTTTAGTAGCACGGTTGACAATGCAGAATGCTGGTGGACTAGGTGTTGGAGTCAAGGGGTTAACACCGATGTAAGGAGAAGAAAAAGCTGTGAGCACTTAATGCTTCAATATTGCGTCTAGGTGCCATTCAAAAATCACTGAATTATTTCCCTTTACACTTGACAGCTATTTAAGCGTGCCCCCGTCATGCAATTAATAAATTCATTGGAAATTCAACACAGTGTCCTTTGATACAACTGAAAACAAACAAACAAACAAACAAACAAAACAAGTCCTGCCCCCACCCCACACCACCTCTGACATACACACAAGTTGTTTGGAGCAACATTACTTAATTTTCTCATAAAATCTTTCCAAATTATTTACTGATCAGACTATTTTCTATATCCCCTAAAAAGACTAATACCACCCATCTACATTTTGCATGACTGTTTACCCACTACAATATCTAGTGCTGTCACCGCTGAGAAGAAAAGGAACGATTAAGTAACTACACATGCTACAGAGATAACTATGCATGCTGTCGAAATATAACAACAACATAATGAAGGTTTTAAAGGTAAAACAACTCACAACTGTCTTTTTCTTTTTCTTTTTAAACACAAACTACTCACCTAGAATCTAATATGTAAGAAATGCGACATCACATGCTTTTATTCCCATGCTGTCAAATGTCTACAATATTTACACTACCATGGTATGCTTTGAGTTTGTTCATTATCAGCTGACATTCATTTTTTTTTATTTTTTTTTTTTTACTACATATTCAATATCATAACTATATGCACTACATAGTTAACATCATAACTGTATGAGATATTCTCACAAAATGATTCACAAGTAATGAAATATCATCAACACAAAAAGAAGGAATAATAATCTGTATTCCAAAAGATGATAAACACAAAGACCTGATAAAAATAAACAACCCGAGACCTATCACCAGTTGAATGTTATGTACAAAATATGTTCAGCTTGCATTGCACACAGGTTGAAACTAGTTTTAAATTCCTTGATAAACTGGTTTTGTGGCTGGCAGATTTAACAGATTTAATAGCGACAATTTCATTTGATATATGATGCAATCAGCTACCTAAACACCAAAAACTTTCCCAGACTTCTTTCATGCTTAGATTTTGAAAAAGCATTTGACTCAGTAGATTGAGACTTCAAAGTACTTGATGCATTTTGATTTGGGCTATGGATTAAGGTGTTTTACAAGAATATGAAATCAACAGTTTGTGTTAATGGCCAGGAGTCTGAATGGTTTCCTATTCAAAGAGGCTGCAGGCAGGGTGATCCAGTATCACCATATCTATTTTAGTATTTATTTTACATGCAGAAGTCCTGGTCTAAATAAGAGAAAATAACAATATCAAGGGCATAGTAATACAAGAGACAGAACATAAAATCTCTCAGTATGCTGATGATGCCGACTTTACATTAAATGGTGAGGAACAATCATCTGAACAGGAAATAAATCCATATTTAAAAGTGGACAATATGCCAGTTATCTGTTTCACAGAGATGTACAGGATATACAGTGTTACACTTTTCATTAAGATTAATATAATATTAAGATTAATATAACATAGTATCACAAACGTCTTTCATCTTCATTTGTAATTAAAATAAACAACAACAACAACAAAGAAGAAAAGAAAAAGAAAGCAAGAAAGCCACACAAAAAACAAAACTTTCTAAAAACATGACATAAACACTACAATACATCATACATATACTACACACAAAAACAGCATATTTACAAACACTGCACATGAAAAACAGCATCTAAAATCACTGCTTACAACCCCAACATCAAATACCACACACAGAGAAACAAAACAACCACACGCACAAACACACACATCTACAAACACTACACACTTATACCCACACATTAACATGAAAAAAAGTCTACAAATACTGCACATGAAAACAGAATATGCATGGACACTACACACAAAAACAAAACACCAACAAATATCCAACACACACACACACACACACACACACACACACACACACACACCCCACACACACACACACACACACACACAGAAGCAGGACAATCACAAAAAGAATAACTGCAAACAAAAGACTCAAACAAACAAATATAGTACACAGCTGTGTTAACTACTGGAAAACCATCTATTCCACTGTGGAAACAACCATTTAAAAAAAAATCTCAGAATCTTTAACAGATTAAGTCGACATGGCACAAAACAAGAGAAATAAAACACACACAAAAATGGAACCACAACACATATAACATCATAATAAAACATACCAAAATCATGAAAGGAATCAGGAAAATTATCATTATGAAAAACCCACTAATCTATTTTGTTAATACGAAAGAAATTCAAGAAATAACACAAAAATCAAATAACTATCACCGGAAATGAACAAGACACAAAAACAAGGACCATAAAGTCATAAGATGAAAATAATAAAATCACAGAGCTATATAAAAAAAAAATCACAAAATTATGAAATAAGACACACACAAAAATCCTGAAATAAAAACAAAACAACACAACACACACACACACACACACACACACACACACACACGCACATATATATATAAATAAAGAAAACAAAACAAAGAAACAAAAAACACATACACATTACACAAGAAAATACAAGAACAAGGCAACTAAAGAAAACACAAAAGTAGCCACGACAACACAAAACGAAGAAAAGATGAATAAACAAATAGATACATAAATAAACAAATAAAAATATAAGTATATCAATATATACGAAAAGAAATCATAAAACACACAGGAGCAACATTCTCTCCAAGATTAGTATTAGTGCAGCTGTAAGCTTAGGAAGCACAACTGTGTGTCAAGTTTAACCCTTCCTCTCCCTCACCCTATCCATCAGCTTCCTGCTGGGTGGGGGTGGGTGAAGGTGTTAAACACTGCACTGACCGCGTGAACATGCAACTGTTCTTAGAGTGGGGGAGGGGAAGGTGGCGGGGAATCTAATTTACAAAATCAGCCAACACAGTGGAACTCTTCTAACCCTCCGACTCCCTAACCCTATTTGCCAGCGTCCTGCACAGTCAGCCATGACAGCAAAGCAAAAATGTAACCCTTTTACTCCCTCACCCTATCCACCAGCTGGTGGATAGGGTGAGGGAGTAAAATAGTTACATTTTTGCAACCTTTAGACATGCTGCGGGAGTGAAATGGTTGAACTGAAAATAACATCCCATCTCCTGTCTTCTTTCAATTGAAAATGACACCCTACCTCCGACTTCTTTTACTTGAATATGACATCCCATCTCTAATTCTTTCACCTGAATGACACCTCACCTCTAACCTTTCACCTGAATGACAGCCCCCTCTAACCTTTCACCTGAACGACAGCCCGCCTCTAACCTCTTTCACCTGAATGTTAACCCACCTCTAACCTTTCACCTGAATGACAGCACACCTCTAACCTTTCACCTGAATGGCAACCTTACCTCTAACCTTTCTCCTGAATATGACACCCCATCTCTACCCTCTTTCACCAGAATGACATCTCACCTCTAACCTTTCACCTGAATATGATACCCCATCTCTGACTTCTTTCACCTGACTTGACCCCTTCTAACACTTTCCTGAATGACACCCCACTTCTAACCTCTTTCATCTGAATGACACCCCACCTCTAACCTCTTTCATCTGAATGACACCCACTTCTAACCTCTTTCATCTGAATGACACCCACTTCTAACCTCTTTCATCTGAATGACACCCCACTCTAACCTCTTTCATCTGAATGACACCCCACTTCTAACCTCTTTCATCTGAATGACACCCCACCTCTAACCTCTTTCATCTGAATGACACCCCACTTCTAACCTCTTTCATCTGAATGACACCCCACTTCTAACCTTTCAT
The DNA here is from genome assembly GCA_030674185.1 of Monoplex corrugatus. Classification (NCBI taxonomy): domain Eukaryota; kingdom Metazoa; phylum Mollusca; class Gastropoda; order Littorinimorpha; family Ranellidae; genus Monoplex; species Monoplex corrugatus. Next base: position 48,095,495 of record JAPXFY010000022.1, read on the forward strand.
CTGAATGACACCCCACTTCTAACCTCTTTCATCTGAATGACACCCCACCTCTAACCTCTTTCATCTGAATGACCCCACTTCTAACCTCTTTCATCTGAATGACACCCCACCTCTAACCTCTTTCATCTGAATGACACCCACCTCTACCTCTTTCATCTGAATGACACCCACTTCTAACCTCTTTCATCTGAATGACACCCACTTCTAACCTCTTTCATCTGAATGACACCCCACTTCTAACCTCTTTCATCTGAATTGACACCCCACCTCTAACTTCTTTCACCTGAATGACACCCCACTTCTAACCTCTTTCATCTGAATGACACCCACTTCTAACCTCTTTCATCTGAATGACACTCATCTCTGACCTCTTTCACCTGACTATGACCCCATCTCTAACCTCTTTCACCTGAATGACACCCTCTTCTAACCTCTTTCACCTGAATGACACCCCACCTCTACCCTTTCACCATCAATGACAACCCACTTCTAACCTCTTTCACCTGAATGACAACCCACCTCTAACCTCTTTCATCTGAATGACACCCCACCTCTAACCTCTTACCTAAATGACATCCCACCTCTACCTTTCACCTGAATGACACCCACCTCTAACCTCTTTCATCTGAATGACACCCCACCTCTAACCTCTTTCATCTGAATGACACCCCACCTCTACCTCTTTCACCTGAATGACACCCCACCTCTAACTCTTTCACCTGAATGACACCCCACCTCTAACTCTTTCACCTGAATGACAACCCACCTCTAACCTTTCACCTGATGACAACCCACCTCTAACCTCTTTCACCTGAAGTCACCCACCTCTACCTTTCACCTGAATTAACCCCCCACCTCTAACCTCTTTCACCTGATATGACACCCCACCTCTAATCTCTTTCACCTGAATGACACCCCACCTCTACCCTTTACCTGAATGACAACCCACTTCTAACCTCTTTCATCTGAATGTCACCTCACCTCTAACCTCTTTCATCTGAATGTCACCTCACCTCTAACCTCTTACCTGAATATGACATCCCACCTCTAACCTTTCACCTGATATGACACCCCACCTTTAACCTCTTTCACCTAAATATGACACCTCACCTCTGACCTCTTTCATCTGCTATGATGTCCCACCTCTAACCTCTTTTACCTGAATGACACCCCACCTCTACCCTTTCACCTGAATGACAATCCACTTCTAACCTCTTTCATCTGAATGACGCCTCACCTCTAACCTGAATATGACATCCCACCTCTAACCTTTCACCTGATATGACATCCCACCTTTAACCTCTTTCACCTAAATATGACACCTCACCTCTAACCTCTTTCATCTGCATATGACGTCCCACCTCTTAACCTCTTTTACCTGAGTATGACACCGCATCTCTAACCTTTTTCATCTGAATGTGACATCCCATCTCTAACCTCTTTCGCTTGAATATGACACCCCACCTCTCTAACCTCTTTTACATGAATATAAGACCCCACCTCTAACCTTTCATGTGAATGACACCCCACCTCTAACAACCATCAGCATTTCATCCTTACTGTCCTTCTCAGAGCAGTAGAAAGTTAATGTGTATCTGATAGACCTATGTCCATCTCTGTCACTTATGCTCTGTGAAGCACTTAGGGCTCACGCAAGATGAGGTGCTGTACAGATAGTCAACATCATCAGAGCTGATCTTTACATTATCTTATTTGTTCACAACTTACAGACAGATGGAGAAACTGAAACTGGAGACAGAAGGACAATAGGAGACCAAGAAAGAGCAGGAGAGCATGTAATATGTGAAAAGCAATGTAAACCTTTAACTGTTCATCATAAAAGTAAACCTGATATGGAAGACTGCCGACCGATACCAAAATGGACAACACATGGAATAAAAACTATTTTTTGAAAGAGTTCCATTGCATCACAGTCAGAATAAGTAATGTTGAAGTGAAATCAATAACCAAAGCAGACTGTGAGGTCATGCAAAGCCACGTGCACACACACAGAAGCCAAGCCAAGCACATAAGTGAATAACAAGAAACACAACATGCACCACACATGCATATCAGTCAGAAAGATTAAATATCATACAGACTAAACTATATGTATACATACATGTCATTATAATTTTTAATAAAATAAGCACCATTCTAACTAAACGAAAGCAAATGCATATCACTTCATTAGCAAGAGAGTACAGTTATGCTCTACCAACTACATAAAATAAATAGGCATATAAAAATTAAAGTGACCACACAACAACAAAGGCAACTTGTCATGAAAGCATGTCAACAATTAAAAAGAATATCCACAACCATACACCAACTGCCAAAATGCTGTTAACATGCCTGTCGATGACAGAGAAGTTTGAAACCCATTTACCACCATAAAGAAACAAGACGTCAGCAGAGAAAGAAAAATCAAAAACAAACAAACAACAAAAAAACGAAAAAAACAAAAACAAAAAAAAAAGGATTCTTTGATTTTCAAGGCCCACTGGTTGGCACCATCACAAATTAGCAGTAGGTGTTGACATGCATTTGCTATATGTATATCTGCCACAGTAGTTTTTCTTTTATTCATGTATTTTATTTCAGCTTACGGATCATGTTTTCGAGGGTGTGTATACTGATGTTGTTTGGTCCACACTGTGCAGGCATTACGTTGCCACGCAGACTGTATATTAAGTCTTCTTTTGGGTATGCTTGCTACATGTTTTTTTTTTGGTATGGCTTACAGGCTCTTTAACATGCATATTTGATCTTCTGTGTACATATACACATGAACGGGTTTCACAGACTTAACAAGCGTTGACCTGGAGATTGGAAAAATCTCCACCCGTTACCCATCTGGCAGTACACAGGCAGGATCAAACTCAGACCTTCTGTCTGGAAGTCCAAAGTCCTAACCGCGTGGCAGTCACTCATGTCTCAGGAACACTGAGCGAGTAAAGGCATTCCTGAGCAAGACTTCACAAGGAGAGTGAAAATTCGTGGAGAAGACTAAAAATCTGTGGCATTGCCATCCAACAGACCTTAAAGGTCAAAGAATTCTTCATTGCTCTGAACTCTTTAACTCCCTCACCCTATCCACCAGCTTTCACCGGCCAGAAGCTGGTAGGTAGGTGGAGACAGTCAAAGGGTTAATCACAAGGTAAGGAAACAAACTGCAAGCTAGAGTCAAAACAGCAAACAAGATGGAAGGCAGCAAAGTAGGTAAGTACATCAACAGGTAGATAGATAGGAGTGTAACAGGTACGCAGGCAGGTGTTGCAGACACCAGACTAACCTAGTCTTGTCAGCCAGCTGAAGGTTGAGGGCAGAGAGCTGATTAGAACTATCGCCTGAGTTTTTCATCAGTTCCGCTAGTTGCTGTTCCTGTAGGTCATTCATGTACGGGGTCAGACACACACACATACACACACATATAGGGCACACACACACTATCAATCATCCATTAACTCTTTCACTCCCTAACCCAACACACCTGCTGCTGGAGGAAGCTGGTGGATAGGGTGAGGGGCTGAAAGGATTAGCAATCTGAATCAAAGTGACAGCAGCGTTCAAATGACCGGAAACTAGACATACATGAAATGAGAATAAGAATAGTGTATAAAACTGATAAAACAAGGCAGAGGTAAATATCTGGCTGGCTGACTGACCTTTGATAAGCATATATATATATTATAAGCCAAGGACAAAACAAAATCACCACTTTCAGGACGCTTTTACAAGTATATTAAAGAACATCTGTCGTGTAGTTTATCCAAAAACTGGTGATCTTTCTTTGCTGTTTCTATTGTAAATTTGTCAAAGGCCAGCTGGCTGATAAATCCCACCTGTCTTCTTTTATCAATTTTCATATCACCATTTCATTCTCTTTTTTGTGTATCACTGATTTCATCCAATCATGATAAACAAAACAAAAATGGAAGGATGGATGTAATGGAATGAAATGAGAAATGCGGCCACACAGGTCATACCTAAACACGCCACCACTCTGATTCATAACTAGAAAGAAGAAAAAACATAGACGGAGATCATGGATGAGAACTTCAGCCACACAGCAAACAAAATACCATCAGCCAACAGCCAATCACAAACAGAAAGAAAAAAAAAAAGGGGGGGGGGGGCAGGGAAAGAGGAGGCGCAATGGAAACAAAGAAGGAAAAGAAACAAACAATGCTCGGGGATGGGGGGAATAAAGATGAACGAGAGGGTAACTTAACCCTTTGACTCCCACACCCTGTCCACCAGCATACTGCATTGCCAACCATGCGTTGCTAAATTAGCAAAGCAAAAACTGAACCCTTTGATTCCCTCACCCTGTCCACCAGCTTCCTGCAGGAAACTGGTGGACAGGGTGAGGGTGTCAAAGGGTTAAGCTTTTGCAGTTGGTGGATAGGGTGCAGGAGTCAAAGGGCTAAAAGTATGAAACCAACTGACACTAACAAAGACTGATCAAAAACTGACAGTGATCAACAGAAAATAACCTCAATGTAACCTCAATGGATGCAAAGTGGTAAAAACTGATAAAAACTGATAAAAATGTTATTGTCCAGTCAGGATTCTGATTACAAAACAGTGAAGGCCTCAGAGGCAAAATGCGACTGGGCAGAAGACAAAGTACAGAAATAATACGGAACTGAATAGTACCATAAGCCATGGTACATGCATACATCATGCTACAGTGGTTAAAATCTGTCCTTGCCTTCACTTTTAAAGCTAAAAAAAAACAAAAAAACATTAGATGTAAAGACTAATCACTGTGGTGCCTTGGTTAGTGCGATATGATTACTGTGTGAAACTGGCAAAAATTACTTTATCTGGTCTAAATTTTGGTTACAAAATGGTGATTACAAAAACTGCCTCAGTGAGCACAAATGAAACTGCCAATGTCATGGATCTGAACCCCATCAGTCCTGTCAAAAGTGTGCTGTGGGCTCATGGGGGAGACTGGGAACACACAGTCGAGTTTCATCCATTTAATGGATGTGTTTCTCAAATCTCTAGACCAACACCACAGGTACCTGTATCTCTCAGGCCTGGTTGATGCCAGGATACATTATAATAGTAAGAGTAGAGTACAGCCCTGTCACGCAGTCTTAATCCCAGATGGAAGTCCACAGTGTCATGATTATCATCTCCATCAACATCAAAATATTTTTAAACTGTCCCAGCTTCGGTGGTCAATGGACAGAAGAAAAAAAAAGCGAACACAAATGAAATTGTCAGCGTGTCCTGACCTCTAAAAGAAAAAAAAAACTGATGTCAACTTCAAGGGTCAAAAGATCTGTCAGCTGTGCTTAGGACCAAAGAGACCACACGTCAGTTTCAGTTAATGCCATATTTTCAAGGAATGATGGATGAAGCATTGCAAATGAGGATCTAATGAGATGGAAATATATCTGACATAACAGAAGCCTGTATGGTACAAAGAGAACAGGAAACATTGTACTGTAATAAATCAAACTAACCTGCACGATACAAATACAAAATGAAATATTAAAATTAGAGAAATGTTTTCTCCATAATTTGAAAGTCCTTGATGTATGAGGTAGCAGAAAAAACATTTTCTTCATAATCTGAGCAGTCCATGGGGAGTTAGAATATAGAGACATTGTTTTTTCTTTAATTTGAGCAGTCTTTAGGGCAGTGAGGTGGTAGTTACGATGTTTTCTCCAAAATCTGTAAAGTCCTCAGAGAGCAAACTGGTGTAGACTATGTCTGAAAGTGAGGTGACAGAGACCTGAAGTTCTCTCAGGGCCGGCATTATGAGGATGGTGTCCATCTCTCCCTCATTGCCTTATCTTTCCCACCCATAAAGAGGGGCATGTACCCATTTATAGCAGGGTACATTGGGGTAATGGGTTCACGCAGAAATGTGAACAGAGGGAGACCGGCCATTTGTACAATCGTTTTTCTGATATTCACAGTCTCCCTTGATGAACATGACGAACACAAACAGTCAATATGTGCTCATTGCAAGCCACCTCAGAACTACAAAATTCTGTTTGTACTGTCCCAAGCCCTCTGTGGTGCTGAGTGCACTGTGTGCAATAATTTTACTTGTACTTGTGTACATTTTATTACTTCTTTTTTACTCTTTCTCCGCCCCCAACTCCTTTTTTCCCCCCAAAATGGATTTACCATGTGAAATTTTGGCTACTTTCTTTAGGGAGGGAGCACTACAGCAGTGCAGTGCCACCCTTTCATCTTGTCAGGCTAGGAATTCTCCTCTGATCCATGGAAAGAAAGAAACTCGTTTTCTTGGATTACATGGGCACTTTCCTCAAAAATCCACCTCCAGCTTCTTTTTGTTTCCAAAGTAGAGTAAGTATAATCAGTACATTTAGTGAAACATGCACACCTGCATGTATAGACAATAAATAGAGCAGAAAATACATTTTCTAAGCACTATGAAGATGTGATTTGATGCCTTAATTTTTTGTGCAAGGCTGCACTCATTTTAATCCCTTTTGGAACAAAATTTTGGGAGGAGTATACCCCAGACCCACTGTATTTTCCTATTCTTTTCTTTTCAAAAGTTCACATCCCTGCATCTTTTTTTCTGTATACATGTATTTTTCTGTTGATCTATGAAAAAGAATTAAGCCACAAAATGTTATCAGAGACAAGACATTTGTTAACATAGTATCTTTTGAATGATTCTGGTTTGTTGTTATGAACCTTTCAACTGTGCAACATACATAATGGGAAAAAAGGGGAAAAAAAACAAGAAATGAACACTTCCATCTTTTTGGCAAGAGTACCATAAAAGCTTCCAGTGTCAGCATGGACTGTATTATTCATAATTTTGTCTTTTAAGACATCTACATTCGTCATGGCCACATACTAAACACACTCACAAAATGACTTGCAATGCAAAATGAAACCAACACCAACCCGCAAGCAGTACTGAGTTGTCATGACATTACATTGTCACCCATGTAAAATATGAGCCATTCAACCAATCAGCCGCATCTGCCACTCCACACACATTCATATCCAAATGCACACAGGATTATTGGTGGAGCCATGCTCCAACTGCCAGCACTGCCACACACAGAAGCCAAACCACTTCATGCCTGTATGCCAACAAATTAAAAGGTACGCCTGATATTATCACCATCATGTTATGAAGCCTTCATTAGGCTTGATCTTCATTATGCCTTGTATGTAAACACACTATCACTTATCTTCTCCCCCTGTGGGGATGCCAGAGGCTCTTTCAGTATAAATAGTATCCCCGCCTTTTGGAAATTCTGTGCTAGAAATTTCCTCTTTTCTGTCACTCTCTTTGTTTCTTTCTTCCTCCTTTGCTTAATGTCATTTCTTCCTATCATTTTCTGCCTTGCTGGTCCATTCACCTGCATGTATTAAATAAAGTCTTACGTACTTTCTCACGATTAATAATTTGGATTATGTATTAAGTGTATTTTTGGCTCTAGTGACATGAGATATCAGAAAGCAATTTTAGATAATTTAGGCCTGTGTTTATATATGTTTTAGTGTCCTTAGTTATGTTTGAATTTATAATCAGGTATGTTTTTTATATCCCCTGTGTGATAAATTGGACAGAATTGTCAAAGCCAGGGGCATCTCCTTAGATTATGTGCATGAATGCATTGACAGGTGTACTTAATTTTCCTTTCTATTTTTTTCTTGTTGAGGTTTTGAAAGGGTTATAGCCCTGATGTGGCTCTTCGCAATCAGCTGGGCTTTCAACAAAAATAACAGTAACAGTAACAGTAACCTATCTTCTTCATTATGCCTTGTATGTTAATGCACAATCAGGAACACCTGATAATATCACCATTATGTTATCAAACCTTTACTCCAAATTTTACATTATTACCGTACCTTTTGTGTTAACGCAGTAAACTGTATGCCCGATATTATCACCACCATGTTAAGAAACTATAAGGTATGCTCGATATTATTGCCATCGCGTCAAAAAAACCGTTTCAGACATGTTTTCCACTATAACCTGTATGTCAATACACCAAAAGGTATACCTGACATTATCACCATCATATCATAAAACTTCTGTTTCACACTCACATATTTAGTTCTAAGAATTTAGAACAGGACAGGCTTATCAGACTTCCACTCTTTTGTCCACCATTTATTCCTTTGCTTCTTTGGTCTTCAAATTCACATATCAATCCCACTTCCACTTATTTCATTCAAACTATTTTTTCTGACAGGTCCTATGGGAGACTATTGAGTTCAAATTCCAAACAATGCAGATCGTTTGATTTCTTTTTTTGAAAAAGTGTTCCCATTTTTCTCGGATGCCTATATGCATACTGTTCTGCCCATGCTGTGCTGGAGGTATGTTGCTGCAGTCTGCACAGCCTGTCTACTTGCTGGGTGTTTTCATGTTTCCATAAACCACTGGATACCGCTGTGACTTACATGATTTTTAACACGCATATCTCATGTTCCACATGCATGGTGACCTAGGAGATCAGAAAATTCTCCATCCTTTATCTACCAGACGGAAGGTACCAAGGCAGGATAAAACTCGGACCTTCTAACTGAAAGTCAAAACATTTTACCAACTTAAGTACTGAGACTGTCACACATCTTTTTTTCTTTTACGTTTTATCAACTTAAGTACTGAGACCCGTCAGACCTTTTCTTTTTCCTTTCTTAACTTTGCTGTCTGTCCATTTCCAACAGGATGGAGGGGGATAAGGTGTGAAAAGGAACAAGCGTATGAGATACTTTTTACCCTGGTCTGAAAGACCATCTCAGGAAAGCAAACCTGCACATGTGTTTTTTTTCTGTCCTCCCATAAAACATCTACATGATAGAGAATTGGAGGATCAAGAAAATACTTAACCATCAACTGTACCAACATTTCTTCTCCAGTTCAACAAAACATCTGGAAAGTTAGCTGTTCTGTTGTTGTTTTGTTCTAAACCTCATGAATTTGTTTCTTTATTATCTTCTGTATATGACTGACAAAGGGCAGATGGCCAAAACGTATGTGCCCGTCTTGTTTTCTAAATAAAATGCTTTTTTTTTCTCAAACTTTCTGAAAATCCATTCTAAACAAGTAATACAAACGCAAATCAAAAAGGCAAAGTGTAATTGCAGTCACATCGTAAGAAAAAAATTCCAATTAATGATGCAAAACATCCAGATTCTATAATGCAAAAAGGAGAGGTAGCATTTCCCTTTGTACCCCTCTGACCACAAATTTCCACCAAGGTTAAATAAGAAGACTTAAACGAACAGGAACACCGTTGAACATGCCCTCATACTATTTCTGTGTATTTCTGGTTAAAACCTGATATTTTCATGCAGAATAATCATGACTAGGAACTGAAAGAATTACCAAGATAAACTATACAGGCACAAAGAAATGGTAAGTGTTCATGTGTCTGGCAGCAGCGGACATAATCTATCAATTCCGCACAACAGGGAGGGGAGGGGTGGAGAGTGTGTGAAGATGAAACAGTGATGAGTGACAGCAGCCAACACAGAAAATCAGGAACGCCCATATGCTTCATTCATCATGGATTATGTTATACGACGTCTAATGATGCACTACCGCTGACATCAATTAAATATCCCACCATCCATGTCGCTTGTTTGGTGCCAGCACAAATAATCTGATACACCCTCATGAGGCTTTCTTAAGGTGAAGTGAGCTGTCTTCTCTAGTACCCAGAAATGGTGACACCAAACAAGCGAGGTCAAAGGTGAGATGTCATTTCTGTCATTTTTGATGGAAAGGTCAATGCACTACTGGGTTATGTACACACGAATGTTCATGAAAAAATGAACATACAATGTTATGAAACATTCCTGAGTAAATGAACACCATGAGACTATGACTGAATGAATAAATAAGCGTACAAAATTATGAATGCACTACTGGGTTATGAACACATAAACATACATAACGATAAATGAAAATATGAGGTTATGAACACATATGAATGAATCAATATACAGGCTTGCCAATACACAAATAAATGAACACAGTTTATGAACACATACATACATGAATAAATGAACACACAAGATAATGAATACATGAATAAACAAGCACACAAGGTCCTGAACACATGAACATGTGTAAAAATTCATCATACAGTAATAAATGAATATACAAAAATGAACAGAAGCCTAAATGTAAATGAACACATACATGAACATATATTAAAAATGCACAGATGGGATATATAATATGAACATGCATAGATAAATGAACAGACAATATGAACATACAAGGATAAACACTTATCAATATATGATAACACATGGACAGATGAACAGAGCACACATTTCTGAGCACATGAATAAATGAACACAAACAGTGATATGAACTCGTGAACATGAATTTTGATGGTTCATGACAAATGAAGTGTAGAAATACACACAAAAATACTAATAACTGTTTCTTACTTGCATAAAGACTAAACAAAGAATACACACAGAAAACATGATGGACATTTAGTGAGCATTCAATAAAATGATGACAACATTTACATAAAGTACTGCATAAACAAGAGCATCAAGAAAGACAAAGTATTAATTTATTTTTCTACTAAATACCACAAATACAAGTCATACAGAGTTCCCACTTAAATATTTGTATTATCTCACTGTCACTATTCTATTAATGCAAAAGTCAGGCTTGCTTTCACACACACACACACACACACACACACACACACACACACACACACACACACCACACACACACACACACACACAACACACACACACACCACATGCACGCATGCATTCTTTGATATCTGCTATCTGATTCCAACATATCTATATTTTAACAAATACATCCTTTTTCTTAATACATTTGTACCCAGAACAGGTCTTCAGTCAATCAATTCAACAGCTGGCTTGCTTTGGAATTCTCATTTCTTTAAAACCAGTGTGACAGAAACTGAGTTATTAACAAGTCTTAAAAATCTGTATGACTGAAACTGAGTTACTAACAAGTCTTAAAAATCAGTGACAAACTGAGTTACTAACAACTCTTAAAAATCTGTGACAAACTGAGTTATTAACAACTCTTAAAAATCTGTGACAGAAACTGACTTACTAACAAGTCATAAAAATCTGTGACAAACTGAGTTACTAACAACTCTTAAAAATCTGGCTGGACCAAATCTGACTTACTAACAAGTCTTAAAAATATGTGACAAACTGAGTTACTAACAAGTCTTAAAAATATGTGACAAACTGAGTTACTAACAAGTCTTAAAAATCTGTGACAAACTGAGTTACTAACAAGTCTTAAAAATCTGTGACAAACTGAGTTACTAACAAGTCTTAAACATCTGTGACAAACTGAGTTACTAACAAGTCTTAAACATCTGTGACAAACTGAGTTACTAACAAGTCTTAAACATCTGTGACAAACTGAGTTACTAACAAGTCTTAAAAATCTGAGACAAACTGAGTTACTAACAAGTCTTAAACATCTGACGTGTAACAGTTACTAGCAAGAACAAAATCTTCAGTCCAGAAATGTGAAAGGCCCCCTAACACACATATCATGTCAATCCATATGATGCATCATTTTTGTCGCCTTCCACAAGAAACGCAACATTCTTTGTTTCAAATATTTGTATCTTCATACATTCATATTCCATTTTACTGACTGATGAACATGAACAAATAAATACAAAGAGTAATGAATACATCAACAAGTTTTATGTGTATGTATAAAGTAGTGACATTAATTTCTGAATCTAATCAGTTTAATATTGAATGTCATTTTCACAACTGACTGGGTTTTGTTGTTGTTGTTGTTGTTGTTTGTTTGTTTGATGCTACTGGTTTTGTTTTTTCTGTTTTTACAAAGAAGGATGAGAGGGGAAGAGTAGATAGTTTAACCATATGATTTTGGTCGTGATTCAGTTCCTCAGGATGAATATGGATATTACGTCTATATTCTGAAATGGGTACGAATAATATTTTTCTGGAATATTGCGTTTCTTTCTGATGGCAAATCTAGTTAGTTTCTGGATATAATGTGTCCTTTCTGTTCGTGAACAAAGCATACAAATAAACACATGTGTACACACACACACACACACACACACACACACACACACACACACACACACACACACACACACACACACATACATGCATACACAAATGTGCACACACACACATATAAACACAAACACACAGAGTGAGAAAGGGAGATAGAGGGGGAGAGAGAGAGAGAGTAGGGAGAGAGAGAGAGAGAAAGGGGGGAGAGACAGAGACAGACAGACAAACAAACAGATGGAAAAGAGAGACTGAGAAAGAGACTGACACAGACATAAGACAAACACAAAAAGAAAAGATGGAAAAAGACAGAGAAACAGAGAAACACAGATAGACAAAATGGACAGCCGGATAGAAATACCAACACAAAATCAAAAAAACAAGTCTCACACAAGTGTCACTGCAAAACAATAGCTTAAACAATTCTCCTTCTCAAAGTCTACAGAGTACATAAGTTTAATTAACAAATTCTTAGTTACATAAGTAAACATTCACACACACACCTGAGCAATGACCAAACTTAGCACAACAAACATTCTTTAAAAAAAAAAAAGAGAGATAACTGCTGTAAAAATTCTGAAACTGATCTTCTGATTAATTATCAAATCTGACATACCAGACTTATTATAAAAATAGTCCCAAATCTCAAAGAAATTCGACTAACTGCACTAAACTATTCCAATTACATGACTTACCACTGTTACAATGCCACAATGAACAATCTAGCACACTCAGTGTTCTTAAATAGACACAATACTAAATCATGATTATAATATCCCGCTCTAAGAGACAAGAGGGGTCAAAGGTAAAACGTAGCCTTACCAGCTTATCTCGGTCATCCATCAGCTCGGCGCTTTTCTGTTGGCTGGCGGTCAGCTGGCACTGTAGGTCTGGAAGAGACGTCACTGTCGGCTGTCAGAGCTGGCTACAATGTCTTAGTCAGTATTAACAGTATTTAGTATTCTTGTTTTGGAGGGGCATGCTTTTTTTTAATCTCCCTTTTTCCTCACAAAAAAGGGTGATTGCCCATGTTCAAACAAACAGGAACCAGAATAACACGAAAATAATATCTGTTTTCGTGTTTTTCTGATTCTCTTTTTTCTTTTTTTTTTTTTCCCCCTTAGGAAGATTGTTTCACATCACAGAGAGATACGAGCAAAAGTTAGTTATCTGTGAATACATTTGGCATGCTATATAACTGTGAATACATTTGGTGTAGGTTATATGCCTTAGAGTGCATTGGATGGCATTTAATGCATGTGTAAATATATAAGTAAAAATACATTTTTAAAGATGTGCACATATTTATGCATCATACACTGCAATGTGATTTGATGCATTACTGGCTCTCGTCAAAACGAAAATAATGGGAAAACTAATAAGTAAAAAAGATCACACACACACACACACACACACACACACAGAATGAACAATTCATCTAATATCCCTTATAGTGAAAAGACATTAAATAAAACACACACACACACACACACACACACACACACACAAAACACACACACACACACACACACACACACACACACACAAACACACACACACACACTATCCTTCTAACACCACTTACAATAATAATAAAAATACATAAAACAAAGCACAAACACAGAACAATGGTGAAGTCTGGTGAGGTTTACAGAGGCCAGTGTGTACATACCGGAAGACTTTGACTTGGCAGCACGAAGTTCATCCTTGGCTTCAGAGTGCTTGTTTTCCAACGCCTGTAATTTGCTCGTCATATCTGCACACAGTCACACCACCATCTCAACATCAGGTGGACTGCCTCAGCTGAGAGAGTTATGAGGTATAGCCATTTACATCAGCCTTCCTTGTATTTGTGTAAATTTGTGTGGGATGCACATGTCATTTACACGTATCCAAGATTGTTCAAGTGACAGGCTGATACAATAGAACTCGTAACATTCTTCTTAGAAACCACATTTCAGCTGCCTCGATCTGGTTCTGAATTTGCATGTTGATTGTCCAAGCTTCGCATCTTACAACACTATTGGTTCTATGTAACACTGAAGAAGTCTCTTCCTGATGTTAATTGATAGGCATTCATTTCACACTGGCAAGAACCCTTTTCATTTTCTTGAATGCTGTATTAGCTTGGCCAGTTCTGCTGGATATTTCTAATGTGCATCTGCCATCTGAGGAGATGAGCATTTTAAAAACTGTCCCCGTGTTTATGGCAACTAAGGTAGAGTAAAGGAACAAAGCAGAAACAAAGAGAGTGACATAAAAGAGGAAATTTCTAGCACAGAACTTCCAGAAGGTGGGGTAACTATCTATACTGAAAGAGCCCCCGGCATCCCCATGGGAGGGGGAGAAAATTAATACATGTACCAGAAAGGTATGTAAGAGTTTATGCAATGAACCTCTCTTGAATGAACAAATTTTGAACTCTGATTAAACTGCCCAGGGTCACTTACCATCCACAGACTCCTGTAGTTTCTTGCAGCGGTTATTACTGGTGGCAAGCTCCTCTTTCTGCAAAGTCAACGAAGACACCATCATCACTATTACCATCATAGTCGTCATCAGTACACATTCACTGTCATTATCACCATACACTGTTTACTATCAGGGTTATCAAAACTGCACAGATGATAAAACATGGAAGATTAAGACAACCTAAAAAGCAGCCTGGCCATTTCAGATCATCATCTACACAACTAATTATTTCCTAGCTGTTAGTAAGTAGACATGCAGTATTTCCTCTGACCCTACACATCTACTTACTAGTACCTACTATCCCTAATACTCACATACATAAAATACTAAAGGGCAAATCATAACTTACAAACTAAAACCTGCAACTCTAAAAAGAGATCTCATAAACTACGGAAGGCCTGCTATGTTACATGCAACCTATCTACTTGATGTTTTAAGGCTGACCCAAACATGACAAGTCTGTAAGTAACTGGTCATCCCTCCCTCATCATTAAGCATCCTGTCAATTTTACTGATATGTGATATCCACCTTGCAATGAGTCACTTGTCACTGCCCATAGCAGTTGAAATAAGAGGTAGGGCTGTCAAGGCCATTTTTTGGATTTTCACTTTAACCCTTTGACTCCCTCACCCTGTCTGCCAGCATCCAGCACTGTCAGGCATGACAGCAAAGTAAAAACCTGACCCTTTCACTCCTTCACTCTGTCTACCAGCTCCCTGCAGGACGCTGGTGGATAGTGTGAGGTAGTGAAAGGGTCAAGTTTTTGCAGAGGTGGGTAGGGAGCCGGAGTGAGAGGGTTAAACTGATACTGTAACACTTCCTGAACATACTACTACTACCTGTAAATTCTTAAAACCATGATTCTTTTCTTGTTACATTTCTAGTCGAAAATACCGACCCCACACTTTACCAGCGTTTTTTTTTTTTTTAAGGAAAAAAAGTTCCAAAAAGGTTTGTTTTCAACAGCCAATGATCCATTCAGTTCCTGCTGCAGACCTGTTGAACCACTTAAACAGCATTACTTTACATGAAGACTGGGTCTTGGTTGCTAGGGAAATGTTTTTGCTGAAATTCTGATTCCATTTTTCTTGTTTTCCTCAAAATGGCATATCAGAAAGGTGGCATCCTCCAAAGCCTGTACCTCGGAAAGTACGCAGCCAATTTTAAAATTATTTTTACCATAAGACAGAGCTTACAAATGATATTCTGACCAGTCAGACCATGCAATAAACTAAAGCTGATTATCTGGTGACAAGCAACTCATTCTCTTGTGGAAGATCGTACATAAATATAAATATATAACACAACATGCCACGCACACACGTACCCTTCCTCCATTCACATCAATTTAAATCATTTTCCCCTTTTCTAGTCATAGAGAAAGAAAAAGACGAAAAGACAGCCTGCCTAAGAAAGAAGTAGAAAGACACATCAAAGAATGCTTCATGCAAACCAGCTCTTCAAGCAAACCAGTACAAAATGCACATCCCATTACATAACCAGCAGGACTCTTCACATTACATAATACATCACAAAACAAAACCAAAGGCAAGTATTTCATTCTATATACTCTTCCATAACCACAGTGTTACGATACACATTAAATTTTCTCTAATGATCATACCTTTATACATTATAATTCACATGATTACAGAGGGGGCGGAAGATGTACCTGCAGCGGCACATGATGATGATGAATTCACATGATTCTTTGTGAACTTGCGCCCAGCATAAGGGAGAGACCACACAGTTTGCACAGTCAAAAGCCAAACATCTTTTTTTTTTTTTTAGAAATATAAATGGAAACGATTTAGTAAACATTTGAAGGGGGAAAAAAACCCACTCAAAATAAAGAGACAAAGAAATACAATAAATATTCAAGCAATAACTTTGCCAAAAAAGAGATTAGGAGTGGGTGGGTGGGTGGTGGATATCGAAAAAAAATCACTGACAATATTTAGTTAACGTTTTTACAAAATGTGCAAACAGTCAAAAATAAAAATAAAAACAGAAACATTTAGTTCATATATCTTCAAAAAAAAGTTTTTTAATGGAAGAACAGAAAAAAAGACAATGACTTCAACCACAACATGAATTGAATGAAAGAAGAAGAAGAAAAAAAAACTTTCCAACTTTAGTTTACATGAGTTATATCTTTCAAAATCATTTGTTTTCAGCACAAAATGTGTAGTATACATATTCAACATAAGAATAGTGTTCAAGACTGCTATCAATAGTCAGCTAAAACCATGAGGGGATCTAAAAGTTCAAATCAGTGCTACATGGAGTTGTGTACTATTCATAAATTAATATGTGCCTGTATATGTAACCCAGCCTCAGTGTAGGAAAAACAGAAGAGAGGGAGGGAGGGGGTAGGGAAGAGGGGAAGAATGTACACGTGTGTTGTCTCAAAACATAAAATCCATTGATGTGAAAGTACCACAAAAAACAATGTGTGTATCGATATAGTGAAAATAACTGAACATCTTGTTTCGCTGGCTGTTTTATTTTGTATGATCCTTGTAGAAAACCTTCGATGCAAATGCAAAGAGAGAGGGGATGGGGATCAAATCAGTGTACAGCATTCACATGCACATCTACAACTTTCATGTACACAGTCATCTGCCTACTTTCTGGACATGGATCCGTCCATGTGGATGTGACAATGATAATACTTTACATCCTCTTTTTATCAAAGGTTTAACCCTTTGACTCCTGCACCCTGTCCACCAGCATCCTGCATTGTCAACCATGCTACCAAAGCAAAAACTTAACCCTTTGACACCCTCACTGCAGGAAGCTGGTGGATAGGGTGAGGGTGTCATAGGGTTAAGTCTTTGCAGTTGGTGGATAGGTTCAGGAGTAAAAGTGTTAATAATGCTTTATTCAACTGGGTATATTCTGATACAAATGTTAATAACTTACTTTCTACAGGTAGGTGAAATTTCATGCTGTACACTGTAATCACTGCTTCACTTTGCTGTTACTGTCATGTATTTGTCTATACATTTTGTGAAATTTTGGACGCTGTCAAAAATAAATATCAAAAAGTTGGGGGGGGGGGAAATTGCTTTGACACGGAATGGACTCAAAATTCAAACTAAAATTAAAAATAGAAAGATTTGTCTATGTAATGATGTGACAAACTAATATGTTATACACACACACACAAAAAAGGGGGGGAGGGTCCAAGTCTAGATAAGACTCGTCTCATAAAACAAAAGAGACTTGTTCCAATACACTGTATACTAGGTGGATATAATAGATTATAATATATGTCCAGAGTCCAATAGCAATATATGAATATATTCTGTGCAAATAACAGATTATACATTAATACCTAGTGTCCAACAGCAATCTATGAATACATTCTGTGCAAATTACAGATTATACATTAACACCTAGCATCCAGCTAGCTGTAATACATTGCTATACTATGTGCATATATAAATCAACATGTGAACAGTTTATTTATTGATGTGAACCAACACTAGAGCCACACAGCTAACCATTAAAAGAAGCAGCGTTATAAAAGGTGGATAAGATTGTGTCATAACCCTGAAATTATAAGGGAAGGTGGCAAAGACCTAAATTTTCAAAGAGCCAGCATTTTGTTAGCAGTGCCCATTTCCTCGTCTTGCTGCTTTACCTTCCCCAACCCTCAAAAGGTTCAGGTAGTCATTCATAGCTGGATGGACTGGAGGTCACAAGCATGAAGGTCTTCTTCAGTTTGATTCAAATCTGTGCACTCAGACTGGGATCAATCTACTGCTATACCAACAAAGCCTCTTAACACATGAAAGTTCTCATTTTCTGCTAATAAAAAAAGAGAGACTTAAAAAAAGAGAGACTAAGAGACTAAAAACATCTCCTTTTCAATTCAATTTGGTTTTAAAAAAAGATAACAGAAAAGGTGGGTAAGCCAAAACCAGTGTCAAGTTAGTTACACAGCAATGTTACATGGAATAAAAACATGCATGTGTACACATTCATGTAGTTATGTAGTCATGCATATATGCGCGCGTGCGCGCGCGCACACAACACACACACACACACACACACACACACACACACACACACACACACACACACACACACACACACACACACACACCAATTCACTCCTGTACATACACAGACAAAGCAGAGGAGCAGACCACACACACACACACAAAAAACAACACCAAAAAAGAAAAAGAAAAAATCCCAAAACACACCAAACTGACAATTAAGTCAGACAGCACTTGCGGCTAATGACAGAACACAGACATAATATCTTTACTCCCACAACACAGACGTAATATCTTTACTTCCAGAACGCAGACACAATATCTTTACTCCCACAACACAGACATAATATCTTTACTTCCAGAACGCAGACACAATATCTTTACTCCCACAACACAGACATAATATCTTTACTTCCAGAACGCAGACACAATATCTTTACTCCCACAACACAGACATAATATCTTTATTTCCAGAACGCAGACACAATATCTTTACTCCCACAACACAGATGTAATATCTTTACTTCCAGAACGCAGACACAATATCTTTACTCCCACAACACAGACATAATATCCTTACTCTCAGAACACAGACATAATACCTGTACTCTCAGAACACAGACATAATATCTGTACTCTCAGAACACAGACATAATATCTACTCCCAGAACACAAGACATAATATCTGTACTTCCAGAACTCAGACATAATATCCTTACTTCCAAAACACATACATAATATCTTTACTCCAAGAACCATCTTGTTTGATGTCATGGGTGCACCGATTCACTGACATTTTTAAACTAATGAGTTGGATATGACAGGTGGGGTGGTCAATGTCAGGGGCATCTTCTTAGATTATGTGTACTTCATTTCCTTTTCCTTTTTTTCCCCTGTTGAAGTATTGTGTATGTTTTGAAATGATTATAGCCCTGACTATGGCTCTACACAGTCGGCTCAGCTTTAACAGTAACAGGATGACAGGTGTAATAGCCAAGAGGGTAAGATGTTGGACTTCCTACTGGAAAGTCTGGGTTTGTAAAGAGTGGAGATTTTTCCCCACCTCCGAAATCAACATTCCTGCGACACCATAACAGCCTGGGCCCTCTTCATGTGTGTACGCACGCAGAACATCAAATACGTCCATTAAGGATCCTGCAAATCATGTCAGCATCTGATGGCTTATGGAACCAGCAAGGACGCCTACCAAAAATGCAGTATGCAAACTGCAGTAGCACACCCCTGCACAGTGTGGGGAAAAACAATTTGTATACACATCAGAAAAAAATGCTGAAATGCTAAAAATAATTGAAAAAAAGACTTGAATAGTTTCTGAATATTTACAGTAGTGATTTGTTCAGGTGGGTTCTCAAGGACAAAGTATTCCACACTGTGTTTTGAGGAAGGCATTTCGCTCTCAGAAACCGTTCAATTTTGACTGCTTGCAGTAAAAGTGACAGCGGAAGTATCAAGTAAAATACCTCTCATGAACATGTACACGCTGTTAGGAAGTGTCAATTGAAATCGCCCTCATGAACATGTACATGTTGCTCAAGCTGATTACACTGTTGAAATGTTATTTTGTGGCACAATCTGCATACTACATCTTTGGTGGGCTACCCCTCCATGGGGGCAGTCTTACTCCTTTTACAATATCGCCCATGCTGGAATTTTTCATTCATATGTTTTTTTTCCATAAGCCATTAAACACCAACTTGGCTTACAGGATCTACAGTGACCACACATTATGCTTAGAGGGTTCCTTGTCAAAATGGTGCATCTAAAAAGAAATACAGAAGCCAGATACACCATTCTGGTCACAAGCCCTTGATGGTGGTGGTCTGTCGAGTTCAACAATGTGCGGGGGTGAACTTGAAGGTGACTGTAGAGTCCAAGGTAGGAACAGCAAAGACATTGACAGTGGGAGCAGGGAAAATAGCCTGGAGGTTTGGGTGCTTCTACTGCTGCCTTCCTTTTTGCACGGGCCTCAGTGATGTCACAAACTCTCGATACACACATAAAGAGATCAGGCGATAGAAGGCTTGTACACTTACATGTGTTGACCTGGGAGATTGTGAGACTGGAAATATCTCCATCCTTTAACCACTACATGTACCCAGGCAAAGGCAAAGTCAAAGTCAGACCTTTCAACAGTAAGTTTTACATTCTCACACTTGGCTATCACGCCCACTGACACATGACCAAATCTCACTGTATCAGAGCTAAAGAAATTATGGGACACATGACACTTCCAAATGCAGCAAAACACTACTCAATGCAACTGATGAAGACTTCAGAAGGAGGCTGAAAACTTGTTAGGGCTCTGGCCAACACCGACTTCAAAAGTTTAAAAAAAAAAAAAGTTCTTTAAAATCAGAACATAAAAACATTTTCCTTAACATTTACTTCAAGGGTACATACAGCCCATGACATCACACCAGATGGCCACCAAGTTAACCTTTTCCCTACTTTTAACAACTGGAGTCAACCATAGAGGTTCATGACTACGATTCACAACTCTGTGTGACATCTTTTTGAAAACCTTACGCAATCTGGATGATGTTGCTTTTCCCATTGCTCTTTTCAGCTTGAGATATGAGCAAGACTGATGGTCAGGTTCCAAAGGTATGACACTTTTAACTTAAAATGTAGCTTCAGATATGACAGTTTAACTTAAAATGTAGCTTCAGATATGACAGTTTAACTTAAAATGTAGCTTCAGACATGACAGTTTAACTTAAAATGTAGCTTCAGACATGACAGTTTAACTTAAAATGTAGCTTCAGATATGACAGTTTAACTTAAAATGTAGCTTCAGATATGACAGTACTTAAAATGTAGCTTCAGAAATGACAGTTTAACTTAAAATGTAGCTTTAGACAAGGCAGTTTAACTTAAAATGTAGCTTCAGACATGACAGTCTTTAACTTAAAATGTTGTTTTTGATATGACAGTCTAACTTAAATCTAGCTTCAGATATGACAGTTTAACTTAAAATGTAGCTTCAGATATGACAGTTTAACTTAAAATGCAGCTTCAGACATAACAGTTTTAACTTAAAATGTAGCTTCAGACATGACAGTCTTTAACTTAAAATGTTGTTTCAGATATGCAGTCTAACTTAAATCTAGCTTCAGATATGACAGTTTAACTTAAAATGCAGCTTCAGACACCATTCAGTGCTCCCCTTGCACACACAGTGTGGAACTGTGCGTTAGCATGCACAGCCAGTGCACAGCAATGCAGTCTGGCTGGAAAAGCAGTGGTGAAAGGGTTAAAAGAATATCT
The DNA here is from genome assembly GCA_030674185.1 of Monoplex corrugatus. NCBI lineage: Eukaryota > Metazoa > Mollusca > Gastropoda > Littorinimorpha > Ranellidae > Monoplex > Monoplex corrugatus. The sequence continues at coordinate 48,117,314 of JAPXFY010000022.1, forward strand.
CTATATATATCTGTATCTATGTCTATATATCTATATCTATATGAGCTGTGTTCTGTGGTTAGCCGCAAGTACAAAAAGCCAGCAGTGACTGCATCACAAACAAAACGGTCAACAAGCGATGTGTGGCCCGTCCCTTACCCTGGAGAGATGTGACAACTAGACGACAGCCACGCTCGCCCCTCAATCCTCTCCCTCATTCCCCACTGCCACGTGCATGCATCTCGGCAGTCCCGCAATCCTCTCTCTCACCCCCTAATGCCTTGCACACACGTCTACATTAGTGACCTGACCACAAGGCAGGCGAGAAGGACGGAGGGGGTGGAGCAAAGAGGGAGGGAGCATAGAGGGAGGGAGGGATGGATGGAGGCGGAGTGGACGGATGGCAGACGCGGAGCAGGGCAGCGACGACTAAGTGCCCGGAACCTTTAACACCTCCTGCAGTTCGTGCAGTGATGACAGCTGACGATCCAACACACACACACAACAAGGTCAAGGCCAGATACAGACACCTCAAACCCCCACCCTTTAATGTCATTTTCCATCTTACAGTCTAGAATGAGGTGTCAAAACTAGACACCCTAAACCCAAACCCCTACTCCAACAGCCATCTTTAATATTCAGCCAGACAAAACTGTCTAAAGTGCGACATGTTATGAACGTCTGACATTTGATTTAATAACTGCAGCCTGTTGCATCTTCCCACATACTTATCTTCTATTGATAAAATGTCTTTGAAGATCATGAAAAATAGTAAAAATGGGTAGCAGCAGACTTTATAAAAATCAATATTCTTGCCACCATCTTCACACAGAAATGAATGAATAACGGGGTAATAGTAGATTCTATTATGCAAAATATTCTTGTTGTCACGTTCGCATAGGATGAAGATGAACAAATATCTTACAAGCATATTAACTATGACACAACGGCTTAAAGACGGTTTTTTTTCTTTCAAAGGAACATCAACATCAGCAACTGTGAGTCTGATTGGACATGGACTAACTCAGAGTGAACACGGGGATAATGGTGATTTTCAACCTTACATTCCATGTATTTTTGTTTTTGGATGCTATCTGTTTGTTTTCTGTTCATGGACTGCACATAATCGTACACATTGAGTACCTTTTGAATGAATAGTAACAAGAAAGCAGTCAAGAATATTCACTTCAATCAAATTTCTTTAAAAAAAAATCATTTCTTCTATTTTCAAGTGAGATCTGTTTTATATCTATGCTGTCTGTGGCTTTTTATGAAATGTTTTACACTTTGATAAAAATTGTGAGATTTGAAAGAAAAGTTGCATCCCTTTAACTGCCACTCCAATGAGTTTTAATCCAAACAGTCTTGCATTTAACCCTATTCAGGATACTCCAACCTGGGGTTGCCTACTCTTTGCCATACTCTCCGGTTCGATATTTTCTGAGCAAAAATTCAGAGAAAAGATTTGTGCCCAACACAACTCACATGTTGCAAGACTGACAAAGGGATGTAACTCAATAAACATGGTCTGGATTGAGAAATAATGGATACTTATGACGTTTTAGACTTGGAGCTCACTTCATGAGAATGTTCAAAGTCAGCGCTGAGAGATTCACTGCTATTAAAAAGTAATCACTCTTAGAGAATTTGTCAGAAATGAGTCAACTTACAAGAATCACAATTGTTCTGGTGGTTCTCTTTTCAGCATACTCTGTAGTTTCTTCCATTTTTTTTTTTCTCTTGTGTCCACTAATCCATTTGTAACCTCTCTCTCTCTCTCTCTCTCTCTCTCTCTCTCTCTCTCTCTCTCTCCTTCTCGCCCTCTGTTAGTTCACTTTTACAGATGACATGGAACTCTGTTCTCTCCTAAAGAAAACTACTGTGTCCAGTCATCTTCAGAGGAATGCACTGCACTTTTATTCAATCACCTGCTTCCTCTCTCCACCACTCAGTCCAGTGGCAGCCTTCTAATGACTACAGTCATCGTTCTACGATCTTTACACCACTTGCACCCAACTTGCTAATACACTGACATGTCGATGCCCACAGACATTCTAAATATAATAAAAACTTATATCAAAATGACCATCAGCTTTCAAATAAAAAGATACCAGAACAACTCCCCTGATAGGTGGACACCATTTATTTGCTTATCAAGGAAGTTATCTGATCAGTTGTTTTGGTCCTAAAAACAAATGAATCTGTCTGTTGTCTTTTGTGTTTGCCTGACAAAGATCAGTTAGACAAAAATTTATGGTTGTTTTATTTTGTCAATAAAGGATGCATTCTTATTCTATTTTCACGTGTCTGGTTTCTAAATCTGACCCAGTTTTAGCATGCAGCTGTTGGCTGTCTATGGAAAGATGCTACCTAAATCTGGCTTTTGTGTCTAATCAAGGACGTAGCCTATGAGTATGCATGTACTGTTCATTCCATTATCAAGTGAATTATGATTATAATACACATTTATTTCAGGTATTTGAGAAGGTTTCATTAGATTTCTTTTAGATTTCTCTCATCAGTTTATTGATATGACTTGTTTTGTGTTTAGAAAATGCACAAGTTCTGGAAAAGATAAAATGCCACTTGGCATGTCTTCTAACAGTTCTATCATATTTCATTTCTCTTACTTATTTATTCACTTTAACCACTGGCCTTGACATCGTTTCTGTCTGTGAGGTCATCAGGCTGTCTGGATTTAAATGTCTGCCTTGTCATGTATCATTCATTCAGATAGCTAGGTTGGTCAAAGCACCATGCTGATAATAAAAAGGTCATGGATTCAACCGTCAGGGGGCCACAGGCTTTTTTTTAATGCAGGTTGTCTGGCACTGTTGATAGAGCCATGGACTCAAGATCTGATGCCTCAAATTCAGTATCAGCCCACAACAACAAAAACTGTCCTGTTGGCTGCCTATCTTAATGCTCCAGATCATTCTGCTGATGTCACCTTAGTGTTTCAAAGTTTCATAGATCCCTACTCCAAACCTGCTTGCTTCCATTTCATCGTCTTACCAGCTTATCAGGTTTTGCGCAGGCTCAAGGAGTCTGCCAGATTATCAGAGGTAAATTGGGTGAAGTGCATATGGAACTGTCCGAGCATGATGAATCCCTCTCGAACAAACTCAAACTCAAACTAACAGCACACTATCTAATAATTTTGACAGAATATATCCACCACCAGTCCACTTCCTGAGGCTGTCGTTACTCGCTATTCAGTATTTTTCAAATATCAGATGCAGCATCTGAAGCTTCTACTGCAAACCGTAGCCGCCCATGCGTAAACGTATCTACCATAAAACTCTATTTTATGCTGAATCTGGTCTGTAAGCTTGGAAGCAGCTAGTCTATCTGGACACTCATGGGAAGGGATTGTGACAACGAGAACAACACCAGGTGGATGGACACTGTCTGAGTTTCATATCATCATGCTGTTAGAGGTCTTTTAAGCTCTCATGCAGGCGTTAGATTAATTCTGACATACGTCTGCGCACAATCATCATCTTCATTCCTTAGGTTAAAGCGATTCTTCACAGCTAGGTACACTGACACTTGACAGAAAGAGAGCGATTAACAGAGCTAGTCCATTCCAATCAAACCTGATTCACAGCACTCACATGCAAGCTTCTAAAAACACTTTACCTTAAGACACATATACATATACACACACAGCTATGGAATCACTTAACCTAACCCTTTATCTCCCTTGACACCTTATCCATCAGCTTCCTACAAGATCTTACGGACAGGGTGAGGGACTGAAAGGGTTAAACCACTCCCACCCACATCCTCTCTTTACCCTCCTCCCTATACCCTTTTTCCCTTCCCCATCCACCCCCACTCCCCCTTCAGAAAGAATTAGAAACTTTGAGACTACATATCGAAAGCATTTAATGTTAGAGCCTATCTCACCCGCTACCCTTCTACATAGACCATGCATGGCAACAATGACACTGACAGCTTGGCACTGATGCACAATGGAGCATGGTTTTAATACTTACGCACACACAAACACACACAAATCAACACTATGTACACAAATATTAACCCTCTGACTCCCTCAACCTATCCACCAACTTCCAGTGGCATCCTGTAGACAGCTGACGGAGGCTGACAGATAGGATGAGGAGTCAGTGGATTAACATAGCCTATATTTATAAAATAAAGGCGGATGCTATATACAGAAATATTCATAAACAACATACCAATACTACATACAGAAATAAAACAACAAATCAATGCTATATATATACAGAAATGTTAACCCTTTGACTCCCTCAGCCTGTCAACCATCTTCTTGCACAGAAGTTGGTAGGGGCTAATAGGCTGAGGGACTCACAGGGTTAGTAAGCTTTTAACTAAAAAAAAAAACAACAACAACAACAAAAACTAACTCTCATACACAAAGATGAACGTTATGTTCAGAAACACTTACAGCTTTCAGACACAAATTTCCAGCAACAGGTACAAAATACTGACAAAACAACACAGTGATGTGAAGCTGACACTGGAAAACATTTCACTGTATGAAACTGACAAACAAAGCAAAGAACATGGTGAGGTGAAGTGGTTAGCACAACAAGACTACTGACTGGACGCTCACAGGTTCAAGCCCCAATCAGTCAAACAAACAAAAAAACAAAACAAAAAACAACAACAAAAATAAATAAATAAATAAAAATAACTGTGGGATATTTTTTGCCAAACCAGCTGCAACTCTGAGCTGAACAGGTTATGGGCTCACTTGGAAGCCTGGGACCACACAAGCAAGGCTCAGCCATTTCAGAGATGCGTCACTGAATATGTTGCTCAAATTTCCTGACTAACACTGCAGGTACCTGTATCTTTCAGGCCTGGCTGACACCAGGATGTGTTATGAAAGTAAGTGTTGAATACACCCTGTCATGAAATCTCAATACAAAAGGGAACTTTATAGCATTATCATCCCCATATCGATCATCGCAGCAATCTGAAAAAGCTGTCCCAGATTTTGTGGCCCTTCATGCCCTGCAGCCACGATGACCTCAGTTTCAGAGGTTTTGGACACTGTGCTTAAGAGCCAAAATGAGTGGCATGGCTACAGTGACACAACATATGAGGTGGTGCATTAGACAGAAAGGAGGAGGGGAGAAATGAACAAAAACAGAACAATAATAACAACAAGAAAGACAATCACAGAACAACAACAACAAGAAAGACAAACAAGACTTGACCAAAACATACAAAATGTTGTAAAAATTGATCTCAATAAAGTACTGTATAAAAGTCACACATTATGTACAAAAACAACACAGAGACAATATCTTACCACAGCAGATGAATAATGTTACTAAGCTGACATACAAAAATACTGCACAAAAATTATACTTTGGAAAGCAGTCACAAAAGCCACAGGTACAGAATGAAACAGATTCCACAGTAACACACAAACCTACAAATCTTACTTTATTGATATAAAAAAAATGTAACAATCACAAAAAGGTGAAAAGAAACAAATACACACACACACACACGCATGCATGCACATGCACACACACACTCACACACACACACAGACAAAACAGTATGGCACTAACACAGAGGGGAAAAATACATATCAAAAACACTATGCACACAGTGATACAACAATAAATTGTGACACAATGCACAAACAGCACTGATCACACACACACACACACACACACACACACACACACACACACACACACACACACACACACACACACACACACACAACACACACAAAACAAAACAAAAAAACAAAACAAAACAAAACAAAAAAGGAATCCTGAGTTATAACATATAAGAATATACTGTTCAAAAACGTAAAGTGAAGTACAGAAATTACACACATATGAAGCTCTGTAAGTTTTGCTGACTAAATAAAACAAAAGGCTATAAAGATGGAAACCTAGTATTTACTCAAAAGTAGTATTAATTACTGAAATGTAGTGTTTACTACTCTAATATAATTATTTGGAAAATGTCAAGACTGAAAACAGTCTAGCAGAAAGTAAAATGAAGATTCTATAAAATTCTATACCAAAACATAAACAACATTTCTTTTTAAAATCTACATAATCACAACTTCACTATGAAACTACTATTGCACACACGCAAACAACAGGCACACAAAAGCAAACAGCAGTACACTAGTAGTGTATCTGATATCACAAAAACACACACACACACTACAAACAACAACAACAAAATACAGATTTTGTTCACAAACTGTCACCACATAGAGGCATAGGAGGAGGAAGAGAGAGAAGGCCCAACAGGGAATGAGAGAGAAAGGGAGAGAGACAGAAGATAGAAACAGAGAGACAGAGAAAGATGGGGAGACAAAGAGCATGTGTGTGAGTGCAGCAGGAAATCGCAATACGAATAAATCATTCTTATAGCATTATCTCCGAATTCATGTGGACTCCCTGGGAATGACACATTTTACAAGACACAGAGAGTAATATATACTAAGCACTAATATATCACACATTCACACACACCAGATTACACAGTAATAAATGTGATGGCAGACAAAAAGATAAACAGAGGAAAAAGAAAAAAAATCTTCAAAAATCACTGGCAATCTCTTCTCCAACATTTCTACTATTTAAAAAAAATAAAAGAATGTATAACAATGAACAACTCTACCAACAACAACAACAACAACATCAACACACAAAGCATACACACACGCACACCTGGACAATAATCAATACTACTAACACCACCACTAAGAAACAGAACATCAGCATCAACAACAACAACAAACAATATTAAAACAAGTCTCAGGCAGGAAGATTCACACTCACTACTTCTTGCAGAGTATCCTGCGTCATTTTCAGATCTTTTCGCTGAGACGATACTAGCTCCTCCAACTCTGATATCTTGGCCGCTTTCTCAGACAGCTCCAAGCTCACTTGACTTGACTGAAACAGTTCCACGATGAACGAGAGAATTATCATCAACATCATCATCGATTGTTTATCATCTTTGCTGCAGTAATATGTGCTCTTAGATAATAGATTGTAACTGACTTTTATACTTCTGAGTGAGCAAACTGTCATCATCACCATCGTCATCAACTGTTTACCAACTTCGTTGCAGTAATATGTGCTCTCAGATAATAGAATTGTAAATTATAACTGATTTTTATACTTCTTTTGATACTTTGTGTGCTATGGTTTGTGTGTTGTGGTTTCTGCTTTTTATCATATTGGTAAGGACTGCATGTATTTGCTGTATTGTGTCACTTATGCTTTTGTGAAGTGCTTAGGACTCTCATGAGAAAAGTTTCTGTATGGTATTCATTATCATTATCACAGTTATTTATTATCATCATCATCATCATCATCATCATTAGTGTAACTATCATCAGCACCATCACTGACATCATTACCACCATCATCACCACTACCACAACCATTACAATCATCACCATCACTGTCATTGTATTTATCATCGTGAATAAATAGAAATATAATTTAGTTTCAGTTTCAGTTTCTCAAGATAAGTGTCTCGGTGTCCAGGATACATTCCACATGCACTGACGCCACCTGATGACAAAGATCCAAAATAGTCATGGCATTAAGCCTTAAACCTGCACACAAGCCCTAAGCACTGGCAAAGTATTACGTCCCACACATGGATTTTATGCCAATCTTTGTATCAGCCTGTCACTGGAGTGGAAAACAAAGCAAAACAAAAGACCACCAGGAAACAGATGAAAACAAAGGAAGCTTTGAAGTACCAACTGACCACACAATATCCAACACAACCACATCGCAGAAACTGAATCCCACACAACACAACACACACTCCATCCACCTAATACATGACTGATTGTCTCCATCACCTCCAACTCCCCCAGCCCATCCTCCATCCTCAATCAAACCCATGGAATTTTCATCCAGCACCCCCCGCTCTCCCCACCCCCTGCTCAAATGAGCACACTGACTGCACCAAAGCTCAGCTCTACCATGCATCACAGAAACCAACCTCTCATCAACAATACATATAGCCACCAGACGTTGTGGTGTAGTGATCAGCATGATGAACTACCGACTGAATTTTGTGGGTTTAAATCCCCATCAGTCTCTTCAAAAATCACTGTGGGATTTTTTGGCACCGACTGGTTCCTACCCTCAGTTGAGCATACTGTGGGCTCATTGGGAAGACTGGGACCACACAGCTGAGTCTCATCCACTTCACGGATATTCACTGAGGATGTTGCTCAAATCTTCTGGTCAATGCTGCAGGTGTCTGTATCTCTCAGGCCTAGTTGATGCCAAGATATATTATGACGGTAAGCTTAGAGTACAGCCCCGTCATGCAGTCTCAAATTTAGAAGGCACTCCAAAGCATCATAATTATCATCCTCATCGCCATCATTATCCTTGTATTGTAAAAGCTTTGTCAGCTTCTGTGGCCATTAAGGTGGCACACAAAAAGGGACAAAAAAAAGTGAGCATGAAGGAATTCTCTCAGTGTAATGATCCTAAAAGAAAAGAAAAAAAATACATGTAGCATCTGTCTGTCCATCAACACAATTTATTGTCTTCATCGTTTCAACTCCCCAAGTCCACCTTTCACTCTTGGTGAAAAAAAATTAAAACATCACCATACACTATCATCACAACGATAACAAATCACATTCTGCCCATACACCGCTCTTCACCATCCCTCCAACTGTCTTTTCCATTTCTTTATATTTCTCTGCTCTGATTCAGGAAATGCCCAAACATGTTCAGTTCTATACCCCGGTAGTCTTGCGCAGTATTACTTTCGAGATGGTACCAATGGTACCAATGTTCTTCTGATTGATGATGATAAATGGCGGCTAGACAAGCAGACAGAAAACAATGTATATAAGAACCAAGTATTACAGGAATAATACATATCATGGCAGCTCTTATCCAAGACTATGTTGATGTCAACATTTAAGAGAACCACAGAATCTACAAATTTTATTTTGGGGAAACAAAACAAAACAAAAAAAACGATCATAACAAAAAGATCAAAAGAAGCCACACAACACACAACACACCACACACACACAACACACCACACAACACCATGCACACACTCACACTCACACACACGCACGCACGCACACACATGCACACACATACCACACACACACACACGCACGCACGCACATGCACACACACACACACACACACACACACACACACACACACACACACACACTCATCATTACCACAGATGGAGGGTCTCACCTTGGCCCCTTCCTCAAGGCGCGATGTTTCAAACTGTTTGATACGGTTTTCCGCCTGCGACAGTTTATGAGTGAGATCCTCTACCTGGTCCAGGTACGTAGACTGTGAACTGGACTGTTCCTTCAGCTGACTCTGCTGGGCCTCTGCGGCAATCTGGACAAGCAGCATGATGGGTATATTAACTTTCCTTGGTCAATGGATGTCCCTCTGGCTTTTTTTGTTTTGGGGGGTTTTCTTTTGTTGTTGTTGTTTTTTTTTAATCTTTCCTCCACCCAGAATCGAACCCATGCATCCTACGAGACTCTTGCCTTGAGAAACCTGACCACCCAGGATGTGCAAGTTCGATTCCAGGCGTAGGGCAAATTTCTAAAAAAACTAAATAAATAAATAAATAAAAAAGAGAGAAACAACAGCAGCGGGGCTTCCAGGAGTCATGACCTGGATGCAGCCCGGCCCCCTCAGAGTGTCAGGAGTTAAGGGCTGAAACATTTGCTTGACGAAGGTTTCTCCGCTGAGGACCTTCTGCTGTCCAGCTCTCCCAGAATTTCTTTCTACCAGTTGTTTGATGATGCATTGGTATCACCAACATACATCAAATATTGTTGTCTATACCTGTACCATTTGTATATCTTTTCTTCTTACAAAGCTAGTGCTCCTGCGAGCTCTCCCTATCATTGTATATGAATTTACACACACTTACTTACCTACCTACCTGAGGGAGCAGATTTTTGTGTGTATGAAACATTCCTTATCCCACCTTATAGGCTGTCATACTCTGGGGAGCTAAGGAGAGAATCTAGAAGAAATACAGTGAAAGATCTGGAAGGAAGACATAACAATGAGTCCTGTGACCAAAAGACAATGACAGAAAAGAGGAACACCTTACTACCTACAAGCAAAACTAGATAGCTCCTGTGGTTCCAAGAGAGGAAAAGACCTTCGTTTCTGAATAATAATAATAATAATATATTTTATTTATATAGCGCAAAATCTTGATAAAATCAAATCTAAGCGCTGAGCGTATACATGCATACATACCTACATACATATGAGCGTATACATGCATACATACTTACATACATAAATCTAAGCTGAGCGTATACATGCATACATACATACATAAATCTAAGCGTATACATACATACATACATACATACATACATACATACATACATACATACATACGTACGCACATGCATACATAATAATTACAATATTTATATAGCGCAAAATCTCGACAAAATCAAATCCAAGCGCCGAAAAGACACATACGCACACACGCACGCACGCGCACGCACGCACGCACGCACGCACGCACGCACGCACGCACGCACACACACACACACACACACACACACACACACACACACATGCATGGCCACAAATGGGGAGAAAAGAATAAAAGCAATAAAAGCAAGAATAAAACCAATGGAAAACCACAGAGAGCACATCATATACAATTATATATTAAAACAAAGTGATTCCCCTCCGAGCGGAGACAGGCTGCAGAGGGGGGTTGAGTGAGGTTAGGATTTTATGCAGAGGAGAAAAGGTGAGTTTTGAGAGCGGACTTGAAGGAGGCAAAAGTAGGTTGCTGACGGACTGAGAGAGGAAGTTTGTTCCAGGAGAGTGGACCAGAAACAGAGAAGGCTCGTGGACCATAGGTATTGAGCTTAGTGCGTGGAAAGCGAAAAGTCAGAGGATCGGAGGCAGAGCGGAGGGTACGTGAGGGAACATAGATCTCAAGTAGGCTTGACAGGTAATCGGGGGCTGCGTTATTGAGGCTTTTGTAGCACATGGTGTCTAGTTTGTACTGTATGCGCTTTGATACAGGGAGCCAGTGAAGTTGTGCCAGGAGAGGAGATATGTGGTCAGCTTTTTTCTTTTTGAGTACAAGGCGTACAGCATTGTTTTGAATGCGCTGTAGGATGTGAATGGTGGAGGCAGGAAGACCAGACAGGAGTGAATTGCAATAGTCAATGCGAGACATTATGAAGGAGAGAACGAGTTTTGCAGTTGTTTCGACAGAGAGATACTTCCTGATCAGGCTTATACGATGGAGATGATAGTAGCAAGATCTGGCAGTTTGAGAAACAAAGTTGTTCATGGACAGGGTAGAGTCAATGCAGACACCAAGGTTTTTAGCTGAATCAGAAATTGGGACTGATGTGTTACATAATGGGAGAGAAAGAGGAGGCAGCTGGGAAAGTTTCTGACGGGTGCCAATGAGGATAGCTTCTGTCTTGTCGTCATTAAGCTGAAGTCTATTGTGTGTCATCCAGTTCTTAATGTCCGAGTAACACTCAGTGGTGCGAGTCAACAGGCGCTGTATATTATCAGGTGAGTCACTGTCTTGAAGTTGGGTGTCATCAGCATAGAAGTGGTGTTTTATAGAGTGGGAGTTGATGATGGTGGACAGGGGGGAGGTATAAAGAGTGAAAAGAACAGGGCCAAGGACAGATCCTTGTGGAACACCACAGGTCAGGTATGCAGGTTGAGAGTAAGTGCCATTGATGAGAACAGTTTGTTTTCTGTTTGATAAATACGAAGTGAAAAAGGAGAGAGCAATGTCAGAGATGCCAAAAGTATGATGAAGTCTAGAAAGGAGAATACCATGGTCAATGGTATCGAAGGCTGCAGACAGATCAAGGAGTGTGAGGAGAGAGACTTTGCCAGTATCAGTTGCAAGGAGGAAATTGTTGAGAATGTGTAGTAGGGCAGTTTCAGTGCTATGGCACTGGCGGTAGGCTGACTGGAAAGGATTGAGGAGATTGTTGGCAGACAGGTGAGAGTTCAGCTGGTTGAGGACGACCTTTTCAAGGAGTTTTGACAAGAAAGAGAGATTAGAGATAGGCCGGTAATTTTTCAGTTCATTTGGGTCTAAATTGTGTTTTTTGAGGCGAGGGTGAACAATAGCAGACTTGAAAGAATCTGGGACAGTTCCAGTTTGAAAAGAAGTGTTGATGATGTCAGTGATGAATGGGAGGAGAGTAGGGAGACAGTCGGAGTAGAGAGAACCTGGAAGAGGATCCAGTTCGCAGGTTTTGAACGACATGGATCTGAAGGTAACTTTGTGTTTGATAATATGCTTGCGTTAGTGATATGTGTATCAAAAGTTTGTTATGAAGCTTTTCTTTTTCTACCCTATTTTCTGCACCATTCCTGTGATCACTAAAACCCCACATCATTCACTTCCGCTCTTCAACACACCTCCAGGCCCACCAAAATTTAGATCATCATGACAGCAGAGCATGAAGGGCCACAGAATCTAGACTGTCTTGCACAATGTTATGAGGAGGAGAATGGGGATGATAGTGACAATGGTATGGATTTTCTTAATAATAATAATAAATCAATCTTATATAGCGCTATTCTCCTACACATAGGTAAAGACTCACTGCGCTTTACATTCATTAGTTCATTTTTCCCAATCAGCCCTATGCCTAGTAGTCAATTATACTAACTCCCACTCCTAGTCCCTCCCCCCCCCCCCAACACACACACTAGCACATCTGTTGCAAGCAAGTACTAATATATAAATTACTGAATCAGAAAGATCAAAAATCATGTTACATTACTGTTTCATTTCTTACCCACCTGTTTATCATGCCCATTAGAACTACACTAATTCTTATCTTAACCCTTTGACTCATTTTGACTCTTTTCTCATTCATTCACACATTCACTCACTCACACATGCAAACGCGCACACACACACACACACACACACAAATTCGCAGAGGACTGTCTAACCTTCAAGGCCTCCAGTTCTTTTTCCAAAGTGTCAGCTCTCCTCTTCTCCTTGCCGTAATTCTTCTCCAGTTCACGTAACCGCATCTCATCCTCTTCCTTTGTTGTCTGTACACATCACACTTTGAAAGTTAAGATCAGACTCCAATCCTTCACGATCAGACTCTAATCCTTCAAGGTCAGACTCTAAACCTTCAAGGTCAGACTCCAAACCTTCAAGGTCAGACTCCAATCTGTCAAGGTTGACTCCAAACCTTCAAGATCAGACTCCAAACCTCCAAGGTCAGACTCTAAACCTTCAAGGTCAGACTCCAATCCTTCAAGATCAGACACCAATCCTTCAAGGTCAAACTCTAATCCTTCAAGATCAGACTCTAATTCTTCAAGGTCAGACTCCAATGCTTCAAGGTCAGACTCCAAACCTTCAAGATCAGACGCAATCCTTCAAGGTCAGATTCTAATCTATCAAGATCAGACTCCAATCCTTCAAGGTCAGACTCCAATCCTTCAAGATCAGATTCCAATCCTATAAGTGTACGTCAGACTCCAATTCTTCAAGATCACACTCCAATCCTTTAATAATTTCTACCCTTTCTGTGTAGTATACATTAACTTTGTAATTTAAGATCAGACTCCAATCCTCATAATGATTTCTAGTCTTTTTTGTTATAACCTTCTGACTCCCTTACCTTATCCAATAGCATCCTGCATTGTCAACCATGCTAACAAAACAAAAACTTAATTCTTTAACTATCTAACCCTATCCAACAGACTCCTGCAGGGTGAGGGAGTCAAAGGGTTAAGGTTGTGCAATTGGTGCATAGAGTGCAGGAATCAAAGGGTTAATCATCTAACTTTATTATGGCATGCATACAAATCAATAAGCTTACATATTACATCCGCAAGTTTCCCTAATACAAATGCCATCTTCACTCTTAAAGATGAAACAGAGATTTAAAGTTGGACAGGTAAACACACAAAAATGAGGAAAAAAGACAGAAAATCAAGGCCAATAAAGACTAGCAGACAGACAGAACACCAGAAGGTCAAGACATAGAGACAGACAGACAGACACAAAATCAGTTTGATATTATCAGCAAACAAAACAGACAAAGCTTCAAACCAACCACATGCAGCAAACATACTTTCACTGCCTCACAATGTTACTGCCTACATAATGAGCAAACAAAAATGTCATAGCACTAAGACTTGGATTTCTATTCAAGAACACAAATCTTTGTGTCATCAAATCTGCAACAGAACTGCTTACCTCCAAATCGTCTTTGCAAATCACTTCCTCTTCAATCTGGAACTGAAGATCTTCAACTCGCCTGGAAGGCAAACAATGTTCCTGTTATTATCTTCCCAATATTTCTCTTACACACACACACACACACACACACACAACACACACACACACACACACACACACACACAGACACACACACACACACACACACACACACACACACACACACACACACACACACACACACACACACACACACACACACACATACATCATTTTTCTACTTGTCAACAGTGACTAGAATTCAAAATTTCAGAGCATGAAGTAACTGGCTATCAATGGAAACACATCCACCGACATAAATATGAAAAAACAATTAAGCAGTTAAACACTGAATACAAATGCTTGGATCTGACCAAAAAGAAAAATATTAGACAATAAATTGCTTCAGGTGTTGTATACCTTTTTTCCATTTTTCATGAGAAAAATATCCCATGTGGGACTGGTCCCCAGGACAATCCAAATCTGAATGTCAAGCTGTTCAATGTGAAGGCCGAGCTATCTACACTCAGATTCAAAAATCGTGAAGGGCTGACCATCACTAAACAAAGACATCAGATTTGAAGTCTGCTTCCAGCTAAGTGTTTGTTCAAGAAGGATTCACTGCACCCAAGCAATTAAGTATATGCATCACCCACATCTTCTAGCAGGTATATGGCAGACCCATTAAGTCAGTATAAAACCCTATGTTCTGGCAAGGTCTTGAAATGAGAAGGAAGGAGGGGCTATGAAATACTGACACAATGGATCGTTAAGATGGGCAGTAAACAGGACAGTTGTTTAGTCATGGGCTGGATTCAAACTCGAGACATCAGATCTCAAGTCCATGGTTCCATCAAGTCTATGCCAGTCAGCCCGCCATCAATTATCATTACTGTTATTACTGTAAGGTATCACCATTATGTCTTCTACAAGAGGTAAGGTATCACCAGTATGTCTTCTACAAGAGGTAGGGTATCACCATTATGTCTTCTACAAGAGGTAAGGATCACCATTATGTCTTCTACAAGAGGTAAAGTATCACCATTATGTCTTCTACAAGAGGTTAAGGTATCACCATTATGTCTTCTACATGAGGTAGGGTATCACCAGTATGTCCTCTACAAGAGGTAGGGTATCACCATTATGTCTTCTACAAGAGGTTAAGGTATCACCATTATGTCTTCTACATGAGGTAGGGTATCACCAGTATGTCCTCTACAAGAGGTAGGGTATCACCATTATGTCTTCTACAAGAGGTTAAGGTATCACCATTATGTCTTCTACATGAGGTAGGGTATCACCATTATGTCTTCTACAAGAGGTAGGGTATCACCATTATGTCTTCTACAAGAGGTAAGGTATCACCATTATGTCTTCTACAAGAGGTAAGGTATCACCATTATGTCTTCTACATGAGGTAGGGTATCACCAGTATGTCCTCTACAAGAGGTAAGGTATCACATTATGTCTTCTACAAGAGGTAGGGTATCACCATTATGTCTTCTACAAGAGTAAGGATACATTATGTCTTCTACAAGAGGTATATCACCATTATGTCTTCTACAAGAGGTTAAGGTATCACCATTATGTCTTCTACAATGAGGTAGGGTATCACCAGTATGTCTCTACAAGAGGTAAGGGTATCACCATTATGTCTTCTACAAGAGGTAAGGTATCACCATTATGTCTTCTACATGAGGTAGGGTATCACCAGTTATGTCCTCTACAAGAGGTAGGGTATCACCATTATGTCTTCTACAAGAGGTTAAGGTATCACCATTATGTCTTCTACATGAGGTAGGGTATCACCATTATGTCTTCTACAAGAGGTAGGGTATCACCATTATGTCTTCTACAAGAGGTAAGGTATCACCATTATGTCTTCTACAAGAGGTAAGGTATCACCATTATGTCTTCTACATGAGGTAGGGTATCACCAGTATGTCCTCTACAAGAGGTAAGGTATCACATTATGTCTTCTACAAGAGGTAAGGTATCACCATTATGTCTTCTACAAGAGGTAAGGTATCACCATTATGTCTTCTACAAGAGGTTAAGGTATCACCATTATGTCTTCTACAAGAGGTAGGTATCACCATTATGTCTTCTACAAGAGGTAAGGTATCACCATTATGTCTTCTACAAGAGGTAAAGTATCACCATTATGTCTTCTACAAGAGGTAAGGTATCACCATTATGTCTTCTACAAGAGGTAAGGTATCACCATTATGTCTTCTACAAGAGGTTAAGGTATCACATTATGTCTTCTACATGAGGTAGGGTATCACCATTTATGTCCTCTACAAGAGGTAGGGTATCACCATTATGTCTTCTACAAGAGGTAAGGTATCACCATATGTTCTACAAGGTAAGGTATCACCAGTATGTCTTCTACAAGAGGTAGGGTATCACCAGTATGTCCTCTGCAAGAGGTAAGGTATCACCATTATGTCTTCTACAAGAGGTAGGGTATCACCATTATGTCTTCTACAAGAGGTAAGGCATCACCAGTATGTCTTCTACAAGAGGTAGGGTATCACCATTATGTCTTCTACAAGAGGTAAGGTATCCATTACATCCTCCACATAAGGTATGATACTATCAATACATCCTTTACATGAGGTAAAATATCACCATTACGTCCTCTACAAGAGGTAAGGTATCACCATTATATCTTCTACAAGAGGTAAGGTATCACCATTATATCTTCTACAAGAGGTTAAGGTATCACCATTATGTCTTCTACAAGAGGTAAGGTATCACCATTATTATCTTCTACAAGAGGTAAGGTATCACCATTACGTCCTCCATATAAGGTATGATACTATCATTACATCCTTTACAAGAGGTAAAATATCAACTTTACATCCTCTACAAGAGGCAAGATATCACCATTACATCCTCTACATGACATCAGATACACCTCTCTACTCCTCACCTCCGTTCATCTTCAAGCTTGGAGCTCAGTTCCTCCTTCTCCTTCTCCAGCTCTGAGATCTGGCCCCGCAGTCGGCCGATCACCTCTTCTGCATCACCACGGAAACGCTCTTGCTCTGACCTGATGGAAGATAGCTGACCTTCCGCCTGTGACAATATTCTATTACAGTTACTGTTGTCAGAGTTATAAACGTTATTAATGTTATATCATAAGGATTAATGTCATTATCATTATCACTACTTTTGTTGTTATCAGTGTCATCATCGTCTGGAACAAAATTTTCTCAGTGTTATCATCATCAATGTCAATACTGTCATTACCGTTACCATCATCTTTATCATCAATGTTATTGTTGCTGCAGTTATCACTGAATGATAAAACAAAAGATTAATTTTCTTTATCTTGTATGGGGTTAAACAATAATTAGTTAAATCAGTTAAAAAAACAACAATAGTAAACAAGTAAATGAAACTCAAAACACACTGAACACACACTTCCTGTCATCTTCACTTATATCGTTTACTACTGTCAGTGCTGTAGTGCTTTAACCCTTTCGCATTTGCACTGCTAGATGTAAAGCTAGCTCCTAGTATTCGCATTCGAATGTAGCACAGCATCAGCACAAATTCTTTCAGTAGTGAATGGAAAGTTCGTTGCACCCCAGAATGCTCGTACTATTTTTAGAACATTCAACGCGAGACTGACCGAGATTCTAACCACACACGCGATAAGACAGCAAGGCCAGTAGTGATGGAAATTCCCCATGCATGTGCCGGAAAAGGTCGGGCGATCTCGACCGCTACGAACTGATCGGCACATTTTTCCGCAGGGCGGTTACTGGCTTTGTGAACAGCTAAGGGTTAAGTAATCCACTGGCTCAGCTATTAGAGCATCATGCTCATAATGCAGGAGTTGTGGTTCAACCCTCTGGTGGACCATGTTTTTTTCTCTTTTACTGACTGATATATGCTCTGAAGACATCGAAATAAGAATTGGAATGGCAAAGCAAAAAACAGTCCAAGCCAACAATATATGGAAAGAGAGAGGCATACCAAATGACCTGAAAATTAAACTTTTAAAATGTCTGATATGGCCAATCATGATTTATGGCTGCGAAGCTTGGACTCTCAGAGAAGCTGATTGCAGAAGAGCTGAGGCAGCAGAGACGTGGTTCTATCGGAGACTACTACGTGTCAAATGGACAGATACAAGAACTCATGAAAGTGTCCTGGAAGAACTTGATACCACAAGAAAACTACTAGCACACATCAACAAGAGATGACTAAAGTACGCTGGCCATATGTCATGTAACAAGAACACAGACCTCATGGCAACCATTTTTCAAGGAAAAATAGAGGCAAAAAGGAAGAAAGGCAGATCTCCAATCTCGTACATCGAGAGCATAACCAACATCAGTGGCCTAAACATTCAAGAAGTTGTCCACAAAAGTCAAGACTGAGCCGTTTGGAAGAGAGTGGCAGTGTCAAAAGAGTGCAGCAGCCAACACTGAACCCAGTGACACTGACAGGTGAGACAGGTGATATGCATACAGGCTATCTGGCTCTTATAAAACAAGAGTGAACTCAAAAGCTGACATCTCGAGTTCAATCCCAGTACAAAACATAACAACTGGCCTGCTGGTGGTGGTGTTGCCAAAGCTGGTGAGGTTGGCCTTCACACCTTCAGAGCATCCTTGTAATGCTACAATGCTTTACGACTGTTAAAACATTTGAGCTAGATTTAGCTAAAAACAAACCACAACCACCACCACTGCCACCATCACCTCCCCCAAAAATCTGAGGAACAGAAACAAACCTCATCCACTTGGGCGGCTGCTCTGGCAACCTCTGACCTCTCCAGGTCTCGCTCCCTCAGTAACTGTTCAATGTGTTCCTCTTTTTCTTTCAGAGCTTTCTGCACATTCAAAAATACACACATGCACACACATACACACGCACACACAAACACACACACAAACACATAAGTAAAATTCACCAATCATGGCTATTCAGGTTTTATCCCTTTCAATGCTGTAACTGTTAATTAGCGACCCTTAAGCAGAGTAGAGTAACCACCAATCATCAACCTGTAAGAAGACCTGAGTAGCCACCAATCAGCGACCTTTAAGAATTGAGTAGCCACTGATCAGCGACCTTTAAGCAAAGCTGAGTAGCCACCGATCAGTGACATGTAATAGAGTAGAGTAGCCACCGATCAGTGACCTGTAAGCAGAGTAGTCACCTATAAGCAGAGTAGTCGCTGATCAGCGACCTGTAGGCATAGTCACCAATCAGCAACCTGTAAGCATAGTCACCTGCAAGCAAGTAGTCACTGATCAGCGACCTGTAAGCAGAGTAGTCACCGATCAGCGACCTGTAAGCAGAGTAGTCACTGATCAGCGACCTGTAAGCAGAGTAGTCACTGATCTGTGACCTGTAAGCATAGTCACCAATCTGCGACCTGTAAGCATAGTCACTGATCAGAGACCTGTAAGCAGAGTAGTCACTGATCAGCGACCTGTAAGCAGAGTAGTCACTGATCAGCGACCTGTAAGCAGAGTAGTCACTGACCAGTGTCCTGTAAGCATAGTCACCAATCAGCAACCTGTAAGCAGAGTAGTCACTGATCAGCGGCCTGTAAGCAGAGTAGTCACTGACCAGTGACCTATAAGCATAGTAGTCACTGGCCAGTGAACTGTAAGCACAGTACTATAGTCGCCGATTAGACACGTAAGCAGAGTACAGTAGCCACCAATTAGCGACCTGTAAGCTGAGTACTATAGCTGTCAACTAGCACATACATTGGAGCATTTTGAAATCAGTCTTAGCGACCTGTAAGCCGAGTACTATAGCTGTCAACTAGCACATATATTGGAGCATTTTGAAATCAGTCTTAGCGACCTGTAAGCCGAGTACTATAGCTGTCAACTAGCACATACATTGGAGCATTTTGAAATCAGTCTTAGCGACCTGTAAGCCGAGTACTATAGCTGTCAACTAGCACATACATTGGAGCATTTTGAAATCAGTCTTAGCAACCTGAAAGCCGAGTACTATAGCTGTCAACTAGCACATACATTGGAGCATTTTGAAATCAGTCACACTGTCCCCATTTTTTTTCCAGTCATTTGTTTGGATGGCTAGCTACTAGCCATGCACTAAAGCTGTGAGGTCACCTCTGTGAGCATAGTTCAATGTTCACATAGGTGGTAGCTACTGAAATGATCAAGCTAAGGCAAAGGTTGTCCAAAAACAAAAAATTTGAGATCCAAGTTTATCATCAAACACAGCATCACACAAATGACACAGTTTTTCTATGTGTTCCTCTTTTTCAGGTTTCAGTAATTTCATTCTTATTTCCTTAACAGCAGCAATTTTATACACAATCACAACCTGATGGATCAGTATGACACATATACAGGAATGACAGATGATGAAAACACATAGAGTGAAAATCAACTACCAAATGAAATAATGAACTTCAAACTTCAAACCTCAAAACACTTTATTACTCACAGAAAGTAGCATCAGATCCCATTAGATCTGTCTGAGACCTAGCCCTTACTACTCTACAAATATGATAAGTATAAACATGTTCAAAAACATATGAACCCTAACACAAATGATATCAAAGAAGTTATAAAAATGATTTATAATAAAATATTTACTTCTGCAATAATAAAAATTAAGTATAAATAAATACTAATAAATACTAACTTCAACATGAAGCCACTACACGGCTTACTCGTTCCATTACATGATACAAGTCTATGCATATATCAGTGTTTACAGAGTGCACATTCAGAACATAACAAGACTGAAAGGTTGTTTTTTTCTTCATCTTCATATAAACCAAGTGTCCAAGAAGGATTATCGTTTCTTCAAAACGCCCATCAATAACCTTTCTACAAAATATCAAGGCAACAACAGCTTCCGAAGCAGCATTTCTATAATCTAACTCCCCTGTGAAAAGTTCTAGCACATAAACCAATTTGTTATGGCCAACTTGCTTAAAACATATTACCCAGAAATATGGGAAACAAGATGGTTGAGCCATTCTAACAAAGATCTTTTTATACACAAATTACTTAGAAAATCCAGATTTTGTACTCCTAAAGGTCACTGTGACCTTAAAGAAGCTTCTGTTGAAATAAAAGTTGACAGACATCGAAGACAATGATACACTGTCACAACATTGAAAACAGAAATTAAAATTTTTCACAAGTTTCAGACACCTTCACACCTTCAAAAAGAGCTATTTCAGGTGCTTTTCTGGCTGACGTGATCTTCACCTTGTGACTTCTTGACTCCTTACCAGTCCTCACGTATGACCAAAATTCAGTAATGACCCATCCAGAAAGAACTGAGAAAATCTTGCAAACACATTTTAGTAACAGACAATAAGACACATAGACAGACAGACAGACACAACACACACACAAACACACATCCCTCCTGGATAATAAGAAATAATCTCCCTCTTCTGAGATTAGAAAAAAGAGATGCAGTTTTATAAAACATACATTACAGTTACCTTACAATCTATGTAATCAATGGCTGAAAGAAATCTCATATCTCTTCATATTCAATTAAGAAGGTAAGAGGTTTCCCTCAGCCACCAATGTTACCCGACATTTACATTCAGTTTTGCGTCCTGTTCCAAAATCCTTTACATGGATACAGGTACAAAACTACTGAGCAAGAGAGCAGAAAGCTTACCTGCAGGGCTGTGGTGGCCGACAGGTTGAGCGAGCTCGGCCTTTGTCCTGCTTTGTTTGTCTATAGGCAGTTCCAACACCACAGGCACAGCAAAAAAAAAAAAAAAGAAAAAAGCAAACTATATGATTACATCTCATGCCATAGTTGTTAAGGAGTCCACAAAGACACAGGGAAAAAAAGAGAGAGAAAAACTACATGATTATTTTGCAACAAAGCTGAATATAATTTTGTCATAACTACAGGTAGCAAAAGTAAAATAGAGATATTGCATATATCTATATACATGTAATAGAAAAAGAAAAACAGATACAAATATCATGTATATGCATGTAACTAAAAAGTATGTCAGAGGTACATGAAAGGAAACAAAATGGGAACAAAACTATATATAAACACACACACACACACACACACACACACACACACACACACACACACACACACACACACACACACACACACACACACACACACACACACACACACCACACCACACACACTGAAATACTGACAGTGAATAAGAAAAGAAAGGAAGAAAAAATAAAGTCAAACAGAAAGCCTGCACGATAAACTGAAATACTGACAGTGACAGGGAAACAAGGAAAAACAGAAAGAAAGAAAGACAAAGTAGACAGTACAATATGACAAGAGGCATTTGAGAAAAAAGATAATAAAAGAGAGAAGAAAGATTATAAAAGAAAGTTTTTTTCACCACTAAGAAGAGAGAATTTATCAAGAAATTAGGTAAGCTTCACACTGACAATATGTATGTAGTGCAGTATCAAGCAATTAGATTTTTTTCCAAGCATTTCGATTTTTCTCATATATATGTATGCAGACTGTTTTCTCCACACTATAGATGCCATACATCGCTACACAGTCTACATACTCTGTTTCAGGTGGGCATGCATGCTGGGGGTGTTTCCATGTTTCCATGAGCCACCAGACATTGATGACTTAGGGATCTTTAACATGCATATTTCATGTTATGTGTGAATATACACATGGTATATTCTAACTCAGAGTGTGTGTGTGTGTGTGTGGTGTGTGTGTGTGTGTGTTGTGTGTGTGTGGTGTGTGTGTGTGTGTGTGTTGTGTGTGTGTGTGTGGTGTGTGTGTGTTGTGTGTGTGTTGTGGTGTGTGTGTGTGTGTGTGTGAAAATAAGACAGAGTGTGTCAAAATTAGAGGAAAGAGAGTATGTATGTATAAGTGTATATCTACTTAGTCTAAACAAATCAATTAATCATTAAATTCAGGAAAATATATGAAAATGCCTGGAAAACACAAACAAAAGAAGAACATATGTGACCTCCCACTACGAAATCAGTCTTAACTCGCAGTTAGTCGAACAGCACTATGAGCTGAAAAGGTGACTGAGGGTCTGTCTGGGGTGTTTTGACTTTTTCTCAAAATTGATTTCTGTAGACTATAATCTATCCCCCACAGAAATTTTTTTTCTTGAAAAAATATCATTACTCAATTTAAATCGGTATTTTAATGCACGGGTCGCAGCAGAAAGAACGCAATTTCCTACCCAAAGTACCTATTTTTTCTCTTATTATGAACCATAACCTGTACAGTAACCGCACATGTAATATACTGATGGAAAGCTCTTTGGTGCATCTTTCAGATAATGACAGCGAAAATTAGAAACAAACTGGGTCAAAGCCACCAAATAAAGAAATTTAAGGAAAATGTGTAGGAGAGCACACAAAAACTTTAGAGGCCGTTTTCTCAAAATGGCCGTCATACAACTTAATGACTTTAAACATACATAACTTCTACATTTTTTTGAGTACAAGCTTTATTCAAGTACCAAAATAATCAGCAAAATGTACAATTTCCAGTGATATGTATATCTCAAAATGCCCAAAATGCTAGTTAAGACTGATTTCGTGGTGGGGAGTCACATATACACGTTAACCCACTGCTTCTTAATCTAATATTTTTAATCCAGCAGAAAATCACACCGCCACAATATACATCACCACAAAACAATATCAACCACACAGTTATTAAAAGATTAAAATCAGTAAGATTCATTTAAAAAAAACAACAACAAAAAAACACACACACAAATAATTATCATATCAACACCACCATAATTCACTTTAACAGAAAGACCACCACAGTAAAGTCACAGAATCAAAAAAATTACAAAAATGATAACTCAAAAGTAAATCACACAAAAACTCATGGGCGTACAAAAACTCATGGGCGTACATGCAGCTCACTACATGCTAAGGCAGTTACGAAAATATACCAATAAAAAAGTAAATAAATGAATGAATGAATAAAAGACAAGACATATAATCACTGTGATCTTTACCTTCTACCATCAAGAACTAGGTTTCTTCCCCTTCCAAACATTTTCCAGTTTGTACACAAACAGGTTTCTTTCAACCTCCAGTACACAAACAGGTTTCTTTCAACCTCCAATCAGATTTCACTTTGTAAATAAAATCAGATTCTATTGATCCCCAAATCAGATTTCACTTTGTAAAAGGAAACTAGATGTCATCAACCTCCAATTACACCTCACTTTGTAAGATTCTATGTAAAAGAAACCAGATTCTATTGAATTCTTTAAACGGAATCCTATAAACTTCCCATCTGATTTCACCCTGTGCAGAAACCAGATTCTACCAAATTCCAATCAGATTTCATTTTGTGCAGAAACAGGTTTTTATCAACCTCAAATCAGATTTTATTTTATACATTTCTCTCAACCTACACTAACAATTTTCTCTGAACAAAACAAGCATGCTCTAAATTCCAACTGGATTTGATTTGTATGAAGCAGGTTGCCCTCACTCTCCAATCACATTAAACTTTGAAAACAAAAATACCTCATACCAAATCACATTTAATCAGGGCTTAAAACATCTGTTTGAAGGTGAGCTTCTCCTCTGAGGACCTTCTGCTGTGTTCTCTCTTCCCAGAGTTTCTTGATTACTACTAATACCCAATCATACTTCATTTTTTGTACAAAAACAGACTGCTTTTGATTAGAACATGTTTTGCTAAGTGTCCAATTAGATTCTGTTACATAAATGTTTTTCTAAATCTCATTTCAAACTATAAGTTGTATTGAAACACATTACAGCTACATTCCAGCTAATCAAATTTCACTAATCTGCACTGAAGTATGTTTCACTATAAGCAATCAAATTTCAATAATTCAGATTGAAACAAGTTTTACTAATATTCAATGAAATTGCATTAATCTGCACTGTAACATGTTTTACTACTAACCAGTCAAATTGCAACGATCCCCACTGAAACAGGTTTCACAAAAATCAGGAGAAAAATAATCATGCTACTAAAGCTTTCAATGAGAACACAATGATGCGTGTGACAGACTATGCACAGCATACATGAACAAAGTGAATCAACAACAAAGATACAAGACCAGACTTGCCATCAAATGACTGTTGTCAATAATACACAAAACAAAACAGAAAAAACATGCCATTTACCACAATTTAAAGAAAAAAAAAAATAAAACAAAGCAAAGTACCATGCAGACCCAAACAAAAAGTGTTTACACAGAAAATACATTTTACTAATCATAGATGATGGTTATGTCTACAAAGAACTCAAATGGCAATTAGCTATGTAGACATGAACAAAAGAAGAAGAAGAAAAGTGTTAACTACAGACCATAATTATCATGAACTCAAACAGTAACTAGCCACATGTGGCTTGACCATACAGATGGTAAATGAAAGAAGAAGAAAACAAAAACTATAGATCTTATGATTATGAACTCAAACAGTAACTAGTCACATGTGACTTGCCTATGGTGAACAAAGTAAGAAGAAAACAGAAACTACAGATCATAATTATCATGATCTCAAACAGTAACTAGCCACATGTGGCTTGACCATACAGATGGTAAACAAAAGAAGAAGAAGAAGACAGAAACTACAGGCCAAAATTATCATGAACTCAAACATTAACTAGCCCCATGTGACTTGACCATACAGATGGTAAACGAAATAAGAAGAAAACAAACTACATATCATAATTATCATGAACTCAAACAGTAACTAGCCACATGTGGCTTGACCATACAGATGGTAAACGAAATAAGAAGAAAACAGAAACCACAGATCATGATTATCATGATCTCAAACAGTAACCAGCCACATGTGACTTGACCATACATATGGTAAACAAAAGAAGAAGAAGACAGAAACTACAGGCCAAAATTATCACAAACTCAAATATTTACAAGCCACATGTGGTTGACCGTAAAGATGGTAAACGAAATAAGAAGAAAACAGAAACTACAGATCATAATTATCATGAACTCAAACAGTAACTAGCTACATGTGGCTTGACCATGCAGATGGTGAACTAACTAAAAAGAAAAAAAATACAGACCACAGTTATGATGATCTCAAGCAAATCCATAAAGAATAAAAGAAAACAGACAAAACAACTGCATACCTACTAAGTGTCCATAAACAAATATGAATGATGAACTCAAACAAACCATACAGAACAAAAGAAAACTGAAAACACAACTGCTTACGTACTCAGTGTCCAATGACAAAAAAAAAAAAAATTACTAATGAACTTAAACAAATCCATAAAGAATGAAGAAAACAGACAAATAATTGCATGCCTACTTAGCGCCAAATGACAAATATGACTTTACAAAACTAAAAAGCAGAAAATCAAATGTTAAAACGAATAAACAGTAAGCACAAGAATTTGAAGGCAAGCCTGGTCTTGTGGCAGTTGTAGACTCACAATGCATACAGACATTGTCAAATGATTAAAATGGAAAAAGACATCTACTCTCAAGTCATCCAACTGGCCTGTGGCTGCCCATGAAAGAAGAAAACCCTTTTGTCCTGTTTTATAAACTTCCCAAATCTGTTAACCTGTTCAGTGCCTACAGGACATCAGCTAACGTCTTATGTGCTGTGCTTCTCCAGTGCTATTTGGGCACTTTTTCTGATATAAAAACACATGTTTTTCCATATCTAACAGATTTTGAGATTAAAAATGGATAATTATTACCCTCAAAAGCTGATTCCTCAAATTTCCTGGCACTGGGAATGCACTTCCACTTACATTCTATGGCACTGAAAGGGTTCAGACTTTCAGATCTTAACAATACATCTTAAGACATTTGTACATTAATCTTTTACATCTTTAAATAAGCACATACCCGGAAATTATCATCACCAAAAACTCTTTCATACTTTTGTTTTGGGATTTTGACTTCTATGTCTCACTCTCTGCCATCCTCTTTTTTCTTTTTTTACCAAAACAGAAAAGCCCTCAACTCATCTTTAAAATTATTACAGCAAACTTGTGTACATAATCTACATAACCCTTGGCAGGGCAGACCGCACAACTACTTTTTCTCAGTTTCATGAGATCTGGAATTCCTGAAACTACAAATCAGAGAACTGTAACTATCACATACGTTTTACATTCTGCTTCAAGCAAAAGCTGTCAAATTATCAGAAATATCCTCTATGACATTTCAAAAACAAAATTTATTTTTAAAAAAGTTCTCTATGATATTCAAAAATACATCAATTTATTAGAAGAAAATAAAGGCCCTCCACGACATTCATCTCAAAACCACAAGCCAGCAGGACAGGAAGTGGTATGAAAAAGAAGAAGTGACACTGGGATAAAGTGAAACACCCAATGAAAACCCAGCACGAGTGTCGCTGCATGTACCTGATTTGCCAGAGAGGTTACGCCCAATCTTACCCGGCTGCGGCTCACGCTGCTGGCAGAGGAGCTAATGGAACTGACCGACTCTTGGCTCCCCGAGCGTTCCCTAGCCGAGCGCAGGCCAGGTCCCAGGGAGCGTGACATGGGGCTGGGGGTGCTGAGCGACATGTTGCCCCCCAAACGTGTCACTTTGTGCACTGGGGCGAAGAGACCGTGTAGGGGCTTGCACTCAAAATACCTGTCATAAACACCAGAACTAAAGATCAAACAGACCACTCAATAACTACAACTATGGCATTCTGAGTAAACCACTCGATAACTACAACAACTATGGAATTCTGACTTAACATCACTATCATTATTCTTCTTTTGTCAAGGCTGTATCTTACCTTTTACCAGCCACAGCCCCATCGTTCTTGCCCAAAGCCTCATCCAGCTCCACGCCCGACCAAGTGCCTTTGGCAAAGTCCGTCTCGCCAACATACTTCAGCACACCTGCCTTTCGACCCGCTCACCAACACACGGTCCCCGATCTTCAGCCCTGCTCTCGCTGCCGCCGCATTCATAGCATGCTGGGAATGGGAGGTTTGTGCTTTATGCAGAGAAGAGGTGGAGCCAGAGGGGGCGTGACTACCACCCAGCCCCTGGCGGGGTGTGGTGGGACGTGCGGTGGGGGAGTGACGGAGTTGCTCATGGTGACTGGTATGCCGTTGGTAGTGTTGTTCTGAAGAGAAAGAGAAAAATCTTTAGGTGGTGACGTGTCATCATAATTGACTCTGGTACATAAATAACAACAATCATAATGTTCATGTACATACAATAACAATAGTACAATGATAACAGGTGCAATGCATGGCCTAGAGTATACAGCACCAGGGTTCAACAGGGATCTTTGTTCCACCCTCCACCAGACTTTGTGTTTTGTTATTTTTGTTTAGGCCCGGAAGACTGCATAGAACCATATCAGGGCTATAACTGCTTCACAACATACACAATACTTTCAACAGGGGAAAAAAGGAAAAGAAAACTAAAAACACATATCAATGCACTTGCGCACATAATCTTAGATGTCCCTGGCATTGACCACTCCATCAAATTTATCACACAGGGGACTTAAAAAACATAACTTAATACAAACTTAAACATAATTAGGGACACAAAAAACAATTATATAACAACGGGCCTAAAATTGCTTCCACATATCTCATTTCCCTAGAGCCAAAAACACACTTAATACATGTACCCAATTATCAATCCTAAGAAAAAGGATGTAATACTTTATCGAACACATGCATGTGAATGGACCACCAAGGCAGAAATTGATAGGAAAAAATGACAGAAAACAAAGGAACAAGGCAGAAACAAAGAGAATGACAGAAAAGAGGAAATTTGTTGCACAGAACTTCCAGGTGGGGATACTATTAGTATTACGTATACTGAAAGAGCACCCGGCATCCCCACAGGGAGCCGCCAGACTTTGTATGGTGGCATGGATACTAGTCTTTGGATGAGATGATAAACTGAGGTTGCATCCACACTACAGTATGCATTTAACACATGTAAAAGGTCCCACAACACAAAGAGCCGCCCTTGACAAATTCTGTAGAGAAATCCATACAAGAGGGGAAAAAACAAACAAACAAAACAAACAAAAAAAAGGTAGTGTCATGCTATGGCTTTCCTTGCGGAGAGTGGCTGACATTATATGTGGGGAAATTCTTCTGTGACAAAGCACAATGACTCCAATCCAATCAATCCAACTAATCCAATCCAACCAATCCAGTCTGATCCTATCAAGCCACCGTCCAGTCCAATCAAATGGAATCCAGTCCTCTGATCCAGTCCAGCAAATCCAATCCCATCCACTCCAATCCACTCCCATCCAGCCCAGACCGATCAGTCCAATCCTCCAGTCGAGTCCAATCCAATAAGTTATCCTTATTGGTATTGTTTAAAGCCCAGCCGATGCAGTGAGCCATATCAAGGCTATAACCATTTCAAAACATACACAACTGGCTGGGGGGAAAAAAAGCCAGAAAAGAAAATTAAGTACACATAACAATGCTTGTGTGCACATGTACCAAGAGACCACCTACCTGTACAGAAGAGTTACTGTGTGTGCTGTTAGCGTTGTTCACATCATTCATAGACTCTGCTCCTGGCAACTGCTGGCTTCGGGTCAGCTTGGTCAGGCGGGAGAACACCCCTCGTTTCATCTCGCACTGGTCACACAAAATCAACCAATATGCAAATAAATAACACAAAACAACACTTGCTGCATATGTGACAAGATGGGAGAACACCTCTAGCTTCATAACAAGGGCTGAAGTCAGAGGCACCAGGCCTGCAGGCGCTCTCTAACAAACCATGGTACCATGCAACAGAATGTGAATGTCTACAAAGTCATTTGCATCAGACAAGAATGGCACACATTCATTAACTCTTTTCTGTTATGAGATTTGTTATGATTTTTCACAAAACTGACAGTACATTTACCAGAAAGCATGCCATTTCGTCAATATTAATTATATATAATTTATTATCAATATTTCTTATATTTTAACTTATATTATCAAACTAAACACCATAACACCCAGAAATGTTTGCAGTTTCAACTGATGTATAACATACAGCCTTTTTATAGATAAATTTTATAGATCCAAATGGAACGATGTCGCTATGGGAGAATGTAGGGGACTTAACCCTTTCACTCTCGCATCCCTATCCACCAGCTGCAAAAACTTAACCCTTTCACTCCCTCACCCCTCCGGAAGCTGGTGGATAGGGTGAGGCATTGAAAGAGTTAAGCTCTAGCTTTGCTGTCCAGGCTGAAAATACAGAATGCTGGCGGACAGAATGAGGGAGTCAAAAGGTTAAGGTCCTGTCAGGGTGGAGCAGCACCACATCCTGTGCCCCTATGGACTGCCAATAGAAGCTGGGGAAAAATGTCCACATCCACTGCCAAATGAGGTCTGACCATGCAGACTGCGAACCAAAATGAACAAGCAGCAGCTTCACCTCTCATTATGACATGGAAGAACTCAAGCAATATTCATTTCAAATAGTCGTTAACCATGTAGAGTTCAGAGTATGGAGTTCGTTCAAGAGAAAGTAATCACACTTTGACAATTTCACATGCCTAAATTGATAGCAAACCAAAACTTAACCCTTTGACTCCCAAATCCTATCCACCAACTGCAAAAACTTAACCCTTTGACTCCCTCACACTATCCACCAGCTTCCTGCAGGAAAAATATACAGGACCTCAAACATCTATGACACATTAAATACTTAGGGATTTTCCTAAGTCTGGGAAAAATCAAGGTGGTGTTGTATAAAGTCTTTCATGAAAACATTCAGTGACTGTAGATGGCAAAATCAGGATTATCATATCAACATTAGTGATGTTTTTGCACAATAAAAAAACAGTTTAATTAAACAATCTCATCAGGTTTAACCATACCTGTTATTTGAGTGTTATTGGATTTTAACACCTTTATCAGATACATGTTAGATTTGGTATGTCTGACTTATCAGTGCATAGATTAAGATACAAAAGACTTGGGAAGAGGCAGCTAAATGTCCATTACGTAAGAACATCACTGAAAATGAAATTCACTTTATTCTATGTTGTCCAGCCCTAGATGATCTGAGACGTCAGTTAATTCACCCCAAGTACAACTATAATCCAAATGATTTCAGATCAATAATGCTGACAGCCTAAAAAATGAGCAAACAATCAGAAATCTCAAAGCTCTTAACAAAAGAGAGATTGTCTTGTTTTAAAGTTAAATGCTACTGACGTGTGACAGTTAAACCTATTATACACTCTTATTTTATCATCAAAGAATGACTGTGTAAGCCATATTCTATTCCCAAAATCTCTGAAGTAAGCATTATCTCAGGTGACTAAGTATTATATTTTGTGTTTGCATGTTTATGATGTGTTCACTCTCTTTGAAATAGGGCTTTGGCCTTACTGACTATATTTCTGATTCTCTCTCTCTCTCTCTCTCTCTCTCTCTCTCTCTCTCTCTCTCTCTCTCTCTCTCTCTCTCTCTCTCTCTCTCAACCATGTCTTTTTTTTCCTGCAGTACCCTATCATTCTGTTGTTTTTCATATAGGTAGATTCGCAGCTTGACTGTGCTAATATCTATACCATAGGAAAATACAATTTTGTTTCATTTCATTTCTTTCTCTTTCTCACACACTCATTCTCTCACTCTCACTCACTCACTCACTTTTCTCTCAACTCCATCCCATCCATCCCCATACCCCCCCACCTCTCTTCAATCCACAGTGCCAAAGGGAAAGCTGTGTTTTTTGCACAAGGCATCAGCCACACACCTGGAGGCAAGAGCACTCTTCTGTGATGCCTGACCGACTCCCTTGCTGTAAAACTCATTTACTACTGTTTCCACAACTTTTTGTGTCACTCTTTTTTTGTTTTATTTTCACCTGCACATGTTTCCAGTTCACCACTGAACCATTAGTCAGCACTGACTCAGACCATAAAGAACTTCTGCAGACTCTGATGTTACCTCCCCCACCCCTTCCCCTTCTAGCACATTCCTCTTTCTCCAGAAAGTCCTGGGTTCAATCCACCTAGACACATCTCCCTGATGGGGAAAGGGAGAAAAATTTTCAAATTCCCCAGGTCAACATGAATGCAGACTTGCCAGTGCTAAACCCGTTCGTGTGTATATGCATGCAGAATATCAAATATGCATATTGAAGATCCTGTAGGTCATGCCAATAGCTGGCTTGTAGAAACATAAAAGCGCCCAGCATGCAAGCAATGGCAAGTCTGAAAAACAACTTTTAACTAGTAAATTTCTAAAGATCGAAACTATTTAACTAACGACATCTACAGTTGGAAAATACACTATCATTATCACATTCAACATCTTCACCCTCACCAACCTGTCTGTGCCTCCCTGCCATCCCCTGCCCATTTGCTCCCCCACCCCCCACCCACCCAATAAAAATCAATTTCTATTCTTACTAGTATAAAAGTTGATTCTAACTCTGTCAAAAAGCAACACAGAATTATGGTCCTATCTCAAAAATATCAATCTGAAATTTGGCTTTGTACAGCTCAGTTACTCACAACGACAGTATGCTCGAACACTGAAATGGGTTTTTGTTTGGCTGTTTGGTTGGTTGGTTGGTTGGTTGGTGGGTTGGTGGGTTGGTTGGTTGGTGGGTTAGCTGGTTGGTGGGTTGGTTGGTTGGTGGGATGATTGCTTGCTTGCTTGCTTGCTTGCTTGGTTTGCTTGTTGGCTGGCTGGCTGGCTGGTTGGTTGGTTGGTAATTTATTTGTTTGTTTGCTGCCCCATCTTCTGCACTGCTGATTTCAGGCCTCAACACAACTCCAGATCCACCATGACTGAAGCTGCCATGTAAGCAAGACACATAGTGCCACAGAATATGGGACAGATTTTCCCAATGCTATGAGTAATGAGTTGACAGTGATGATGTTACAGTCCCATTTATTACTTGACAGGGCTGTGCTGTGCATTTTTTCTTCTTTCTGTCCCATGTTTTGCACTCCTCAGTGGTATCAACCCCACACCGCTCAATACGGTTCCACAACTCACCACTGACCCCAAGTTTACCCACTCTTTAAGTTCCAGTGTCAAGAGGCCAAAGGGAGCCAGATTTGTTCAGCCCCCACCTGGGCCACCACACTACAGAAAACCTTCCTTTACTGTAATTTTCATAATAATTATATCCTGGTGTTAATCAGGCTCAGGAGATATGGACACCTGTGGAGTTGGCCAGGAATGAAACTCAATGATGCGTCCGAAAAGCGGACGAGACTCCAACTGTGTGATCCTGGTTTTCCCAACGACTCTCCAGCACACTGAACTCTGGGTAGGAGGTGATCACGGCTGGAAATTCTATATCATTTTTTTTTCTTTTGAACTGATGGAGGTTTGAACCCATGACCTTCAAGCCAGTAGTCTGTTGTATTAACCGGTGGCCACAGTGACAAGTCTTGTTGAAAAGTTTTAGTTTCGATTTTCTCATGTATCACAAGTGTTCAGATGGTTCTCTACGCGCTGACAGTACAGATGCCATGTGAAGGAATAACCCAGAATAAGTACCTCATCCCCTTCATTGCATAGCCCTCACCCTCACACACACACACACACACACTCTCTGTCTGTCTCTCTCTCTCTCTTTCTCACACACACACACACACACACACACACTCACACACACACACACACACACACACACACACACACACACACACACACACACACACATCAACCAACCAATCACCTCACCTGAAAATACCTGACACCCATAACGCTGCCGTCATTTTTGCCGATGGGATCATCCAGCACCACACCTGCCCAGTCGCCAGGTGCAAACTGTGTTTCTCCAATGAAGGCGATGATACCTGGCTTGGTGCCGCTCACCCACACTCTGTCCCCGATCTTGTAGTCATCTGTTGACCTGACCCTGTGTCAGACTCGGGGCCTGTGTGGGTCACAAATTATGAAAAAATATTTAAGCTTGCTGAACAGTGAGTATGAGCAATGGGATTAACATGATACGAGTTTTCTTTTATTGTTATTATTTATTTGGCTAAAAGCTAAAAGTCAAAAAGGATAGGTACATATATGTGTATATGTACACACACACACACACATATATATCTAAAAAAAAGCACATACATGTAAAGATATTAGTAGAAATAACGAACAAATGAAAACACACACACACACACACACACACAACACACACACACACACACACACACACACACACACACACACACACACACACCTCACCCCTACCCACACCCAGGATCACAATTTGGGTTCATGTATGACCCTTGCATTCACGAACAACTTAACACGGCAGGCACTGAAAAAATCAGTGATTTCTTAAACACAAAGCAAGCAAACAAATAGAGAATAAAACAAAAAACAAAATGAATCACCGAATGTCAATCCCAACAACCATGCAAGCAAAATGCACCATAACAGAAGGATCAAAACTGGCTGTTACAGTGAGTCCAAAAAACAAATCTTTTCGAAAGCAGGGAAAGAGTAAAAAACCTTCACCACCCAAAATCAAATGGAAAAAATCTCCATGTTCACAATGATAAGGGGTTGCCTGCAAGGGAATTCATCTTGATAGGTAGGGTGGATGGATGACAGGTTGGTTGACTGGATAGACTGGTCTGGATGGATGGGCAGATGGATGGACAGATGGTTGGATAGAAGACAGATTGGTTAGCTGGATGGATGGATGGATGGATGGATGGATGGATGGATGGGATGGGGTGGATGGGTGGACGGACAGACAGACGGATGGATGGATAGTTGATTGATGTTTGGTTGGTTGGTTGGTTGGTTGGCTGGTTGCTTGGTTGCTTGGTTCATTCGTTCGTTGGCTGATAGGTTGGTTGGAGGAGTGGGTGGATGGATGAATGGATGGTTGATTGATCGTGTAGTTGATCGGCCAGAAGACTGACAGACTGCCTAACTGACAGACTTACTAGTCGGCTGATTGATGAATTGACCGATTGGTTGACTGCTGGACTGACTGATTAACTGATTAATTAACTGCCTGATGTGTAAGTTGGTCTGGGTTTTGGCTGGATGGATCATTGATTGATGAATTGACTGATTGACTGACTGAGGACTTGACTGATTGACGACTGATCAACTGATTAATTAACTGATTGATGGATTTGTTGGTTTGGGTTTGGATTTTGGCTGGCTGGAAATGACTGACTTACTAACAGATAAGTTTTGTACATTTAGTTCCTAAGAATTGAATATTTCACTACTTATTTCATACAAAACAATTCTGTACAAAATGACCCAATATCACCCAATATTTTTTCATCAAATGACACAAAAGAAACATGCACATAAAAAACTAAAACATTACTGAAATGATTAATCAAATGTAGCAGGATAATGCACATGTACCAGAAAAAAACAAAAATAGAATCAGAATGCACATAACCAGGCAAGACAGCACAAATTTTCGGCCAACTCCTAACTTTTGTATTTGGTGTTTGTTCACTTGTGGTCTTCCATTTACGCCTGACAAAGACCATTTGGCCGAAAATTTACACCTGTCTTGTCTGGTTATATTAAATATGCATTCTGATTCTATTTTCAGTTTTTCTGGTTCCTGTTTGCTTGAACGAGGGCAGTTGCATTTGTTGTGAATGCACATGTAGTAATGTCAAATTATTATTGTTACCGAGTTACTCAGTCTACTACACCTAGCCTTATCAACAAAGGGACACAAATCACCTGGACTGTTGGCAGGCATGACCTGGGTGGCATAGCGGTCAGCAACAGGGGGAGCAATTCCAGCTGCACGTGCACTTTTTGCTAATGCACCTTGAGAAACGCAAACAGGTACATGCAAACAGAGGCAAGGCAAACACAACTCAGGGAAATAAAAAAAGATACCCCCAAAACATCAACAACAAAACAAATTAATGAAAAAAATCTTCTTGCTCACAAAGACCTATGAAGCTTGCCAACCAATTGCGTCAACCACAACACTGGCCAATTTTAGCATGAACACACCATATGTATTCACTACAACTAAGGACTTTCACAGGTAGAAATTATGCGAGATATTTTCCACCTTGAAGCAGAATTTAAGATTACTCCTGAGTTCCTAAAACCATCATCTAATCATCATCACTATCATTTCAGCTTTAAACCTCATCCATAGGCCTTCATCAGGTATCAGAATTCTGGCTGGGGCTAACCATTCTGGCGGAGGACTGAAAATATGCTATAAATGCCAAACATGAAAACAGCTTCTTATGTGAAGGTTACTGAGGATAAATGCTACTTTCTGATAAAGGAAAATATATTTGTACTGTTGTATTTGACTTTATAATACCATTTTTGTGTTTGGTTACTATGGACAGTCCTTTTTGGTACCAAAACAAAATAATAATCATACTGGTGTTGTATTTGACCTATCATATTGTTTGCTAAATGCTATCACTATTCCTGTAAAATGAAACATAGCCAGCTAGGCATAACAGTCTTTAATTAAAAAGCAAAAGCTGTTATAGAAGAAAATGGAACCTTATGCAACCACAGTTCTCAGCAAGCTGGTGTTATTGCAAGCCCATTTATGATGAACATTTTATACTGGATTGTATGGATATTTTCCTTTTCTTTTTTTTTTTTTTCCTTCTTCAATGTTTAATTTCTTAGTACAGCAACAAAGTAGTTCATGTATATGTACTCCAGAATTTCATGAATGTTCTAATCAGGGAGGAAGGAACTCCAGGCTTTCTGACTGGAAATGTGATGTTGTAATCACCTGACTACTATGCGCCTAAGCAGTCACTTGGACACAGAGAAGCTGGATACAAATTACCCAATATGTATCCAGCAACACTGGCATCACATGATACAGAACACCCCTACATCCTATCTAAGGATGCAGCAGAAATGATTTATTCCACCTGGCACAGAACCTGGGATGAAGTTTACACCTAATGGTTGACAAAAACAGTCAGCAGACTGCATAGACCTTTGTGGGCAGTACTGTTTCGTTATTTTGAATGGCAAGGTCAGAAAAGTCCTCATGCTTGGGAAAAAAGTAACATACATTACACAGTAAAACTAGACACAAAATGCATGGGGAAAAAGTAACATACATTACACAGTAAAACTAGACACAAAATGCAAACAAAAAACATTTTATCATCCAGGTCTGGGACTGAATGTTAAATTGTTAACATTATAAAAAATATACATTAAAACTACTGACAGAAATAAATACAGATTTGCAAAGTACTGACATGTCTTCAGTACTGAAGATTTGTGATTGAAAGATACTAGCTGTTGATATTCTGAATACAAATCTACTAACACACACAGACTTGGAAGTACATGCATTTCTTTGACAATGACATATTTGACTCCATGATATCCCGATTTTAAGATCAGGTGGAAATATTACATGCAGTTTATCTCAGAATCTACTCACAAAAATAATTCACATCACAGGCGAAAATCACAGAAACTACTGGGGGGTTTTGTTTTGTTTTTTGTTTGTTTGTTTGTTTGTTTTCCATCTACAGTTAAAACATTTGTATTTGTCTCTGAACTGGAACTTTCATATTCTAACACATGCGTTCAAATGTAAATCATGACTAATACATAATCCCCAATAAGAATTAATAGGTGAATGCTACCAGCTATAAATACATAATATACAATAAAAATCAATGACAAACGTAGTCAGCTGCAATTAATCAGCTGAGGGCGGAAGGAAGATATTCCAAACACATAACAATACATTCCAATTCTATTTTTGTGATTTTTCTGGTTTGTACTTGCTTGAACACTGGCAATCACTTTGATTCAGATTTATATAACAATGCAAAAAAACATGAAAGAAGATGTAGAACAAACACACAAATAATCAAGTCAAGAGAGACAGACAGACAGACAGACAGACAGACAGAGAGAGAAAGACAGACAGACAGACAGACAGAACATGGCCTTCCTGAAGAAATATTTTGCAAAGGCCATGGACAGAAAGACAGATGGACAGACACACACAAAGAAAGAGACAGAGACAGAGTGACAGACAGATAGAGAAGAGAAAGAGAGAGAGAGAGAGAGAGAGAGAGAGAGTGTGTGTGTGTGTGTGTTGTGTGTGTGTGTGTGTGTGTGTGTGTGTGTGTGTGTGTGTGTGTGTGTGTGTGTGTGTGTGTGTGTGTGTGTGTCTGAGTGTCTGTCAGTCTGTGTCTGTGTCTGTGTGTCTGTATGTCTTTGTCTGTGCCTCTGTGTGTGTGCATGTGTGTTGTGTGCATATGCATGTGCATGTGTGCATGTATGTCTAAGCACCAATGCATATATGTATGTGTGTGTTGTGCACACACATATTTATGCATATATTCCAATGAGGTTGGGGTTACATATATTTACTCTATGTATGCCTCCACCGCTTAGCTCTTGCAAGATGAGGTGCTGTACAAGTAGTCACTGTTATTATTGTTATTATTATTATTACTATTATTATTATCATTATTATTAATCATTATCATTATAACCAGTATGAATATGAGCATGTTTGCATGCTTTTAATTATAATGACTGTTATGATTATCATTACCATCATTATTATTACCATTAGTAGTAATAGTATGATTGTTATTGTTATTACTAGTTATATTCTTATTGATGTTGTTATATGTATGAGCATGTTTCCATGCATGCACATGTTTTTCTATGTGTGTGTGTGTTCTGACAAGATCACACAAAAGTCACAAAAGTATCAGAATTCAATAAGACCCGAATCTTCCCAAAAACCCATGAATTTTTTTTTCTATGAAAAAGAGAGAGAGAGAAAGATAGACACTGAGACAGACAGACGGACGGACAGTCAAAGAAAGTCAATGAGAGACAGACATACTAGATGGACAGAGAGAAACAGAGAGAAAGACTGAAACTGAAAGAACATGAAGTTTGAAATTTCTTCAAGAGGAATTCATCGAACTCGGACAATTCCAAACATACACTCCACCCAATCTGCCATCTGTTAACTGGCAGACACCTTAAGTCTGCGCAACACCCTATGCACTAGCATGGACTTGAAATGGAAGGGAGAAGAAGGGGTGGTGGGAAAGGGCCTATCAAATACTAAGCTGACACCCACAGAATGATTACAGCATTCAAGATGGGCAGCAAACAAGACAGCTTTTAACCCTCTCACTCCTGCACCCTGTCCACCAGCATCCTGCATGGTCAACCATGCTAGCAATGCAAAAACTTAACCCTTTTGACTCTCTCACCCTATCCACTAGCTTCCCACAGGAAGGTGGTGGATAGGGTGAGGAAGTCAAAGGGTTAAGTTTTTGCAGTTGGTGGACAGACTGCGGGAGTCAAAGGGTTAATCTTGCAGGCTGGGATCGAACCTGAGACATCAGATCTTGAAGACTGGCACTACAGGAGAGAGAGGGGATTAGCTGTACAGATTTGCTCATTGCAAAACAATAATGAGACAGAAGGAGGGGACACAGCATGATGTGGAAAGAGATACACAAGACAGAACAAAGCAGGTATAAGGCTGGGGAAGCTATATGGGGGTAATACACTATTATTACTATTATTTCTACTACTAAACACATGCGTGTGCACACACACAAACACACACACACATGCACGCACTCACACTCACATGCGCCGCGCGCGCACGCACACACACACACACACTCACACGCACCATGCACACACACACACACACCGCACACACGCACGCACACACAAACACGCACCCACGCACGCACGCACGCATCACGCACGCACGCACGCACGCACGCACAGCACGCACGCGCACGCACGCACGCACCACCACACACACACACACACACACACACACACACACACCACAATCTAAACAACCTATACACAGTTTCTGGATGAGAACATGAAAGGGTAGAGAAGGGAAATGTACGTAAACAAGAAGATAAATCAAAGGGAAAGAAATAATCAAAGGGAAAATGACAAGCAATGAGTGTCAAGGATAGTTCACTGAGTACCAAACAATACAAAACAAAAAACAAACAAAAATAAGAGAAGGATGAAATCAAAACGCTGTGAGAAAAATGGGGGTCATGGGGGTGGAAGGGGAAGAATTAAATCCCAACCAAAACCACACTGTAAGCAACCCACATCACATAACACACACACACACAAAGCACCATACAACTTGAGACTGCAATGTGTAAACTGTCTGTTAAAATCTATAACCTGTCATGTATTTTCCCAAACACTAAAATTCATAACCTGTCATTATTTTCCAAAATCTGTCATTCATTTTTCCAAACACCTGTCATTTATTTTCCTCAATGCAGAAATCCATACGTTGTCATTCATTTTCCCAACCTTAAAATTCATAACTTTTCATATATTTTCTCAAATACTGAAATCCACAATCTGTTGGGTTTCCTCTCCCTGACCATAAGCCTTCGATACAGTGACTTAGTACCTCACTGATACCTTGACAGGGTTGTCGATATACTGTATGTCCTGCTTTGACAAAATCATAAGATTCCAACGGAAAATCTCCATGCTTCTGTAGCCTACTAATTTATCCCATTACTTTAGGTATACAAGTCAATGGCCATCACAATAAACTATGTGTTAATGTCGGTGTCAGTGTCAGAGTCAGAGTCAGTTTCATTTCTTAGAATTGTGGGAGATTAAAATCAGAGTTTATGAAAAAGGTGTCACACATACACTGCCCTGCAAAGGGGAAAAGACAGACAAAAATGGAATAACCATAGAAAGCCCATTTGTGTGTGAAAATTCGGCAATACTGTGCCAATGTCAGTTACTCACCTGGACGTTTTATCTGTCCTGCGAGACGATGATTCAAGTGAAAGACACCAATAAAATAATGCAACCAGACAACACAAAAATGTACTTATAACAACAGTAACATAAATGTTTTTACATGGTGATTCCATTACTTATATGCTGAAGGCATCAGGAATACAGTATGCACTGTCCAACATTTATGTCAATCACTGGAATCTGGAGTTTGTTCAAACGAGATTCACTGCACTCTGACAATTCTACATACACTCCACTCAAACCTGCCAGCAGTCATCTGGCAGACAAGTTAACCTGCGCAAACCCTGCTAGCAAAGTCTTAAAATGAGAATGGGACATGGAACCCATGAAACATGGACACCAACATAATGGTTTGAGCATTACGATGGGAAGAGGAACGAGCAAAGTTTTACGCTGCGGGGTGGGAATGAACTTCAAACATGAGATCTTAAGTCCACAGAGACATGAGATCTTAAGTCCACAGACATGAGATCTTAAGTCCACAGAGACATGAGATCTTATTCTTAAGTCCACACAGACATGAGATCTTTAGTCCACAGAGACATGAGATCTTAAGTCCACGGAGACATGTGATCTAAGTACATACAGACATGAGATCTTAAGTCCACAGACATAAAACATTACATCCACACAGACAGAAAATCTTGAGTCCACAGAGACATGAGATCTCAAGTCCACACAGACATGAGATTTAAAGTCCACACAGACATGAGGTCTTAAGTCCACACAGACATGAGATCTGAAGTCCACACAGACATGAGATCTGAAGTCCACACAGACATGAGATCTTTAGAGTGTCATGATGATAATACATATACAGGGATCGTGGATTAACCCTCTGGTGAGCCACAAACTGATCACTGATACTGTTAAGTGAATAAACCACGAAGAATCTTAATTTCAAATCCAATTCCTTCAGCAAGTGCTCTCTCTCTCTCTCTCTCTCTCTCTCTCTTCTCTCTCTCTCTCTCTCTCTCTCTCTCTCTCTTTGGGGGGAGGGGGGTTGTCGCCTTTTCTTTTTCCAGCTTTTAATTTTTCAAATTCAATCTTCTCTGTGTTGACAAATAAGAACTTCCTAGTTTCTCTGTGGCGAGTTTTGCTTCTGCAGACCTGCACTGATTAAATCAAATTGTTTTTATATTTTTCTATCACTCTTCCTCTGTATTGATATACTGAGTCATGAACAGCTTTAAAACAGTAGTGAATTCTGTAGATCAAGACAAATTACATTTTCTAGAGGGTTCTGCAGGATGCATCAACGAAAAAGAAATGGTTTGAACAACATTCAAAGAATTCAGCAAGGAAGGAAAGAACTCCATGCATTTCAAACACACAACAAAAGAATCTACACATACATTCCAACTGAACTGAACTTTCAGTGAACTCAACCATCAAGCAACACAATCCAACAATGCCACACACATGTCAAACAACATCTATTTCCATTCCAACATACAGAACCAAGTAACAAGTTACTAGCAGTATTTGACCATTCTTATTCCCGGAGTCTTGACATTGTCTGTTGCTCTAAGTTTTTTTTTTTGTGAGGAGAGGAGTGGGGGGTGGGGGGAATTCTTTTTTTCCTCGCTTGTCTATCAACCTGGTAACGTCCACAAGACAGAACAGACTTGAATAGATTTGATCCAAGGATTAATCACATTCAGACAATTCCATATGGCTCCACCTCTACCGTAAAGCCACGATCGTGGCCCATCGCGCTTTAACAGCCCTCCAGTCCCTGATCCACAGCTCTGATTATTATACAATCACTGACTCAAGAAGAAACTATGTTATACTTCAACAGAAGGTATGTTGCATCGAACCTTCATTTACCTAGTAATGCTCTTATCACAAGATGGAGCAACATAAAATGATGGTGACTGAACACCACTAGGAAGGCAGACAAGCCTGAGGAAGATTTTGGGATGAGGTCAAAAGACAGCAAGCGACAATGACAAGACTATGCAGGGGAGAACAATCTAACAATTTCACTCCCTCACACTATCCATCGCCGCCTGCAAGAAGGATGAAGGAGCGAAAGTGTTAATACTGAGGGAAACAATCTGCACACTTTACACATGGGAAACAATGTACATGTTTTGGACTTACTTTGAGCTTTGTTGGGGACGGCAGAGGGAGGTGGGATGCCTGACTTGGGAGGCCCAGCAGCCGTGGGGAGGCCAGAGGGGCGGCCAATCTTAGATCCGGGGGCCTTGAGGCCCGAGGGCCGTGGTAAACTCATGGCTGTGTCTGTCCCTTGTGGTTAGCGCTGTGTTTCACCTCAAATGGTCTGATCACTCTGCACAGCACAACAAAAATGCATTGCAAAATTTAATGACACTTGTTTTATTTATTTGACACAGTAATCAAATGGGTTTTTTGGTTGTTGTTGTTATTGTTATTGTTGTTTAAAGCCCAGCCGACTGCGTAGAGCCATATCAGGGCTATAACCGCTTCAAAACATACACAATACTTCAACAGGAAAAAAAGAAAAGAAAATGAAGCACACATATCAATGCATCTGCGCATACAATCTTAGGACACGCCCCCAGCATTGACCACTCCCTCCAATTTATCGCACAGACAACCCAAAAAACACACCTGAATACAAACTTCAGCATACTAATGACACCAAAACATATATAAAATTAAAAACGGGCATAAATTACCAAGAATTGCTTCCGCATATCTCACCTTCTTAGAGCCCAAAATGCACTTAATACATGTACAATAACGAAAAGTACATAAGGCTTTATCGAATACATACAGGTGAATGGACCAGCAAGGCAGAAAATGATAGGAAGAAATGACAGAAAGCACAGGAACAAGGCAGAAACAAAGAGAGTGACAGAAAAGAGGACATTTCT
Source organism: Monoplex corrugatus (assembly GCA_030674185.1). Lineage (NCBI taxonomy): Eukaryota > Metazoa > Mollusca > Gastropoda > Littorinimorpha > Ranellidae > Monoplex > Monoplex corrugatus. The sequence continues at coordinate 48,161,184 of JAPXFY010000022.1, forward strand.
AGCACAGACTTTCCAGAAGGTGGGGATACTATTTATACTGAAAGGAAAGAGCCCCCGTCATCCCCACGGGGGGAATGAAATGGGTACATGTCAGATCTCTAATCAGAAGGTACTGGGTATGTTCTGCCTAGACAACTCTGCCTGATGGGTAAAGGAGGGAATTTTCCTGACCTCCCAGGTTAACATGTGCGCAGATCTGCCTGTGCTTAAATTCCCTTTGAGCATATACACACGCAGAATATCAAATACGCACATTAAAAGTCCAGTAAGTCATGTCATCGTCTGCTATCTTATAGAAACATAAAAACACCTGAGAGTCCACTAAAGACGCAGAATGTGCAACAACATAGTGGAATGTGGTCAGCTTGCCTCACCGCTGGATCATGCATAATGCGTAGTGAGTCCATCATTCATATATTTTCTAGCACTATACACCTATAATCTTTAAATATGTACAGTGCGATGAGCATGCTTTGGGCAAGGACTGATTGCACCATACAACTGAAATCATTGTTTTTCCTATCATGATCTGCTTTTGCTAATCGTATCACCTATTCACAGTGGACTGTACTGGGCTGAGTGGTCAAGCCAGGACAAGAATCTGGTCGTCTGTCCGTTTATTGACCACAGTGAATCTTAACCACTTAACTCCCTCATCATACCTAGTGTGATGGCATGAAAGGGATTACTCTGGCTTTCAGGAGCTCACTACATACTGATGCCACTGATACTATGTGACGAGAAAGATCTAAATGCTGTAAGGTGCTGACAAGGTCTTAAGATCCTATCTAGTGAATGGGTTTTATGTGAATCACCTCACCATCATTAACACAGAACAGCATGATACACATTTTCACACACACACACACACACACACACACACACACACACACACACACACACACACACACACACACACACACACACACATGCACACACACATACACTTACTCTAGTGAATGGGTTTTATGTGAATCACCTCACCATCATTAACACAGAACAGCATGATACACATTTTCACACAAAAACACACACACACACACACACACACACACACACACACACACACACACACACACATACACTTACTCTTGCGCAAGCATGCCCGTGTGCACACACACACACACACACACACACACACACACATGCACGTGCACACACACACACACACAGACACAGACACACACACACACACATACACACACACACACACACACACATACACACACACACCATCATCATGAACCACTAACTGTTAGATGTCTGTGGTTTAAACACAGCAACATGACTTAAATAGGGCACCGAGTCCTGAGGCAGTCATGACATGTGTCAGGAAAGGGTCAAGCTATGACCTGGCCTTAATGAGCCTTTTTAACAGGGCAATCAATTCTGCACCAGTCTGCAAGACAACTGACGTTTGTTTGTTTGTCTGCTTATTTGTTTGTTTGTTTTTTTGCTTGTTTGTTAGTTGATTTTTTGTTCGTTTGTTTGTTTGTTTGTTTGTTTGTTTTTAGCACTCCAATTTTTACCACATGGGGTGTGCCAGAGAAGACAGAGAGAAACAGAATGACAAACAGAACTGAGAAAGGCAGACACTCAGAAAGTGAGAGCGTGTGTGTCTATGAATAAATAACAAAGAAATGTGGGTCACGCTTCCACCTGAATGTAATGCAACACACACACACACACACACACACACACAGTACACACACACACACACACACACACACACACACACACACACACACACACACACACACACACACACACACACACATTTATCAAAAACCAAGCCCTTCAACACCCATTTTCCTTCTGAACTCAGCACTTCCTCGAGATCTGTTCTTCCTTATACAACACACACCTGGCACCACTTATCATCCTTCAAGCCAGTGCGCTGGCGCACATGCATGCATGTACACACACACACACACACACACACATGCATGTACACACACACACACACATATATGCATGTACACACACACATATCATCTAACTCAAGTTCTCAAGTACACACATGTTTCATCTCACATCAAGAGCACCCCCCTATCTTTGACAAAATTTCTTTCAATTTCTTTTAAAAAAGAAAAGGTACAGGTTATCCCATAACCCTGAAATCGTAAGAGTATGATATGGTAAGAGACCTCAACTTTTTCCCAGCATTATGAGAAAGAATACCCATCTCCTTTTGTTTGCTGCTTTACCATCAACAACTGAACAAGGTCATGAAAGAACTGAACAAGATCTTCAACAACTGAACAAGGTCATCAAAAACTGAACAAAGTCTGATACTTATTCAGCATTCACCACTTGATGGACAGAAAGCTGCATGCATTTTGTGTGTGTGTGTGTGTGTGTGTGTGTGTGTGTGTGTGTGTGTGTGTGTGTGTGTGTGTGTGTGTGTGTGTGTGTGTGTGTGTGTGTGTGTGTGTGTGTGTGTGTGTGTGTGTGTGTGTGTTACGTGTGTGTGTGTGTGTGTGTTGTGTGTGTGTGTGTGTGTGTGGTGTGTGTGTGTGTGTGTGTGTGTGTGTGTGTGTGTGTGTGTGTGTGTGTGTGTGTGTGTGTGTGTGTTTTCTGTTTTGGGTTTTTTGTTTTGTTTTGTTGTTGTTTTTTAAGCTAGACTCGACCTCTGCAATTGAACTAACATGCAGGAGCTCTACTTCTAAATAACATCATCATCATCATCATCAGGTGCCCTGCCGCATGGCATTGGCGACCATAGACTTCCAACCATCTATATCTCTCGTTGCACCCAGCATCTCCCCCACCCTCTTCATCCCCAGCCACTCTGCAAGTCCATCCAGCATTCTCTCCCTGGGTCTACCCGGTGCTCTCTTTCCCTCCAGCTTTCCCGTTGTGACCAGGTGCTCCAAATCCCCCTTCCTCATAAAATGGCCTATAAATGTTGCTTGTCTTTTCCTAATCTTCCTTATCAGTGATCGACTTGTGTCTGCCTCCATCAAGACTGTCTCGTTTGTTTTCTTTGCTGTCCATGGTACTCTCAACATTCTTCTGAGAAACCACATCTCGGCTGCCTCAATCCTACTCTGGCTTTGCTTGCTGACTGTCCACGTCTCGCATCCATACAACAGTATTGTCTAAATAACATACAACCTTAAAACACAACACCTTCAAAACACTCATTAAAAACTCTATCAGTCAAAAAAAAAATTAATGAGGGACTTAGCAGCATGCAATGGGCTCATCAGAAAGATCAGGACCATACAGTAAGGTCTCCGCCACAATGAAGGGGTTGCTCAAATTACCTAATCAACATCTCTTAGCCCACACCAGTCACCGTAATGTAGTGGTTGACTACCGACTGGAAGGTTGCGGGTTCAAATCCCCATCACTACCTTCAAAAATCATTGTGGGATTTTTCGGCTCTAACCGCCTCCTACCCAGAATTGGTCGTGATATGGGCTCATTAGGAAGACTGGGACCACACGTGAATGCGTCACTGAGGGTGTTGCTCAAATTTTCTGACCAACACCGCAGGTGTCTGTATCTCTCGGGCCTGGTTGACGCCAGGATATATTATGATAGTAAGCGTAGAGTACAACCCTGTCACGCAATCTCAATCCTAGATGGAACTCCAGAGCATCATGATTATCATCCTCATCGACATCATCATCATCATCGCAAAATAAAAACTGTTTCAGCTTCTGTGGCCTTTAAAGTGGCGTAGAAAATGGGATGGGGGAAAAAAAAGACATCTCTTAGCCTGGTTGCTACCAGGATACATTTTTATATTTTTCCTTCCTTTCTTTCTTTCCCTTTGGCTGTGTCCTTCCACTACATGAACTAGCCTTCTGCCAGAGTCCTCCACTTTTTTCTCTGTCTTTTGCTGTCTTTGACCATGTTGCTCTTTGTTGCCACTTAATGTCACCTTTCCAACGACTTTTCTGTCTTCCAACTATCTTGCAAGCTCAATTATCTGCCATTCTGTGCTTCTGATCATCTATCTGTTTGTCTTTCATGCAAGTGGTCTGCCCAGCCCATTTCCATTTTGTTTTCATGACAAGTTCAACATTGTCTATCACTTAGGTTCTTTGTCTAATGGTGGCATTTCAGATACATTATAAAAGCAGGGGTGCTACTCCCAAGTTTTGAAAAACCTGAAGTTGGGGTCCAGGGGCAGTGCCCTGTCGGGGGGTCAGGGGGGCACTGCCCCCCTGAAGCTGAGAAGAATTTGCATTTTTAAAGCTATTGTTGAGGCTCTCCCGTGAGCTCAGAGGTAAGTTTTAAACACAAAAAAGTAAGTGTAGAAAAGCAGAAGCATCAAACATGAACACAGAACAAATCAGAGAAGAATTTACATTTTTAAAGCTATTTTTCAGGCTCAACACAGAACACAGAACTCAACTTATCACTTAGGGAGCAAAGCATACTTACATGTATAGAAAATCTGAAGCTCAAGTTGCCTTTATAATGATAATGGCCACCATCTTCATGGAACAGTTTCAAGTCACATCATCTGGCTCAGTTCATAAATGCTCAGTTTCAAGTCACATCATCTGGCTCAGTTCATAAATGCTATCTTCTGCAGAAAATGTCCAATGTTCCTAGTCTTATTCTGAAAGTTAAGTCTTAATTTAAGTGTGCAACAGTAAGAGTACTGCAGGAACAAACAGATGTACTGTACAATTTACTTGGTGTTAGCCTTTTCCTTCTCCTTATCGTCCCAGCGCAATCGGTTTGGAAAATCGTTGCTTCTCAAATTCTCAAAAACCGGCAGTGCCGGGAAAATTGATTAATAAAAACCAGAATTCCGGGAATTCCCGGCAGAGTAGCACCCCTGTAAAAGTAAAATTAAGCCTAAAGTACAGGGTTTTGTCTAATGGTGGCATTTCTGATACATTATAAAAGTAAAATTAAGCGTAAAGTACAGGGTTTTGTCTAATGGTGGCATTTCTGATACATTATAAAAGTGAAATTAAGCCTTTAAAGTACAGGGTTTTGTCTAATGGTGGCATTTCTGATACATTATAAAAGTGAAATTAAGCCTAAAGTACAGGGTTTTGTCTAATGGTGGCATTTCTGATACATTATAAAAGTGAAATTAAGCCTAAAGTACAGGGTTTTTGTCTAATGGTGGCATTTCTGATACATTATAAAAGTAAAATTAAGCCTAAAGTACAGGGTTTTGTCTAATGGTGGCATTTCAGATACATTATAAAAGTGAAATTAAGCCTAAAGTACAGGGTTTTGTCTAATGGTGGCATTTCTGATACATTATAAAAGTAAAATTAAGCGTAAAGTACAGGGTTTTGTCTAATGGTGGCATTTCTGATACATTATAAAAGTGAAATTAAGCCTAAAGTACAGGGTTTTGTCTAATGGTGGCATTTCTGATACATTATAAAAGTAAAATTAAGCCTAAAGTACAGGGTTTTGTCTAATGGTGGCATTTCTGATACATTATAAAAGTGAAATTAAGCCTAAAGTACAGGGTTTTGTCTAATGGTGGCATTTCTGATACATTATAGAAGTAAAATTAAGCCTAAAGTACAGGGTTTTGTCTAATGGTGGCATTTCAGATACATTATAAAAGTAAAATTAAGCCTAAAGTACAGCTCTGTCATGTAGTCTCAATCAGAAACAGAACACCATAGCTTCATCACTATTATCTATGTTTTCATCATTTACAACACTGTCAAAATGTCTCGACTCTCTGGCTCTTCATGCCCCACTCTCATGGTGACCTAACTTTCAGTGGGTTAGGAGGTGTCTTGTAGAATGGTAATGGAGGTAGTCACACAAACCTGACACAAAATATTGGGGCAGCAAAACTGGTGGGGGAAGAAAGGATTGGAAGGCTGGTTATTGCTACTGTTAGTGTTATTTCTGTTTAAAGCCCAGCCGACTGCGTAGAGCCGTATCAGGGCTATAACCATTTCAAAACATAGGCCTACATAATACTTCAACAGGAATAATAAAAATAAAAAAACCAAAAAAAGGAAAAGAAAATTAAGTACACATATCAATACATTCGCACACATAATCTAAGGAGATGCCCCTGGCGTTGATCACTCTGCCCAATCTATCGCACAGGGCATTTAAAAAACATACCTGAATACAAATTTAAACATAACTAAGGATACTTAAACATACATATATATATATATATACATGTATATATATATATATATATATATATATATATATATATATATATATATATATATATATATATATATATATATATATATGCATGTATATAAACAGGCCTAAATTACCCAAAACAAGTGGGGATTGGAGGGGGGACGGATGGTATTTCAGATAAATTATACAAGCAAAATTAAGCCTAAAGTACAGCACACAATCTCAATCAGAAATGGAACTCCATAGCATCATCACTATCATCTATGTTTTCATCATTTACAACACTGTCAAAATGTCTCAGACTCTGTGGTTCTTCATGCCCACTCTCACGGTGACCTAATTTTCAGAGGGTTAGGTGGTGTCTTGTAGAATGGTAATGAGCAGCGTGGAGGTAGTGACACAAACCTGATGCAAAATAAGGGGCAGTAAAATTGGAAATGAAAAAAAAAAAAAATTGGAAGGCAGGAAGTTTACTTCTGTGCCAATTAACCCACCCTACCCTAGACACCACACATCTGATCCACTCATCAGGCTCTTGAAGATACAAACAACGGCCTACATACCTGGTACACCTGATTATACCCCTTCAAAAGAAACTTGATGCACACACCTTTCCTCTCTTCTAAAATATCCAGATTAAGTGCGTGTTGTCACGTGTTCTAAAGTCAGCAGGTGCGACATTCTCATGACAGAAATGTTTGTTGTTGCACTCTGTCTGAGGTGAACCCCACATCAAATAGATCTTTTCTTGTTTTGTTTTATTTTTATTTTTATTTTTCTTTAACAAGAAAAGAATGAAAATTAGAATATATGCACATGTGTGCACCTATGCATATACTTCATGTCATAGAAAAACCCAGGCAAGACATCACACTGTAAAAGACTGACAAAAATGTAAAAACTGTCCATTAAGGGAATACATTATGAATATCACAACATCAGGAATTTTTCGGTCATACAATTATACATCATTAACATATTTACCATGACTCATGAATGCTAATACAATGGTTATTAGGTATTCCTGCACTGTAAAACTACATAAATGACAGCTGTGCTGTTGGTTGTTGGCATTGCTAACAACGAGCATGGTTTTTAACTGTTGTCTTTATATTAACTGGTTGTCATTTTTTGCCATGGTGTTAGCCCTGATATGGCTCTAGTAGTCGGCTGGGCTATAAGCAATATGAAATGAAATGAAATGTTGGCATTGCAAGAACGCCTGAAGTGCCTCTATTCTACTCATGTCTATCAAAATAAGAGGGGGGGGGGGGGGGAAGAAGATAAAAATAATTTTTTTTAAAAACTTAAACCAAGAGGAAAGGGAATGTGAAGCATCAAGAAAAATAAACGAATAACTCAATAAGTGAAATAATTTCTTTTAAAAAAACTGATATTTCATGTACCTGCATGCAAGTAAGGTTCATAAAAAGTATACAGCACCTGAAGCACAGTGAGAGACAGAGAGAGAGACAGAGAGAGAGAGGGAGGGAGAGAGAGAGAGAGAGAGTGTGTGTGTGTGTGTGTGTGTGTGTGTGTGTGTGTGTGTGTGTGTGTGTGTGTGTGTGTGTGTGTGTGCATGTGATTCATATCTGTGTATGCATGTGTATGTGAATATGTTTGTAAGTGTGTGTGTGTGTGTGTGTGTGTGTGTGTGTGTGTGTGTGTGTGTGTGTGTGTGTGTGTGTGTGTGTGTGTGTGTGTGTGTGTGTGTGCGCGCGCGCGCATGCACGCGCATGCACGCGCACGCATCTGTTTGAGTCTCTGTGTGTGTTCCTTAACAGTAGTGAATCTGAACTAAAGTGACGGTCAATTAGTAACATTCAAGCAAATGGATATCAGAAAGACATGAAAATAGAAAGAGAATGCACATTTAACCAACAAAACAAGACAGAAGCATATTAATTTCAGCCTACTGGCCTCTGTCAAGTGTATACAAAAAGACTACAACTTACAAAGAGGTTCATTAGATTTATGACAAAAAATCAAAGAACCAGATAATTTCCTGATACTCTGATAGGCAAATCGTGACATTGCTTTTGTCCTAAACCGAGGGACTCGGTTCTTTGCTGTCTTTTGTGTATGACTGACAAAGAGCAGTTGGCTGAAAATGTGTGCCCGTCTATCATCGATTAGATAACACATTCTCGATCTATTTTCATGTGTTCCTGATTCCTAACAGTAATGCAATCTCTACATAACAATAATCTTAGAATTATGGAGCAGTGTTTACACCCAGCATGTATCTTATGGCACATCATTTATCTGGTTTTCACTGTTCTGCTTCGTTTCTTATTTTGTGCACTCCCCCCACCCCACCCCCCCCCACCCCCAGCCGTTACCCAATTAATTGACTTGAGACACTGGTGGCTATTTCTGGAAACGTCTTGTGTTATTCCAGCAGATTCTGGCAGGGTGCAATGTTTTTACTGCCGTTCATTATCCAATCCCTTAGTTAAAGACCTACCCTCGCTCCTGTCTTCTTCTCTGTGCCAAAAACATGTCTGTTTTGCTTACCTCCTGACCCCCCCCCCCTCCCCCATGATGTCATCAGCCAAACATCCACAGAAATTTTTCTACTTACCTGGTAATCAGGTAACCAGGAGAAGCGTGAGAGTGACTTGTGTTGTGTTGTGTGTTGTGTTGTGTTGTGTTGTGTTGTGTTGTGTGTTGTGTGTTGTGTGTTGTGTGTTGTGTGTTGTGTGTTGTGTGTGTTGTGTTGTGTTGTGTTGTGTTGTGTTGTGTTGTGTTGTGTTGTGTTGTGTTGTGTGTGTGGTGTGTGGTTGTGTGGTGTGTGTGGTTGGTTTGCGTTGCGTTGCGTTGCGTTGCGTTGCGTTGCGTGGTTGCGTGGTGTGGTGTGGTGTGGTGTGGTGTGGTGTGGTGTGGTGTGGTGTGGTGTGGTGTGTTGTGTTGTGTTGTGTTGTGTTGTGTTGTGTTGTGTTGTGTTGTGTTGTGTTGTGTTGTGTTGTTGTGTTGTGTTGTGTTGTGTTGTGTTGGTTGTGTTTGTTGTTGTTGTTATGTTGTTGTGTTGTGTTGTGTTTTGCGTTGTGTTGTGCCGTGTTGTACCATGTTGTGCTGTGCTGTCCATGTTGTGCTGTGCTGTGCTGTGCTGTGCTGTGCTGTGATGTGCTGTGATGTGATGTGATGTGATTGTGATGGATGGAGTGCAGTGTGGTGTGGTGTGGTGCAATGTTGTGTGGTGTGATGTGGTGTGTTGTGCTGTATGTTGCTTCATCTCAGTTCATTTGGGTTGTTTCATTTCTTGGTTGTGACCTATACCAAGACTTTTTTCACAGCGTGCGTGCATGCATGCCTATGTGTGCACGCACACATGTACGTGTATGAGTGTGAGCATGCATGCAAGCACCTACACATGCATTTACCTTTGTGGGTGTACATTCGAGCGCCCATGCCCGTGCAAAGGATAAGCATTTTTTTTGCTTGTAATTTTTGGTTTCGGTATTTCATGCTTCTTTTCCCTTCTTTTTCTTTTTTTCTTTCTCTCATTTTTACACACTGGTGAGAGGAGGAAAGAAAGACCCTTGTTTTGTTTTGACTCACAGCATGTCTGGGCTGTGAACTCCAAATAGTAGTACATCTGGCAAGAGCGAAGAGGGCAACATAAGATGACTGGTTGATAGAAAGGGGGGGGGGGGGGGGAGTAAAGGAATGGAGGGGGCTGGATGTCAAGAGGGGCAACAGCCGAGTGAGAGGGAGCACAGACTTGACGACTGTAGGAGAGAGAGAGAGACAGACAGGAAAGAAGAAAGGGAAGAAGAGAATGAGAGAAAAACAGTATGACCTACCTAAGGTCACATAATAACACATGACGAGAGAGTGGAGTCAATGGGGAGCCATTATCAAATACAAACTTCATATTTCAAAGTACAGCCAACTCTCGCTACTCTACACATACAAGCATTTAAAAAAAAAAAAAAAAAAAAAAAAAAAGATAAACCATTACACACACACAAAGTGAAAGAGGTTATGAATTGTAATATAATATTGCAATAACAAAAACTGATGAACCATAACAAATACAAAGTTAAACAGGTTATGAACTGTAACATAATACTGACTTTTATAGGCGAGAGAGATTGATTGGTGACGTTATCCAAGTCAGCAAGGAGCATTATCACACTGCGGAACAGGCTTCATGTGCTTTTTGCTTTACCTTAGTACCTGAGTTTTAAAAAAATGAAGGACTCCATGTAACTCCGAGGCAATGGTCTTCTCTGTATGTGTGTGTGTGTGTGTGTG
>JAPXFY010000022.1:48176551-48184051 GCA_030674185.1 Monoplex corrugatus
GATGGCGACAATACTTTGCTTACAGGTCACCGATCAATGGCGACAATACTCTGCTTACAGGTCACCGATCAATGGCGACAATACTCTGCTTACAGGTCACCGATCGATGGCGACAATACTCTGCTTACATGTCACCGATTGATGGCGACAATACTCTGCTTACAGGTCACCGATTGATGGCGACAATACTCTGCTTACATGTCACCGATTGATGGCGACAATACTCTGCTTACAGGTCACCAATCGGTGCTTACAGTACTCTGCTTACAGGTCATCGATTGGTGCCTACAATAATCTGCTTACAGGTCACCAATCAATGACGACAATACTCTGCTTACATGTCACCGATTGGTGGCTACAGTATTCTACTAACAGGTCACTGATTCATGGCTATAATACTCTGCTTACAAGTCACCGACTGGTGGCTACAGTATTCTACTTACAGGTCACCGATTGATGACTATAATACTCTGCTTACAGGTCACCAATCATGGCTACAGTACTATGCTTACAGGTTGCCGATCAGTGATTAGAGTAGGCTACTCTAATTAAAGGTTGCCAATTGTAGCTACAGCACTTTGCTTACAAGATGCTTATCATGGATACAGTATCCTGCTTACAGGTCGTCAATCATGGCTACAGTACTCTACTTACACGTCCTCAATCATGGCTACAGTACTCTGCTTACAGGCAATCAATCATGGCTACAATATTCTGCTTACAGGTTGTCATTGTGAATACAGTGCTTTGATTACAAGTCGCTAGTCGTGGCTACATTACTCTGCTCAAAGGTCGCTGGTCAGCAGCTACAACAATGAAAGGGTTAATAATGCCATAATGCCTACTCACAGACGTTTTAACGGCACACTACCTGCACACAAACAGAAAGAAACATTCTCTACCCCTCCCCAATCCTCAATTCCTTCCACACACAGCCCACAGACAGGATCAGAGATGTGAACAGAGAGACCAGCAAAAACGCGATTTCACTGGCATTCTTTTTTAAAGCCAATTTTTTTTAGATGCATGTATGCATGTTGACCTGGGCGATTGGAGAAACTTCTTCCCTTTAACCACCAGGCGGAGAGTATCCAGGCAAGATAGGACTCCAGAACTTCCTACTGGAAGTCAATGTCTTACCCATTTGATACTGCACCTGTGATCTTAGCCAAAAGGCTGAGGTCACTGGCAATCACTGACAGGTGCAACAGTCATGTGGTCAGAGACTAGTCTTTCAAATGGATGTTCTGGTCTGGGGTCAAACTTACTTGGGTACCACTTGCTGGGTTACAGGGTGGACATTTTTCCAATCTCCAAGTTCACCATATATGCTGACCTGCTAGAGGCTGAACAACTTTCAAGTGTAAACACTGTCAAAACATCACATACACATCAGCAATTATCTGGCAGAACCCTATGTGGTGCTCGCAAGATCTTGAAATGGGAAGGGGGATGGGGAGGGGGGGTTCTATGGAACACTACTAAGCTGACACTACCGGAACGATGGATACATTAAGATGGGCAGCACACAGACAAGGCTGCAGGCTGGCTTTGGACTCAAGATATCTTTTCTCGAGTCCATGGCTCTATCAAAAGAACCTACCAGCTCGTATAAAGGTACTGGCCTGCATGGAACTTGAACCAACAATCTTTGTGTTAACAGCACGGCACTAAGCAACAACGCAAATGATTGTTGTTAAAAGGGCTGCCTCAACGAGGATCAAACCTTGGATCTTTGGTAAACGAAATGACAAATGACACCTTACCACTTGGCTACAGCAAAAGTATCAAATTACGCTACAGAGCAAGTACTAAGTTACCTGTCTCCATCTCCATGTCTCTGGTATGATTCCAGGTACACTGACCTCGGGTAAAGTTCCTAAGACAGGCTTCAAGTTCAGTGTACCCTAACCTGGAGTGCATTTCTGGGGTGCAGCATTCTGTTGATTCACCTTACTCATTTTTTTTTTATCTTGTCACACTGGATTTCCTGTGCGCAATTCGTGCTGCTTTTTCCCAATCCGGATAAATAAATGTGTTCATTACCGGGCACTTCAAAACAACTGCCTGCTGGAGATCCATTTTGTAAGATGTCAGACAACACAAAACTGAACTATTTAAAAACACATTGTACTTGTTAGCATATGAACAAAAAAACAATCACAGTTCACAGTCGTATTTCAAGCCTCAGGAATCTGAAGTGTGTTCATTACATTCCACCACGGCTATATATATTATATATATATATGCACTTGAAAACCTGCAAGTGGATTATCTGATAGATTCCCTGCACCGATGCAAAAACTCATGTGCTGGCAAGGTCCTGAAATGAGGAGGGGCACAAGATCTATGAAACACTGATACCGCCAGAATGAACACAGCGTTAAAAGATGGGCAGTGAACAAGCCACCTTAAATACTGTGGGGTGGAACTCAACTCAAGTCCATGGCTCTCTTACAAAAACCAGCCAGCCAGCCAGCCAACCAGCCAGCCAACCAACCAACCGACCAGCCAACCAGCCAGCCAAACAGTCAGCCAACCGGCCAGCCAACCAGCCAACAATCAGCCAGCCAGCCAACCCAAAATGATATGTGGCAGTTTAACCGATACATGAGACCACAACCAGAACACTACACTCTGAGGATTAGGATTAGGGTTATTTTTGTTTAAAGCCCAGCCGACTGCATAGAGCCATATCAGGGCTATAACCGTTTCAAAACATACACAATATTTGAACAGGATAAAAAGAAATGGAAAAGAATATTAAGTACACATATTAATGCATTCATGCATATAATCCAAGGAAATGCCCCTAGCGCTGACCACCCAGTCCAATTTATTACACAGGGGATTTTAAAAACATATCTGAATACAAATTTAAACATAACTACAAACTCTAAAACATGCATAAAGACAGGCCTAAATTATCTAAAATTGCTTCCACATAACTCATTTCCCTAGAGTCAAAAATGCTCTTAATACATTATCAACCCTAAGAAAAAGTACGTAAAGCTTTATCGAACACATACAGACGAATGGGACCAGCAAGGCAGAAAATGATAGGAAGAAATGGCAGAAAGCAAAAGAGGAAGACGGAAACGAGCAGAGGAAAGTTCTAGCACAGAATTTCCAGAAGGTGGGTATGCTATTTATACCCAAAGAGCCTTTGACATCTGGTACACTCTGCGGGCTGGTAAGCTACTTACTTAGGCAGTGTTGGAATTATCAGGCAAGCTGTTAAGACTTTAGTAACTTACTTTGGTGGTGTGAAGGTACCAGTTTTTCTACTTTACTTATTGCTTTCATGTTACACAGTATAAACTATACTGTTAAAGATCAACAACAACAACAACAACAACAAAAATACTTACACTAACAGCACAATGAATTACACAATAATATAAAAAGCCAGACTGGAACAGATACATATAACACTACAGAACAGACTATGTGAAAACCTATCCCAGTGCGCACAATATTACTTTCCAAAGCACGAAGCGTAAGAGTGAATTCATGAAGCAGTCTTGCACACATCTCATGGATTGCTGCTCAAGAAAAACTTTCACAAGTTTACAGACAACAAGAATATGAACGGATCAGTGGGTAGAGAATGCAGACAGCTACACAACTGAAGACACAAGGAAAAACAAATGAAAGCACATACACATATAGAAGAAACTTCACCTTTCAAAAGCCTGGACTATACTTATTGCACCTTGGTTGGCCAACAGTTTCCACTAACACATTCCAAGCCCTGCAAATACACTGATACGACAAGTACTCATGCTATCTTTCAGCCTGTTCTGTACAAGTAGATTAGGGCACATTCCTACCTCTGACACTTCAGGCTAGCCGAGTATCACACTAATCTTCTGACCACCCTCTGACCAGCTGACTGCTCAACTGGTAAGATTTTATTATGTGGCAAAAGGATATTTACTGAGAGAACACTAAAGCAATCAACCTCTTGAACACATCACAATCAATTGGCACAATCAATCACAGGCAACCACACAATAAACCATTACGTTGTAGTCTGAGGAATTTAGAGTTTGGACTTTGTCCAAGAGGAATTATCACACTTTGTGGAATTTGTCCAAGAAGGGTTTATTGCACGTGGACAATTCCATATGTGCTCAACCCAAATCTGCCAGCAATTGTCTAGCAGTCTCTTGGAGCCAGCACTAACCCTCACACACTGGCAAACCCTCACACACTGGCAAAGGTCTTGAAATAGGGAAAGGGGGAGGGGCGAAAGAGACCTATAAAATACTAATACCACCAGAACAATTCAATTATTAAGAATGGCAGACAGCAGGCCAGTTTTTATTCTGTGGGCTTGGACTAAGCTTGAAACATCAGATCTTGAATCCACCACTCTATCACAAGAAACAATCAGCCCTGTTAAGACTGAGGAGCAAAGACCCCACAGAGGGTCTGAAAGCTAACCAGGAGACAATTAAAATACATCTACAAGTAATTTCATTTCATTATAACTATTACCATTTCTGCTCAACAATGTCACCTGATTTCACCACCACACCACTCTCCTCACTCTTCATGTTTTCATGTTCAAGCAGATGAAGCACCCACCTGTTACAAGCATGATAGTGACTGTGATGACATATTTTCAAGTACAGTCAAGGTTTTCTCATATTTTGAGACTGTTGAGGAGTGAGATATTTGAGACTTCACCTTCTCTAAAGATCAGCATCATCTATATTGTGCCCATCTACCTGCCACCCAAGCCTAACCTTCCCCATCCCTACAAAGGGACAAGTACCTATTTACAGCTGAATCTGATCATCTATCTGTTCAGCAACAAGCAATCAACTGTGTTTAATTAACCCTTTGACTCTTCCATCAGCTTCCTGCATTACAAGCACTGATAATTAATAAAGAAAACAAAAACTTCACTGCCAAACCCTATCCACCAACATAATGACAACAAAGCAGAAGCTTAACTCTTTCATTTCCTCACCCTGTCCACAGCTTCCTTCAAAACCTTTATTTCTCTCTCAACCCCTTCCGCCCAGCTTCTTGTAGCTTTTTTCCAAGCTGGTGGATAGGATGAGGGAATGTGAAGTCAGTGGACAGGCAGAAAGAGTGAACGTAATATGTTTTAGCACCTGTGGTGGTTAGGATGAGACAGTCTTGAGGCTGATCCCGGCTTTTTTCTTTCTTTTTTTTTTGAAAGAGTGAATATTGTAATACTTTGGCAATCCCATCCCCACACCATAAGTGTTTTACCCGCTAGGCCACTGGTGCTCCCTAACACAAAAGCTGCTGGCATACACAGACTACTCAGGCACAAACATACATCGCAAACATTGCCTTCACGTCATATGGACCCCAGTCCCTTGAGAGAGATTCATTCAGCTGCAGGCATCAGTCTAATTATCACTCATTAGTCATCAGACAAGACCATTATCCTAATTTCCCACTGACTGCATTGTGCCAGCAGAGTCAGACCACCCACACAGACAGACTTCTAGTGTGAGCTTATGCCATGACCATTTTGGGTCTTATTCATTCTGCACACGGCGTCTGTGGCGTCAGTGCATAAGGAATTTATTCCAAGTGCAAGGATGTCATCTTGAGAAACTAAATCTGAATCTGTGGAACAAACATTGTTGGTGTTGGTGTTGTTGTCCTTGTTGTTGCTGCTGCTGCTGTTGTTGTTGTTGCTGCTGCTACTTTGTTGTTGTTGTTTTCTTGTTGTTCAGAATCACTGTAATCACTATTATTTTGTTGTAGTTTTCTTGTTGTTGTTCAGAATCACTGTAATCCACACATTTCAATATTACAGTTAACACAACACTTAAGTGTGGAAAGAAACTGACTAATTTAAAAGTTATACTTTATACAAATTTCTTCTCTTTAATATTATTCATATCAGATCGTAAAACTAAAAGGAGTCTTTGCTTCAGTAGTTATTATATGCAAATATCAACCACACACCCACAAACAAATTGGAAGGCTTAAAAGGAAAACCTAAAAGCAACTCTCTACTGAGTGAATGGGTGTATTCTCTCTGTGTGAGTGTGTGTGAGTGTGAGTGTGAGTGTGAGTGTGAGTGAGTCTGTGTGTGTGTGTGTGTGTGTGTGTGTGTGTGTGTGTGTGTGTGTGTGTGTGTGTGTGTGTGTGTGTGTGCATGCGTGCGTGTGTCTGTGCGTGCGTGTACAATTTTCTTATCTCCTGCGCATGGGCACGCATGTATGCATGTGTGTGTGTGTGTGTGTGTGTGTGTGAGCGCGTGCACATTTGTTTGTGTGTACACACTTGTGTGTATACATGTGCGTGTGTGTACGGGCATGTGTGTGTATGTGCATGTATGTGTGTGCAATTCTCTCAACTCTGTGTGAGACAGAGAGACAGACAGACAGAGAGATGGAGAGACAGACAGACCTGAAGGGGGGGGGGAGAGAAGGAGAGAGGGAGACAGAGAGAGGGCACAAAGAGAGTGAGAGAGTGAGGGGTAGAGACAGAGGGGGGCAAAGAGAGAGAGAGAAACAGAGACAGAGATGGAGAGACAGATAGACCTGAGGGGGAGGGAGAGGAAGGAGAGAGGGAGACAGAATGAGGGCAGAAAGAGAGAGAGGGGGCAGAGAGAGAGAGGGAGGGGAGCAGAGAGAGAGAGAGAGAGAATGCACATAAACATGGGTGAGAGACAGACAGACAGCAGACAGAGTGTGGGCGAGAAAGTCCCCTCTGTCACAGGTGACAGTCAATTATAACACAAAGTGTCCCACTCCTGTTCACATCTCCTTGTCACCTGATATCACTCACATTCGACCTTACAAAACGGGTCACATGCTGACCTTTCACAGACGTGAGTCATACCCCTGAAGACACCCAATCTGTTCTAAAAACCATCTGTTTGGATTTTTTTTTAAACCAACGAACCTATCCTTGACGCACCTGAACAATGTCTGAAGCACCTTTTATCAATGGTTGGTTTGGTTTTCTTAACCCATTGACTCCTTCGCCCCATCTGCCAGCATCCTGCATTTGTCAGCCATGAGAGAAAAGTGAAAACTTAACCCTTTCACTCTCTCACCCTATCTACCAGCTTCCTGCAAGAAGCTGGTGGATAGGGTGAGGGAGTGAAAGGGTTAAGTTTTTGCAGCTTATAAACAGGCTGCAGGAGTGAAAGGGAGTGAAAGTGTTAAGTTTTAGCAGCTTATAAACAGGCTGCAGGAGTGAAAGGGAGTGAAAGGGTTAAGTTTTTGTAGCTTATAAACAGGCTGCAGGAGTGAAAGGGAGTGAAAGGGTTAAGTTTTTGCAGCTTATAAACAGGTAGCAGGAATGAAAGGGAGTGAAAGGGTTAAGTTTTTACAGCTTATAAACACTAAACAGGCTGCAGGAGTGAAAGGGTTAAAAGCATTGCAGTTTTTCTCAGATGCATGTTTGCACATCGTTTTGCCCATGCTGTGCAGGCAGTACGTTGCTGCACAGTCTGCATACTCTGTCTTTTTCAGGCATATAATGCTGGGTGTT
>JAPXFY010000022.1:48186551-48199051 GCA_030674185.1 Monoplex corrugatus
AAGACCTTCACATGAGAAAACTGGCTGCAAGATGGGTGCCACATCTCTTAAGTGATGATCAGAAGCAGCAGCGGGTGGCATGTTCACGCAAACTGCTCGATGAGTTTGAGCCCAACGGGCCAAAACGACTGTGTGACTTAGTGACGGGAGATGAGAGTTGGCTCACATTCTACGGCATCCCCAACAAACGCTGCAACCGCATGTGGGTTGGCCCTGACGGAGACCGACCAGTTGTTCTTCGCCCAGGATTCCAGAGTCGCAAGCGACTGTTTTCTATTTTTTTCAACACGCAAGGCCTTGTGGCAATTGACATTTTGCCTGAGAAATCAACAATCACTGCCTCCTACTATACCCAAGTTGTGCTCCCCAAAGTTGTAGGAAAAATCCATGAGCAGCGCCCAACCGTCGGCACCCAGAGGACCCTTCTACTGCATGACAATGCCAGTGCCCATAAGGCGAAGGTCACCACAACCTTCCTGAGCGAGCAAGGGATCCAAGTTTTGGACCACCCACCCTACAGCCCCGACTTGGCCCCATGCGACTTCTGGCTGTTCCCTGTTCTGAAGGAAAAGCTCGCTGGGCGTAAGTTTGACCGGGTACAAGACCTCGCCAAAGCCGTAAGATCAGAGTTGTCTGGTCTGCCTAAAACCGACTATCAGAGGGCGCTTGAGAATTGGCGTAGGAGGCTTGAACTTTGCATCCTAGCCAACGGAGAATACTTCGAGGGGATGTAAAAGTTTCAAGTTGCTGAGATGAGAGGTACGTTTTTTAAGGGGGTGGTGACATCTTAAATTGAACAACCCTCGTACACACACAGAACCCCTTTTAAGTGTATACATACACAGAACCCCCTTCAAGTGTATACATACACAGAACCCCCTTCAAGTGTATACACACACAGAACCCTCTTCAGCTGTATACACACACAGAACCCCTTCAAGTGTATACATACACAGAACCCCCTTCAAGTGTATACATACACAGAACCCTCTTCAACTGTATACACACACAGAACCCCTTCAAGTGTATACATACACAGAACCCCCTTCAAGTGTATGCATACACAGAACCCCCTTCAAGTGTATACACACACAGAATGCCCTTCAAGTGTATATACACACACAGAACTCCTTCAAGTGTATACATACACAGAACCCCCTTCAAGCCTATACACACACACAGAACCCCCTTCAAGTGTATACACACACAGAACCCCCTTCAAGTGTATACACACACAACCCCCTTCAAGTGTATACACACACAGAACCCCCTTCAAGTGTATACACACACACAACCCCCTTCAAGTGTATACACACACAGAACCCCCTTCAGGTGTATACACACACACAGAACCCCCTTCAAGTGTATACACACAGAACCCCCTTCAAGTGTATACACACACAGAACCCCCTTAGTTCAAGTGTGTACACACACAAAACCCCCTTCAAGTGTATACACACAGAACTCCCTTCAAGTGTATACACACACAGAGCCCCTTTCAAGTGTATACACACACAGAACCCCCTTAGTTCAAGTGTATACACACACAAAACCCCCTTCAAGTGTATACACACAGAACTCCCTTCAAGTGTATACAAACACAGAACCCCCTTCAAGCGTATATATATATACACACACACACACAGAACCCCCTTCATGTGTATATACACACAGAACCCCCTTCATGTGTATACACACACAGAACCCCCTTCATATGTATACACACACAGAACCCCCTTCAAGTGTATACACACACAGAACCCCCTTCATATGTATACACACAGAACCCCTGCTGATAATAACATATGATATAGACATGTAGTGCACTGCACCTGAATCTGCCAGTAATAACAGACATGAAGCGCACAGTGCCTGAATCTTCCGGTAATAACAGACAGACAGTGCACTGAACCTGAATCTGCCAGTGATAACTGAGAGAAATGCAGTAACTGCATTTGAATCTGCCAGTAATAACTGACAGACGTGTAGTGCCCTGTAACTGAATCTGCCAGTGATATCTGGACCTCTTTGATTAGTTTGAGCCTTTGGAAAACCCTATGTGCTGACATGGCGTTGAAACAGAAGTAATGTGGTGTGTGTGTGTGGGGGTGGGGGTGGGTGGGTGAGGACCTAAAGAAGACCCAATATTTTACTGCTGCACTTTCACTACAAGATCCTGAGTACCCTGGTCTGGGAGCTAGTCCTTCAGATGAAATGACAAACCCAGACACTTTGTGCACAGTGCAATAAACACGCTTACTGTATCTACAAGAATTTGCAGTAACAAAGATGTTACCCAAAGCTAGGCCATAAAGAATAAAAATTACACCATCCCTCTCCTGAACAAAAGATGTTACACTGCATATATATGCATAATGACATTATTCCCCCCACTAACCACCACACAGCCCAAGTTTCACACAGAATCTGTTGTTCCAAGGTTTTAATTCATTAATTTATGCAAACTGTTATAATACAAAAGGACAGGACTGAATATGTAATCGGTTACCCTTGCTGTAGAAAGTGAAGAACATCATATCACACACACGACATTTATGCATGACATTTACAACTGTATGTGCTGAGTGTGCGCGCGCGAGCACACACACCCCACACACACACACACACACACACACACACACACACACAAAGAAAAAGATATGGGGGGAGACAAAGAGAGAGCTCAAATATCAATCGTGTAACAAAAACAGATGAATCTGCCACAAATTTCAATATCATATTCATGATACTCCATGTGTCACATACAAATTATATGCACAATCAAGACATCTCATCTCTCTCTCTCTCTCTCTCTCTCTCTCTCTCTCTCACACACACACACACACACACACACACACACACACACACACACACACACACACACACACACACACACACACAATAAGTGAAGACCATCATGTCACAACCATAACATTTATGCATGGTGTATTATGCTAGTACATGAAACACACACACACACACACACACACACACACACACACACACACACACACACACACACACACACACACCACACACACACACACACACACTGACATACAGCTACAGACAGAAAAAAAAATCAGACCAAAAAAGTCACAGAACACAGCATATCACAAATATATAATTGTTGATGTAACAATATACACTGGCATGCTCTGTTACCTAGGCAATGTGCATAAAAACATGGGCGACATGAAGAACACATGGAGTTTGCCCCAGGATATTTCCATCACATTCCAACAATTCCATATGTACTGCCCATATGCACTGGGATCTGCCAACTACTGTAGGGCAGACTCTTTCAGCATGAGTGACACCCTATGTGCTGGCAAGGTCTTGAAATAAGGAGGGGAAGGGGGGAAAGGGGGGGCAGGTAGGGGGCTATGAAACAATGACACCACCAGAATGATTGGAGCACTAAAGATGGGCAGCGAACAGACCAGTTTTAATGCTGGGGTGGGTGGGATTAAACTCAAAATATCCGATCTTGATCCACAGCTCCATCAATAGAGCCAGCCAACCTACTGTGAAAAAAAAAATATTTCAGAAATTCGAAGACAGAAGAATAAATAGGGTGGATACGAGAAAAACAGACAATTAGAGACACAGAGAGAACAGAAGCACCCAAATCAACACGGGACCAAAAACAAAAACAAAACAAAAAAGTTCAGCAAACAGTGGCACAGTTGCAGGCAAACACAAGAACAAAACAAAAAGTACAAACCAAAAAATATCCTTTCTCTTTACAGAGTTTAGAGGCAACTAATCATATTTACACCACACCATTACCCCATGGGGATGCTGGGGGCTCTTTCAGTACAAATAGTATCCCCACCTTCTGGAAATTCAGCCTAGAGTTTCAACAGTTATGCCTGACAAATGTGTTTGTTAACAACTTTCTTGTTCATTTCAAGCATTAGATTTCATGAAACAACATGATAAATCTATTGCTAAATTTATCAGTGCTAAGCTTACTTGATTCAGTATTCTATTCAAACAGACAAATCTGTTGCTAACTTATTTGGTTCAGTATACTATTCAAACATAGATAAATCTTTTGCCAAACTTATCTGTGTTAGATTTATTTGCTTCAGTATTCTATTCAGTTCAATGTAGCTAAAAGTGTTTCTAAACTTATTTGTTCTAAACTTATTTGATTCAGTAGTCTAGATTCAAACAGAGAAATCTGTTGCTAACTAACTTTATTTGGTTCAGAATACTATTCAAACATCGACAAATCTGTTGCCAAACTTATTTGGTTCAGCGTAATATTCAGACTACCAACCTTGTCTCAAGAGCTGAATCCCAACAGGTCAAGCCGCCACAGTCTTGACACAACTATGCAATGAAGAACACCTCACACTTTAGAACACACAACCCAATCGCCGCACTTAATTATATCCGCACCACTTAACGCCAAGCTTCTTTTCTCAATTCGCTCAAGTGTACACACACTTACACATATATACCTAATCAACAGCTGCTTGCTAAGTCTGAATCATTCAGTCCACAAAAATAGCTTCCACTCCACACCACGTCACAGGCCTTTCTATGCCAAATACTAGGCCTCCTGCTTGAAAAGAATGTTAAAAGCCAGTTGAAAGTTTCACACACAAAACGCTGGACAGATTTTCAGTCTGAATCATTCAGTTCACAAAAAGACACGCCACACAATGCCCACTCACAGCTTTTTCTCAGCCATGCATTACTGGTTGAGATCAATGTTTGACTGTAAAAGTTTGTTGAACACTTCACATGCAAAAAATGCTTAATAGCTGCTTAGTGCTGAATCATCCAATCTAAGAAAACAGACACTACAACAGACCATCAGGTTCAGACACTTGAGTATTATTGGGTGAAAGAAATAGAAAGTCACTGAAATTTTCTTGAAAATTCTGCACTAAACCGACCTGTCTTGTCGCACATTCCAATATAAATGCCTAACCGTCATTGCATAATTATTCATGTACATGTATATTTATGACCGTTGGTAGGTGTATGTATGGTGACTCTATATGACTATAGGTTTGTTTATGTATGGTGAGACTTGCATGTAGGTGTATGTATGTATGGTAGACTTAAGTACAGGTATGTGTATGTACGGTGAGATTCTGTATGACTACAGGTATGTGTATAAAAAATATAACTATATGAATATAGGTATGAAACAAAACAAAAAAAGAAGAAGAAACATGCTGTGAACTAACATCTGTCCAGGTAGTCTTGCAAAATAAAATTAATGCATTAAACTGACACAAGTAGTCAGTCATAAATATATAAACAAAAATTCACATATAATTATAATCAGAGTGTCTATTCTCAAATTCAATGCACTAAACTGGTGCAAGTCATTAGTCAAGCACTATAAACAGAGTACACGTAGACCTATGTGATCAGAATGTCTATCCTCACATAACTCTGTTATCACAGCACAGTTTCTGCTGTAAAGTTAAAAATGTAGGGATACAGACACATCAGTCACGACACATCAGTCACTGCTGCGAACAATACACAAGATTGATGTCACCACTGTTTTACAAACACTTATCCATGTCGATACAATTCAATTCATCAACAATGTATTGTCACACCAACTAGAATTGCATTCATAAAATCTTTGCCAAAACCAGCTCATGTTGCCTGGACTCAAGACTTGATCAATATCGCAAGTTCAATTCCAGTGTGCGACATTAAAAACTGGCCTGTTCGCTGCCCATCTTAATATATTTTTTTTGTGTGTGTGTCAGATTAGTATTTCAAAGGTCGCTTCCTTCCCCACTCCATCCCACCCACCCCACACACACACACACACACATTTCATGACCTTGTCTGCGAATAGAGTTTTGCACAAACTCAAGGAGTCTGCCAGATGTTTGTTGGCAGATTTCAGAGGAGCGTATATGGAATTGCCTTAGCGCAATGAATCCTTCTGAAACAAACTCTGCACTCCAAACTGACAAATCCCAACAGCTTACACACACTTATCTCTATAACACACAGTATAAATTAACGTATAATACTGACCCACACTGTCACTCATTAACTGTCACTCATTACTTGTAAATATATACACCTGTCTCGGCCTATATAATACTATGCTGTCTGTCTCTTACAAAGTTAAATTAATGCATTTAACTGGTCCAAGAAGTAAACACGCCTGCCATAAAATCAATGCACAAACTGGTCCAAGAGGTAAAACAGCCTGCTACAAAGCTGATGCACTAATAAACTGGCTCACAAAGTCAGTCAACACCAAAAAAACAATGTCTGGTAAGTGATCAACTGCGCCTCTCAAAAATCGAGAATGACTAGTCGTCTGTGTCTAAGGTGAATTACGTAGGAAGCAGGCATTTGTCCAAGTGTGTGTGTAAGTGTGTGTGCGTGTGTGAAGGGGGGCTCATTCGCGTGAGCACGCGCTGTGTGTGTGTGTGTGTGTGTGTGTGTGTGTATGAAGAAGCTATAGGACAGGTATGTTGTGTGAGTGTTGTGGCGGTCTAGCCTGTTTGTTAGGATGTTTTCACTCTTTGCAGTACACACTCACACACTGACACTACACTACATTTGCCCCCCAAGAAATT
Source organism: Monoplex corrugatus (assembly GCA_030674185.1). Classification (NCBI taxonomy): domain Eukaryota; kingdom Metazoa; phylum Mollusca; class Gastropoda; order Littorinimorpha; family Ranellidae; genus Monoplex; species Monoplex corrugatus. Next base: position 48,193,133 of record JAPXFY010000022.1, read on the forward strand.
TTTCGAATACACAAAATGTTCGCTGGAGACTAGTCTTCCGGGGTGGCTTGTGGCGGTCAAACACCACATCAACATCGCCTTTAGTGTCCATGTGAAGACCACTCTGATATTCTCTCTTCCAACATGTGCAGCAACACATTCCCTGAACATTATGACCCACCCTAACAATATGCACAAAAGCACCCATTACAAATATTTATATGCCTTAGACGAGTATACCGAATAAGTGTGACGCAATCACGCTAAATGTCAAACAGAAAAATTCCCACAATCGATATCACATTCTTGATATTTCTCCCAGTCGCTAGCACTTTTCAATAATATTCTTCTTGAATGCATTGTTTTGCCCACACTGTGCAAGTGATATGCTGCTGCACAGTCTGCATACTCTTGCCTTCGGTGGGTGTGCAAGCTGGCTGTTGTCACGTTTCCATAAGCCACCAGACACTGATAATGACTCAAGATCTCATGTCTCAAGTTCAAATCCCACTCACTGCCCCATCTCAATTATTGCTCCAAATATTCTGGTGTCAGTGGTTCACAGATCTCATACTCCTCCCCATTTCAAAACCTTGACCTGTATAGAGGTTTGCCCACATTCAAGAAATCTGCCAGATAACCAAGTCTGATTAATCCCTCTTGAACAAACTACAGACTTAAACTCAAATATTAGATGCTACTCTACTCCTTTTCTCCCTTGCTACTTTACTTTCTCCAATTCTCAACAGCATCAGATGCCCAACTGCAGCAGCATGAATTGTTTACTCGTTCTGAAACTAAGAACCATGCAGCAAGCACATGAAAGAATCATGCTTGGTTTGTTCGTTATTTCTTTTAACGTCTGTTCACATATGTGCTTTTAGACGATCATCATGCTTGGTATCACCTGGAAAGATCACAAGATGGCTCAGTGGATCAGAGAAAGAACAAAAGTGGGAGACATCCTGGACACCATCAACAAACTGAAATGGAACTGGGTAGGACATCTCACCCGAAGAATGGACCATCGTTGGACAACAAAACCACCTTCTGAATACCAAGAGATGGCACTCACACTAGAGGAAGACAGAAAACTAGATGGAGAGATGATCTAGATGGATTTGACAAGAACTGGAGAGGAACAGCGCTGTAATGAAGTGAATGAAAGCAGCTGGGGAAGGCCTACGTCCAACAATGCATTTTCGATGGCTGGAAGAAGAAGAGAATTGAAAGTCGACGTAGTAAGTTTTTCCCAGAGCTGCACTCAGTTCCATGCAGTCAGACTAACAGGCAGGAAGTCTGCCTCTACACTACAAAGGTATTATCATTATTATTATTATTAATATTATTACGATTATTATTTATTATTATTATTATTATTATTGTGATTATTATCATTACTATGATTGTTATTATTATCATCACAATAAATCATTGTCATTCTTGTATAGCATTACTCTCGAACCTATTTGGACTCACTGCTCATTACAACAACTAGACTGTTCAGTGGTGTACGGAGAACTGAAGCTGTTCGGCAAGCTGACCACTCTCCACTATGTTGTTGCACAGTCTGCATCTTTAGTGGGCATGTATGCTAGGTGTGTACGATGTTTCCAAAAGCCACTGAACACTGACATGACTTACAGGATCTTTAAATGCATATTAAAGATCTTCTGCATGCAAATACACACGAAGGAAATTTAGGCACTGGCAGATCTGCACACATGTCGACTTGCGAGATCAGAAAATTCTCCGCACTTTACCGACAGACGGAGAAATCAACGCAAAATCGAACCCAGGACCTTCTGATTGTAACTTATAAATTTGAATACTGCATCCATTGGTAATGATGTGATTATGCCTGAACAGTACAACTTCAAACTTCAAAGCACTTTATTACTCAAGGATAGTAGTAGCATTGGGCCCAATTACACCTGCCTTACGGCTGATCCTTGCTATCTCTACACATATAAGCATATCAAAAACACATGAACCATAAAACACGCAAAGAAGTTGTAAAACTGAATCGTAATAAAATATTGTACAAATTTTCTATGTCACAAAACAGCATCCACCTTTAAAGCAAGGAATCAGTCATCAGTCCGACTCAATGTACGTCGGTGTAAAAAAAAATTTACGCCCAGGGGCCAAATCTGGGGTAAAGAACTTATGAAGTTATAAAATTGAAGTGTAATAAAATACTGTACAAACGTTCTGTGTCACAAAATAGCATCCACTTTTAACCTTTTGATTCCCGCACCCTATCCACCAACTGCAAAAACTTAACCTTCTAACTCCCTCACCCTATCCACCAGCTTCCAACAGGACGCTGGTGGATAGGGTGAGAGAGTCAAAGGATTAAGTTTTTCATTTGGAAACATGGTTGACGATGGAGGATGCTGGTGGACAGGGTACGGAAGTCAAAGGGTTACAGCAAGGAATCAGTCATCAGTCCGATTCAATGTACGTCGGCGTACAATTTTTTTTTTTAATGCCCGGGGAGGCAAATCTGGGATATAACCCTCCCAGCACCTCACCCAGATCCTCGTGACTGTGAACTCGTGCCAAATGGGGGAGAACAGGGAAGGGAGTGGGGAAGCCGGGGAACAGGCTGAGTGGGAGGATGGAGAGGAAAACACATCATGTCTAGCAGATCATCCCACTGGCATTCTCTGACGGAGGGTGAGTGATGGGGGTTGGGAGGCGGTTGGAAAAGCTGCGCGTGGAAGGGGAGGGAAGAGTAGAGGGGAGTATGTGTGTGTGTGTGTGTGTGTGTGTGTGTGTGTGTGTGTGTGTGTGTGTGTGTGTGTGTGTGTGTGTGTGTGTGTGTGTGTGTGTGTGTGTGTGTGTGTGTGTGTGTGTGGCAAGAGACAGACAGACAGAGGCACAGCGCCGCGCACACGGTGTGTGTGTGTGTGTGTGTGTGTGTATTCCTGAGCGTACACTTGCGTGCCCCGTGTGCATGCGTGTATGTGTGTGTGTGAGCATGCGTGCTTGCGAATGTGTGTGTGTGTGTGTGGTGTGTGTGTGTGTGTGTGTGTGTGTACAAGGGGGGTGGGGGACGGGAGGCGAATAACTTAGGTCTGCCAAAACAGCTACAAGACTTCTGGCTCCACACGCAGTGCTGTGCTTACTCACTGTCATCACTGTCAGCTAGCTTGCCTCTCTCTCTCTCTCTCTCTCTCTCTCTCTCTCTCTCTCTCAATATATTTCTCTCACACACACCTCTTATCTCTCTCTTGTTGTGTTGTGAAGCCAAGTTTATATGACTACTTATATTGGTATGTTTAAACGTTATTCACACCCTTTTATTAGGTTACAATCCATCTGACTAAAACATCCGGTAACCTCTCTCTCTCTCTCTCTCTCTCAAGTCACAAAGATCAGGTCACTCTTCCTGTGGCAGAGGGTAACAATTCGTATGTATAGGTGTTATGGTGAAAGAGTTGGGTGTGACCAGAATCAACACACAAGAGAAATTTACACCTACTTCAGACCAGGACACTAGACCCAACCTCTCATTGTCTAAAACACACAGAGACTGAGAGCATGGGGGAGACAGAGAGAGAATAAGAAGAAAGAAAAAAAAGGGGGGGGGGGGATTAGAGACTTCAGTGTTTGGATAATTCAACTTATGTAACAGGCCACTGCCCCTCATAAAGGGGTACAAATACATAACCAGCATGATTATTTGACATTATATACACAGGGGGCAGAAAGACACAAAGACAGGGACTCGGACAGACAAAGAGAGAACTAACAAAATTGTGGTAATAATGGTGGTGGCATAAGCAATATAACAATTTTTACAACGTCAATGCACTCAGAGGATGTACAGTGCCCTCAGAGGGTTTACAATGACAAAAGAGAAAAAGTAATTTTGAAGAGAATAAAGATACTGTACATTTCAAATCTATAACCTAAACTGAACGGCACTGTGGCCACATCTGTACACACCGGACTTCCAATCGGAAGGTCCCAGGTTCGATCCACCTACACACACTTTTGCCTGGTGGACAAAGAGTGGAGATTTTTCCAATCTCTGAGGTAAATATGTGTGCAGACATGTTAGTGCCTAAATCCCCTTTGTATGTCAATGCACGCAGAACATCAAGTCTGAATGTTATTGATTCCATAAGACATGTCTGAGTCTGTTGGCTTATGCCAATACAAAAACACCCAGCATGCTTGCCAACCGAAAATGGAACACGTAGACTGTGCAGCAAAATACCACCTGCACAGTATGGACAAAACAACATGCATACACACATCTGAGAAAAATTACGCCTAAGAACAAACTCTGAATGAATCCTAAATAGAATTATCAAAGAAAACTTTGTCAGCTTGACCTTTTCCCAAATGAATTCCACATTACACTACACACACAAAAATATCACTAGCATCACAGACAATTCGATATAATGCAAAATTCAGTCAGTGAAGACTGAAAAGTGAGAAAATGAGCTGAAAGAGAGAGAGAGAGACAGAGACACAGACAGAGAGAGAGAGAGAGGAAACGTTATTCATGAGGGTATAAAAAAGGCAAATAATATGCATTTTTACAGCCAACCCTCAAAACAAGTTCTAGTAATAAAGTATAAAGCCGGTTTGTTGAACGTTGCTCCATGACCAGTGCTTGGAGGTCCTTACAGAATACAGCCCACCAATGACACAGCAAACAGAATTCATGCAGAGGCAAAAGAATAGCAGTCACAATGAACAATGAAAAAGACAGACAGAGAGAGAGAGAGAGAGAGAGAGAGAGAGAGAGAGACCCATGAGTGAGCAACTGAGAGAGACAGACAGACAGAAAGAAAGAGAGAGTCCCATGAGAGACAGACACACACACACACACACACACACACACACACACACACACACACACACAAAAAAGACCGAGATAGAGAGACAGACACAAACAGAGACAGAGAGACAGGCAGACAGACAGGGAGATGGAGAGAGACAGTGAGAGAGACAGAGACAGACAAAGACACAGACAGACATAGATGCAGACAGACAAAGGAATCCACAGAGATAGACATAAAAGCAGTGATAGTTTGGCTTATCCCTTCTTGAAAAAACACACACACACACACACACACACACACACACACACACACACACACAGTTTCCCCCATGGCTCACCTTTCCCCACAAAAATCTGCAGGAAACCCTCCATCCGGCTTTATCTAACATGAATCACACAAGGCCAATTTCACAGGCCCCTAAGACTGACATTAGCCCTATGATAGGAGAAAAAAAATGAGAAATCTCCCCACTACAACTTATCATCAAATGTTCCCAGTATAGGGTTAACACTTAACAGTCAGAACCAGAACCTGAATCGTCCTGCTGTGTGTGTGTGTGTGTGTGTGTGTGTGTGTGTGTGTGTGTGTGTGTGTGTGTGTGTGTGTGTGTGTGTGTGTGTGTGTGTGTGTGTGTGTGTGTGTGTGTGTGTGTGTGTGTGTGTGTGTGTGTGTGTGTGTGTGTGTGTTTAGTTCAAAAAGGGATAAGCCAAACTACCACTGCGTGTGTGTACGTGCGTGTGTGTGTGTGTGTGTTTGGCTCACATGTGTGTGTGTGCCTATGCATGCTTGTGTGTGTGTGCACGTGTATGCCTGGGTGTGTGTGTGGGGGGGGGGGTGCACGTGCGCGCGTGCGTGCGTGTGTGCGTGTGTGGGTCTTTCAATCAAGAGGAGCTACGCCAACTTATCACAGCAAAACTCCTGGCAACTGACACTAAAAGCCCCCTACCTCCACCCCACTCCCTAAGCAGCCTGTTTGCCTCCAAAGAATCAACTGGCATTTTCTAGAGTAACTGGAATTAACCCCACCCGAACGTGGCCTTCCAGCAAGTCAGAAGAACCTACAGTTGGTTCTCCTTTGGATCCCCGTCCACAGTGGGATACTAGGAAATGAGAAGAAGATGAACTGGAAACA
>JAPXFY010000022.1:48201551-48204051 GCA_030674185.1 Monoplex corrugatus
AGTTGTACACACCTGCCCCTCAAAGTCAAAGTTAACTCTTTCACACCCGCACCCTATCTACCAGTTATCTGCAAGTAACTGATGGATAAGCTGATGGAGTGGAAGGGTCAGGTGAGTGAGTGAAAGAATTAAGATTCTTGCTTTGGGAGTGAAAGGATTATGTCTTTGCTTTGCTATCATGACTGATAATGAACAAAGCAAGCATGTGGCCAGGGTGACAGAGTGAAAGGTTACATTATGTCTGCATGTTTGATCAGCTGATAAACAAACAAGAAGATTACACCTGAATCAAAATCCATCTGCAATCATCCATTCAATCGTTACCTGTATCACACCCCATCTTCGATCAACTCCACAACAAAGGAAAAGATCACCTATGACCCAGACAACACACAGGTGTTCCAAATGATATAACCACAAATCTTCCACTGAGACACTTTTTATCACTGTCCTACTCATCAACAAAGACAGGTAGGGCAATTACTTTTGAAGCCTCTGTCAATTTCTTTCAGAATAAGAAAGCATGCATTCTAACCAACAGACAGCAGAGAGAAAAAAAATAAAGTGAAGAGACTACACATCAGGAAAAGGTGACCCACCTGTACAGACAGTTTCAATAGCATTCCAGTTCTGCCAGGTACACTAACACACACAGCGAATCCCTCTATCCAGGGGAATGTCTTGTGACAGCTTAAGCACGGTTGGTTGGCCCGATACACTGGCTAAAGTCAGCCTTGCATGACAGAGGGGAGGGATCACTGTGATCTGCCTTAAGTGGTACAGTCAATGACTAGGCAAGATTCTTGGAAAAAACACACACCCACTAGTGTCAAATTAACTATTAACACAATGATTCATCTCATTCACTCCACAAGTACACTGCCATATCTGCAAGAAACACTACAAAACATCAGGTGCACCAGACAGGAAAGAACTGCGGTGGATCCCCTCACGCTGTGATAGTCTTGGAAGTGAAGAGGCAGACAAAACTGCAAAGTTGAGAGCAGAGCATGATGAGCAGAAAGACAACAATGTCAACCTCACAGAGATGAAAACCATCATCAAGCCTCTGTTAAGGGCACCTCAGCTACATGACAGATTCCACCATCTGTCCTGGTCAGGGCAAGTCAATACATACCACCTTGGCACAGCAGACTGAACCACTACATGAATAAAAGCTTCCCAGTTACATGATCCCTCATTGACCCTGTGGAGAAGTTGACCAAACAGCAGAACACATCCTCCAGAACTGCAAGTGCTACCAGTCACTGAGGAAGGAGATCAGGCCAACATCCCTGAGTCTACAGGAACAGCTGTACGGGCTTGTGAATACGCTACAGAAAACTGCCTGTTTCATCCCCAAACTAAACTCCAGGTCTGACTGTGAATGAGAATGTGAAGACCCATCCTCGCTTGTTCTCTTCTCTCTCTGTCTCCTGGGGATGCATCATGAAGACCACTGTTTTACTCAAAATACTACATCAAGTGGTTCTGCAATGATCAAACAATATTAGTACAAGTGGTTCCGCAGTGATCAAACAATGTTTGTACATAGTACATAGAGGACCTATCAGAAGATTGAATGGACTGTGACAAATTTTAAACATACCATAACATGGTGTCTCTGTCATGAAACAAGCAAATTTCTGTATGACATATCGCTTACGTTTGATTGTTTTATGTACCATCAGTTACCCATTTCTCCTGTGAATGGGTTTAATCAGTTGATGTCAGTCATGGTAAACTATTCATATCATAATTATATTTGCCAGAAATGCACAAAAGCCAACAGCATAGTGGAGGCAGATGGTTAGCTCTGCTCTACAGCAAACATCTATCTAATCCTTCCTGCTCAAGATTCAAATATGCAGCAAGACCACAGTCGCTCTATTGTATGGTTCCGTCTGAGGACCTGCTGCTGTCCTGCTCTCCCCAGTGTTTCCTGCTACTAGGCAAAAGGCTGTGGTCATTTGATTCTTCAACTGAAGCTGACCTTTTTTTTCAATTTGAATTTGTAAAGCCTTTACAAGTCCATTCTCCCTACAAAACTGTTTTCACTGTGAGTGGCCAAAGTTTTTTTGGATTACAGTTTCATACAAGTATAAGCAATAACAGTATCCAGAATCCATAAGTTAAGTGGTATCTCAAACCCTTACTAGCACATTACATAATGTGAAGGCTTGTGGATTATGTCATGATTGTTTGGGATCTTTTCCCATCACATGTTGGTGCACATGGAATTTATTCAGAGCACAAAAAAGCTGACACTGAAACTGGTTGCAATCAGAACACAAAAAAGATGAAGCTGAAATTGTTTGCTAATAACTTTATGGCAGTCAACAAAGTCTGTTTTGTTTTCGTTTTGTGTGTTGTGTGTGTGTGTGTGTGTGTGTGTGTGTGTGTGTGTGTGTGTGTGTGTGTGTGTGTGTGTGTGTTTGTGTGTGTGTGGGGGGGGGTGTTTTTTTTGTGATTTTTTTGGAGGGGGGCGGGAGGGGGAACC
>JAPXFY010000022.1:48209051-48316551 GCA_030674185.1 Monoplex corrugatus
TCATGCCTGTCAATTTTTACTTATATTGTTGGATTAACGCATTCAAACATACTGAGAAAAACGTCGATGACAAACAATAAAAACTTAGAAAGAATGTCGAGATAAGTTTAAGACTGCAGACTGGTGGTAAATAATATTGTACTTATGAGCCAACAGTTTGTTGCAGTTTGTGTGCTTTTTGAACAAGACGGGGGTCTCTTCTTTTCTAAAGTCTTTGTTTCCATTAGCAAGTTTTAATTTGGGGCACTTTTTAATTAATCATAAACCTGTCCATTCAGAATCAGAGATTTGTAAGACAAAATGTTAGTCATCTTCTGAAATCTGCTACAAAATTGAACTGACGACAGCAGAATGGCATATTATAACATTTGTCAGTTTGGTGTGCTAGTAAAATAGCATATATAGCAAGATTATTCAATCTGAAGTGACATTAGTCAGTTTGGTGTGCTAGTAAAATAGCATATATAGCAAGATTATTCAATCTGAATTGCTAGGGAGCCCCTTGGTTCACAGCTTGAGATAGTGAGGTGATGATACTTGATAGCACATCATGTAACAAACCTAGTTGCTTGTCTCCTTAGCCATGTCTGTGGCTAAAACCCAATGTGTCACATTCACAGACAGACTCAGGGGAGTCAGCCCCAAGGGGTAAATGACATGCATCCATTAAAACCATGTATAAGCCCTGTAAGCCATATAACTATGGACAGCATTGAATACCAAAGGCATTTGTCAGTGTACGTTTAAACGAATTTCATCTGTTTTACTGTACGAGTGTATTACTATTAGAAAGATACTTTTGAAATACTGACTTAAATAAATTTGTGTGTATATGTGTATACATATATGTGTTTGTATTAATAGATTATAAGTGTATGTGCATGCATTTTGTGTGTGTGTGTGTGTGTGTATGTGTGTGTGTGTGTGAGCACATCCGTTGTGTGTGTGTGTGTGTGTGTGTGTGTGTGTGTATGTGTGTGTGTATGTGTGTGTGTGTGTACTGCAGACATGTTGTGCTCTGTGTGTGTGAGAAGAGTGAGAGAGTGTGAGTGTTTGTGCGCGCGCGCGTGTGTGTGTGTGTGTGTGTAAAGCGCGCGTGTGTGTGTATGTAAGTGCACACACACACACACACACACACACACACACACACACACACACACACACACACACACAGGAAGAGAGAAAGAGGGGAGAGGGGGGCGGGGTCTAGATCTTAGTGATAACTAAGGGCTTAACATTCCCTGGCTGTAAGCCCACCTGATTATTTAAAAGGCAATGTCATTTAGGATTTAGGATAGATCTACTGATCTAGTCGATTTTCAAATCAAACATTTCAGCAAAACGATCAGAAATACAAAGCTAAAACTGATAATCACATCTCTGAAAATAACGCTATGTGCTGTGAAGTAATCGCATGATCGGGTGATGTGTTTGTCAATAACCCAGCTAGCTGAATGCTGCTGCCGACTCCGGACTCTGCAGACGAAACTGATAGACGAAAATGGGAGTCTCTGCTTTTGTCCTTCGCCAGTGGGCTTATACAGGCCAAGAAATCTCATAATTAATCAACTTTCTCATCATGGCCTTCAGCCATGAAAAGATCGGACAGAAAAAGACAGAAAGAAAAGACTACAGATATGCGGTAACTTACGCATTCGCTGCAGCCCGCAGTACAGTCGTCGTTTAGCCCGTCTTCGCAATGGAGGGCAATGACTCACACTGCGCATGTGCGTATATTTAGTATGTGGGTGCAAACGCACCAAATTTCAATTATTTCGGTGCACCTGTACTTCCTCTCTGCCCCGCCCACATCTTTCCCGCGAACTTTGCTTTGTGAAATAATATTAATTGATGCACCTGCCTGTATTCTTTTCATACATGACAAATTTTACTTGTTGGTGTCTTGAGTGAATGACCATTAACTTATATATATATATATATATATATATATATATATATATATATATATATATATATATATATATATATATATATATGAAAATAAATTGAAATGAACTGTTTAAAAATCCACTCATAAAACCAAGTGTCATATGTTACTTAAAAGTCAACATATTATCAGAACTCAATTTTACAATTTGTCTCATATTTTTAATCCTCGTATTTTTGTATGAGCGACTTCCGTTTGGGAACAAAGTCCAAGAATGATCATATAGTTTGAACTCGCCGGCACGTCAAAAGATTTTGGGAAATGACTAAAGAATTGTTGAAGTCAAAATGTGTCAGCTGTGCAGTATTCAGATTAACCGAAAAACGTAATTGTGTTTGGTGATGATGAAAACACACGCATAGATTCAATATTTGATATCATAATCATTCTAAGAAAAGTAACGTGCAAGCTCGATAAAACTTTCCCAAATATCACTTCCTTCACAGGATACCTTACCGCAAGATATCACATCAAAAATATAATGCAAAAGTGACGTGGAATTCTCACACTTTCGGGGGTAAAATGGTTGCCATATCTACCATTTGTTGCAGATGAAGTTTCATGTAATTACTTATTCATTAACACACATAATGTTCGTTCTTGGATTGAACGTCTTTTCACTATGGTAGAAAGAAACTCTAGGGAGAGCTAGACAACAGAAGGTCTTCAGAGAAGTAACCCCCTTTAGACAAGTGTTTCGGCCCTGAATTCCTTACACTCTCGGGGGCCGGGCCACATCCAGGTCATGACTCCTGGATGCCCTTCTGCTGTTGTCTATTTTTTTTTTTTTTTTTTTTTTTTTTTTTCCCACGCCGGGGATCGAACCTGGGCGATTCTGCGCTTCAGAACTGCGGTACGCGGTTTTACCAATGTGCTAACGGGGCACACATCATCTGTAGGGAATTTAATCCTTATGAAGTTCACTTTTTTGGTTCCTCCTTGCCCAGATCCAGCTTGAGCTCCTTTCTGCTGCCTCTGCCATCGCTTTAAGGGCTCTAGTCCTCTTCTTCCCAGAAATGGCGAGTTGTTTCATGAGATCATAAGCGGAGGTGCCCACAAACCCTCTTGCCCCGACCTCTATGGCGAAGATTTTGACCCGCAGACCTGCTTTCTTCAGGGTGCTGGCAAGACCGGCGTATTTTTCGGTCTTGTAGATATGTGCTTCTTCCATTCTGCTTTCGTATGGCACAGTGAGTTCTATCAGAATCACTTGTTTCGAGGAGTCAGAGTGGAGAGCGATGTCTGGTCTCATGCCTGTCTTGCTGATGACATCTGGGTAATTTCTCCACTCTGGGAGGTCTGCTGTACACTCCCAGTCGACTGCTCCATCCAGAAGACCCTTTGGCAATGTGCTGGTTGTCATAGCCCTTTCGGGCCAGACCTGTTTCCCTCCTGCTTTGTAGAACGTTGTCATAGCAATTGGTGCGTTTGGGGTCATGGTTTTTTCGCTAACCACATCTGTGATCACTTTCAGAACTTGGTTGTGCCTCCATGTATACCTTCCTTGGGCTAGCGCTACTTTGCAAGAGCTTAGGACATGTTCCACTGTTTGTTTCTTCTGACAGAGCGGACATGCTGGGTCGTCTGCTTTCCCCCATTTCACTAAGTTTGCATTCGAGGGGAGCAGATCATATACAGATCTGAGGAGGAAGCTTATCCTTAGAGGAGCCATGTGCCACATATCGTTCCAGCTGAGACTTCTTTGGAGTGCACTGTCCCATGTTGTCCATTGCCCCTGTTGACCTTGCTGGACTGCCTTCTGCACTCTTTTGACATCTTCTTCTTCCTTCAACTCCTGTATGATCATGTCTCTTTTTTCCTTCCCTTTGGCTTTGGACCACCACTGCATTTTTGTTGCTCCCAGTCCCTGTCTGTTGGTTTGCGTGTGTCCAATTATTTCTTTGATGCTGAGGTTTCTCTTGGCATTGTTTACAGCCTCTTGGACTTTCCACTTTCTGCCAGTTCTCAGCTTTGGATGAACTGCTCTCACGATATTGTCCTCCGATTCCTCCAGCATGCTCAACAGTCTTGCTTTTCCAACTTTGTATTCCTCCACTATGGATTTCAGAGGTAGCTTCAGCATTGCTTGACGACAGTAGAATGCAACATCAGTGAGACCAGGTGGGACACCGAGCCATTTTCTTGTGTATTTGTTGATTTTGGCTTCCATTGCTTCGACTGTGCTGGTGCAAATGTCATAGATTAGCAGTGGCCACAGCAGCTTTGGTATGAGCATGAACTGTAGACACCAGACTTTGTATTTGCCTGGCAGTCCGCAGTTATCTATTTTCTTCAGGCCTTCTTCTGCTGTTTGCTTGGTTTCACATCCCCTTTGTGTGTCTTTCAGGGAGTCATCATACCATCTTCCGAGACTTTTTACTGGCTCTTCTGTGACAGTGGGGATGGCTTGGTTGGCTACCATGAATTTGACTGAATCTGCCACTTTTCCTTTTCGCAGTGAGAGACTTCGGGATTTCTTAGGTTTGAACCTCATTCTTGAAGAGGCCACCAGCTCATCCAGCAGCTTTAAGATTTGGTGTGTCTCTTCCTCATCCGTGGACAAGACTGTTGTGTCATCCATGAAAGCTTTCAGAGGAGGCATCTGGTATCCATCTCCCAGATTCACTGGACCTGAACTCTTCATTGCAGCTTTCAAGATGACTTCCATTGCCAACACGAACAGTATGGGAGAGATTGCACAGCCCATTGCAATGCCCACCTCTAGGTCTATCCAGTCCGTGGTGTATTCTTTGGTAGAGAACCGCATTGAGAACCCTTGGAAATACTTCCTCAGCATTGTTCGGATGTTTTCTGGGATGTGATACATTTCAAGAGCCAGCTGGATCATATCGTGTGGAACTGATCCATATGCATTCGCCAGATCAAGCCAAACTACGTCAATGTCTCTCTTCTCTGTTCTTGCTTTTTGGATGGCATCCCAAATCAACGTGGCATGTTCCAAGCATCCAGGCATTCCTGGTATGCCTCCCTTTTGGACTGACATATCCAGATACTTGTTTTTAGTCAGGTATTTTGTCAATCTTGCTGCCATAACAGAGAAGAAGATTTTCCCCTCGACGTTCAGAAGTGATATTGGCCTGAACTGATTGATGCTGCTGGAGTTCTGCTCCTTCGGAATGTACACTCCTTCAGCTCTCATCCATTGGTCGCTGATCTTCTGGTTCCTCCATGCTGATCGAATCATCTTGTGGAGCCACTCGAGCACTTTTGGGCATTTCTTGTAGAGCAGGTATGGTATTCCGTTTGGTCCAGGTGCTGACTTGGCTCTGGCTTTCTTTACTACGTTCTTCACTTCATCCAGTGTTGGTGGTTTGTTATTGAATTTTCCTTCTGGCGCTGCAGGCCAAACCAGATTTTGGATTTCAAGTGGTGCCTCGCGCTGAGAATCGGAATATGTTTCCCTGAGATGCTGCTCTAGGGTTTCCTTGCCCACTGTGAGAGTCCCTGATTTGGGTTGTTCAAACAGCTTTCTTGCAAAGTCAAAGGGATCTTTGAAGAAACGATCTTGAGTCTTCTTCTTTTTGCTCTTTCTTCGCCTTGCTGATTCCACTTTGCTGAGAGCATTGTGTTTGGCCTTCAGATCTTTCCAGAGTTCCAGGAGCCCTTGCTTCTCGAATTCTGAGGCAGTTCTCATTCGCTTTTTAAGCTTCCTTTTCTCCCTCCGGATGCTCTCCATCTGCTGCTGTCTTCTGGATTTCTGGGGAGGCGTTTTTGTCTTTGGCTGCTTCACTCCATAAGTGTCCCTGCAGATAGAGTATATGATGTCTCCGTATGTGTCAAGTTTGTGTTCCAGCGTACTGTTCCCTATTAGCGCATTCAGCTTAAGGACAAGTTCCTCATCTAATTTCTCCCATTGTTCTTTTGGGCCGGCAGGCGGCAAATTGAGTTTTCCACGTTTGGCGTTAAGAGCTTGTGCAAAATCCGCATCAGAACCGTCAGCGTGGATGTCCTTGGCACTATGGTTTAATTCCTGGCCTTGGTCATCCAACGTCTCACCTGCTATCGCAGTGCGCTGCTGCTGGTTCGTATGTGTCTTCAAACAGCCCATTTTTGTCCTGTGGATCTTCATGCCGCGTTTGGTGGTGAATCTCCTTCCACACGCACACGGAAATTCCAACTGGTCATTGATCATGGTCCGTTGTGCGTTTCCAGTCGTGATGGAGTCAGTGCCGATGGATTCATCATTCTCTCCCCCTTTCGGTGAATCCTGGGAGCATCTTTCATTTGGAAAACTCGTGGCATGTTATCAAAGGCGAGGTGGGAAGCCAACCCACAAAGCCCGCAGATCTAGTCTTTCCCAGTGTCCTTCGGTCTTTCCCGAATGTCCTCCGAACTATTCCCGGAAGTCAATGGACTGACCATGTGCAGGTAGAAAGAAACTCTAGGGAGAGCTAGACAACAGAAGGTCTTCAGAGAAGTAACCCCCTTTAGACAAGTGTTTCGGCCCTGAATTCCTTACACTCTCGGGGGGCCGGGCCACATCCAGGTCATGACTCCTGGATGCCCTTCTGCTGTTGTCTATTTTTTTTTTTTTTTTTTTTTTTTTTTTTTTCCCACGCTATGAGTGATATTAGGCGAAAAAAATAATATATATAATACATAAACAAGCGTGGAGGATGAGAGGGGGGGGGGGCAGAGGGGAGACAGAGTAAGAGACAGAAAGTTTGTAAAAGGAAGAGGTAAGGTCTTAAGAAAAGAGATACGGGAGAGCGGAGAAATCGAACAACGCTAACATCAATAATGTGGAGGAAAAATTGACACTAAAAACACAACAAAACAAAACAACAACTTCATAACCTTAAAGTAACGCATTAACAGGATTGTGAACCGATCATTGTGAAATTTTGATTAACAAAACTCGATCCGATGTTACTTCTATATATACAATATGATTGTTTGACAATGTCTTAACTGTAAAAGTTTCTTCACGAACTTCGTGGCTTTGATATTGATGACATGCCATGCACACATGTAGACCCTTTGATCAAGGTGTGAATGCCTTAAGATTGCTGAATTTGAAGTCTTTTAGTGGAACAAATTTTGCTCTGCTAATAATATGTCTTTCTTCTAAAGACGAATAAAAATAAGTAAAAACACACACACACACAAAAGAAGAAGAAAAAAAAAACGCTTGACAACCACGTATCGTGGTACTCATCTAATTCGAACTGATTATCCAGTCAGTTAAGTCAGCCAAAGTTGCCCGGTAATCAGGTGACATATCACTGACTAGTGATCGTAGTTTTGGACCCTCATCAATCAATAAAAAAAAAATTATTGCAAAAATGTTCGGCTCTGATCAGCTCCCACATGAAGCTGTGTGGGCTATGGACTCGTTTCGAAGACAGACTACACAGTTAAATATCATTCATTTTACAGATGCATCACTGAGGTCGTGTTCACATTTGCTGACCAACACCATATGTGTCCGTATCCCTCGGGCTTGGTTGACGCCTGTATATAATGTAAAAGTTAACATAGAATGCAGTCCTGTCACAGAGCCTCAGCACGAAATAGAATACACATACGCACAATCTGAGTATTGTTCGTACGATCACTTCTTTATTTAGTACATTATGTTCATGGCTTGTCCCAGTTTAAACGCCACGCAACCATGGTTCGTCCTTTTGTGTTATCATATCGATATGTTCGGCCTTCATATTGTTATTTCACTTTTATCTTTCTGTTAAAGCGCTGATCAGCGTGTTGTTACAAGGCCTGTTCATTGTTGTGTTCCTAACTCGTTGAGTGTTGCGGAGTCAAAGTTATTCTCACCACTGCTACAATTCAGTTGCTCAGCACTATAGACAGTCGTATAAAGCGATGTGTTGTTAGACTACTAGCAGAAACAGGTCGACATGTTCGCGAGTGATCGGTTATCACACAATCAAAATCCACGAGGTCGTAATTATTATAGACGAGTACTCGGAGGTGACAGTTTCTCAGTTTTCAAGGTCAATTACTGACCCACACTTACCTCAGTCTGTGGCACAATATCCTTGTTTAAAACCCTTTGACTCCAGCACCCTGGCCACCAGCATCCTGCATTGTCAACCATGCTAGCAAAGCAAGAAGCTGGTGGATAGCGTGAGGGAGTCAAAGGGTTAAGTTTTGGCAGTTGGTGGATAGGGTGTGGGAGTCAAAGGGTTAAATTTCCTGAGCAACACCGTACATGTCTGTATCTCTTGGGCCCGGTTGACGCCAGTGGGATATATTTACGTTTATTTCTGTGAAAGATCAGCACTAAGTATAGAATCATGGCAAATGAAAAGAATATTGCAGGATTTTTGTGCACAGCCAGACCACCCCCTCCCCACCCCACACCCACACACCCCGGTCTCCCACCTGCTGTCCCACATTCTTTTTTAAAAATGCAATGCAAAGATTCGGATTTATGAGGCTCTCAATTCGTTTGGCCATGTAATTGAGTGATTATTGTCGTTAATAGGGGGCTCAGCAGGCAGTATCTTTGGTAGCTTGCTTCAGAACAGGCACTGCTAACGTCCATCAGAACAGGCACTGATGAAGCCCATCAAACTGATCCAGCAGCAGTTCCTGGTCTCCTGTGGTGGGTGGCCTCCCGTGGGCTTCCAGGCATCGGAACTTTAAGTGAATGAATTTGGGGCTGGCAGTGTGTTGTGGAGCCAGAATAAGGGGCACGGAATCAACGCCACTAAGGACAGAAAGAAAAAAAATCTGGATGTATAACAAGTCGTAAATACTAAATAAATGAATAGAATTATGTGAATGATAATTAAGAAATGTATGATTAAACGAAAAGAAATATGCAGATTGGAATGAATCAAATACTTTCATTTGTCAATATGTCTCGCTTCTTTTTCCTTTCGGAAAGTTCGGAATTCCCAGGGGGGAAAAAAAAGCGTTTTAACCATAGATATGGACAAGTGTATTTTACTGTTATTGCCAGTGGTTTGAAACAAGCGATAAATACCAGCTGACAACTGATCATTTTCACAGAAGTTTTCCGCATTGGATCGCAAAGGCCTACAATGACTAGAAACAATTCAAAAGAAAGAAAGTGTCACAGAGGAATTTCGGTTTCTCAGGATTTGTCCATATCTATGGTTAAAACTCTTTTCTTCCTGGGAATTCCAAACTTTCCGAAACGAAAAAGAGGCGAGACATATTGACAGATGAAAGTATTTGATTCAAAACATAACAACGGATGCAGTAGTCAAACGGTAAACGTCAAACTTCGAATCAGAAGGTGCTTGGTTCAATTCTCCAAGACAGTTTACTATTGGATAAAGAGTGGAGATTTATTTCGATATCCTATGAGACATGTATGCAGACCTGCCAGTACCTAAACCCCGTTCGTTTATATATGCATGCACAATATCAAATAGGCATGTTAAAAAATCCTGTAAGTAATGTCAGTATCTGAGATTTATGGAAAGACAACACTCAGCATGCACGTCCGCTAAAGAAGGAATGCGCAGATTGTGTAGTTATATTATATTGCTCGCGCACTGATAAAACAACGTGCTTATACACACATCCGAAAGGGTTCGCTATGCTTATTTGAAGTAAAAAATTACACAGGATGTCCTTATCTGTATGAGTTATTTATAAACACATTGCGCATTATATTATCAAAGAAACAAAGCAAACAGAAAATTGCTTCAAGTCTGCAACAGCGAGATTATTGCAAGGGAAACAAGTTTTTGCACTTTCACCGTCTTTAATGATTATCTCCCTTAAAATTTCATACTCATGCCTTCGGTTTTGTTTTCATCACTCACAACACACATACACACGTATGTACGCACGCCCCCCCCCCCCACCCCACCAGACACACACACATGTGTGCACTTGCATAAATGAGATAAAAAGTGGGGTGGGAGGTTTAGTGAAAACAGACGCTGGATATTTTGAGGTAGTTCGCAGTTTTTTCATGAGGTATTCATTGCACTAAGACATTTCCATACGTGATCCATTCTAATGTACCATCAATTATCTGGCAGGCTCTTTTGAGCCTGTGAAAAACCTTTGTGTTGAAAGTGTCTTGAAATGAAAATGAGTCGTGGGGAAGAGAGACTCATAACGTGCTGATGCTACCAGAATAATGGAAATATCAAGATGGGCAGCAAACAGACCAATTTTTATGCTGCGTGCTGGGATTGAACTTGAACTCAAGACATCAGGTACTGAGTTCATGGCTTTATCAAAAGAATCAAACAGATGCATATGATTTGAGCGAATCAAACAATAGACACTTCACTATGCAAATTGGAGTACAAATGACACTAATTCTAACATATTGTGTTGGGTTGCATTGTATGCTATTTTGTATTGTATTTATTTTGTTATACGGTTGAGAGGCATGGACAGTCAACAAGCAAACCCGAAACAAGATTGAGGCAGCCGAGATGTGGTTTCTAAGAAGAATGTTGAGAGTTCCATGGACAGCAAAGAAAACAAACGAGACAGTCTTGATGGAGGCAGACACAAGAAGATCATTCATAAGGACGATTAGGAAAAAAACAGGCAACATTCATAGGCCATTTTATGAGGAAAGGGGAATTGGAGCACCTGGTCACAACGGGAAAGCTAGAGGGAAAGAGAGCACCAGGTAGACCCAGGGAGAAGACACTAGACGGACTTGCAGAGTGGCTGAAGACAAAGAGGGTGGAAGAGGTGCTTGTGGCAACAAGGAATAGAAACAGATGGAAGGCCATGATCGCCAACGCCATGTGGCAAGGCACTTGATGATGATGATGATGATTTATTTTGGTCACAATACTCAATGTATGCGCATGCTTTCATTTGTGTGCACATGGGTTTGCGGATGTGTACGTACATGCATGCATACATCTGTGGTGTGTGTGTGTTTTATCTCACATATGTGCTTGGTTTATACCTTTCATGTTCAAAGATTGTGCATAGTTGTGAAAAAAATTTTTTTGTAAGAGAACAGTGAGGTTTATCATACATTCTCTGCAGATCTGTTCAATTTACACAGATTAAAATTGCTGACAAGTAATAGCCTGTGACCATGTGTATATTCATCATTTCGTCAAGAGACATATAATGTGTGTGTGTGTGTGTGTGTGTGTGTGTGTGTGTGTGTGTGTGTGTGTGTGTGTGTGTGTGTGTGTGTGTGTGTGTGTATGAGGTGTATGAGTGTGTGCGTGTGTGTGTGTGCGTGTGTGTGTCCGTGTTAGGTGTGTGTATCACTGTAGGCCTATGTGTGTATACATTTATATAAGTTGTTCTCATTCTTGTTCAATGTGTGTGTGTGTGTGTGTGTGTGTGTGTGTGTGTGTGTGTGTGTGTGTGTGTGTGTGTGTGTGTGTGTGTGTGTGTGTGCAAGCGCGCGCTTTGTTGTTAATGTTGTTGTAGTGGTTGTTCATTGCTGCTTTTAATGCTTTCTTTCTAAAGAGAAAACATCACACGAAGAACAACCTTTTATACATGAAAACATGT
This sequence comes from Monoplex corrugatus, assembly GCA_030674185.1. NCBI lineage: Eukaryota > Metazoa > Mollusca > Gastropoda > Littorinimorpha > Ranellidae > Monoplex > Monoplex corrugatus. The sequence goes on from JAPXFY010000022.1 coordinate 48,220,468, forward strand.
TTATCGTTTTTGTCTGGGTCTCTGGAATGATATGTACATAATATGAACATAAATTTACCTCTTTCTCTGTACGTGTGTGTGAATTGAATGGTTGTTGTTACTCTTCTTATTCAGTGCTGCATTTCATGTTATCTTAGACTTTGTAAACAAAACAAAGATCAAAGGAAAAACCACCTTTTATGCACGCAGAGCTGTGCATCATCTTTGTTTGGGGCTGTGGCATGACACGGGCATAAATTGTACCAGTACATGACTTCTCTCGCTCGATCTCTCTCTCTTGTTGTTGTTGTAGTTGTTGTTTGTGAATTATTTGACTGTTGTTTTGTAACAAACCGTTGAATTGTTATTTACTGTCTTTGTAATCTAACTATCTTACATGATGTTAAATATATATCTGTCTAATAATATAATATAATTCATATCTATATAGTGCGTAAAATTGATAATAATAAAATACATATATATATGTATATATATATCTATCTATATATAGACACACACACACACGTTTATGTGTCTTAGAACACTTCATTGGCTCCCGGTAAAGGCTAGGATTCAATATAAAGTTGCCTGTCTCTGCTTTCAGTGTATCTGTCATGAGAACATGCCATCCTATCTCGCCAACCTCCTGCAGGGTTACAAACCTTCTCGAACGCTCCGCTCTTCTGACACCTCACTGTTGACTGTTCCTCGCTTCTCTCTTGACACCTTTGGTAAAAAATCTTTCTGTCTTTGGCCCAAATGTATGGAACTCTCTACCACTGTCTCTCAGAAAAACTAAGTGTTTCTCAACCTTCAAACGGCACCTGAAAACCCACCTCTTTCAAACTCATCTAACCTGAAGAGCCTTAGTTTGCAAGTCTGTCATCAGACTAATCTCTCCTGCCTGTATAACAGTATTTTGTATAAGGGCCTATAGAGCAAGGTGTGTGTGTGCGTGCATGTGTGTGTGTGTGTGCTTGAGTGAGCATGTGTGTGTATCACTGTATGTGTACAGCTGAGGAGGGGATAGGGGAGAAATTGAGTGGGAAAGAGACTGAAATACTTTAAGAAACTTTTTAAAATCTTTGTTTGTATGTAAATTGTGATGTATGATATGCGAATAGTTTATAATTTGTGAGGTAATTTTGATTGTCAAGGTGTTAATGCTGTAATACTGAAGTTATAATGTTTTTCCTGTATATGAATTAGAATGTTTCTGTTTTTATCTTCATTCAAAATATTGATTATAATTTTATGTACAACTATTGCATGCATAAACACACACACACACACACACGCATGCAAACATAGCGCACGTACACACACTCACACACACACATTCTTACAAACACACACGCGCACAGCAACGCGCGCACATACACGTACGCAAGCAATATATAAACACAGTATGCCTCTTTATTCATATGAAAAATCTGTTAATCTTTCTTCATTACATAAGTCAGTGTTTAAATTTTAATATTCTGTGGTTTCTTATGTGTCTTCTTACTTGTATAGCTTTAATGTTTGTTGTTATCTTATTGTGTATGTAATTGTGAACATTTTTTTTATCACCTTTTGCCTTTCTTGCGAAATGTAAAGCGCTGGTGAGCATGTTTTTATATGGAATATGTGCTATACAAATAAACATTATTATTATTATTATTATTATGTATGTATGCATGTACGCATGTGCTGAAAAGGCGATACGCAAGGGAAGTAGTGTACTTGATGGATCACTTACTTATAAACTCCCCTAGGGAATAGATAGATAACATGCTAACTGTGGTAGTCATGCAACGGACTACCGACTGGAAGGTTGTGGGTTCGAATCCCTATCAGTCTGTTCAAAAATAACTGTGGGCTTTTTCGGCTCTAACCGGCTCCTACCCGTAGTGGGGTGTGTTATGGGCTCATTGGGAAGAATGGGACCACACAGTCACTTCACGGGTGCATCATTACGGTGTTGCTCAAATCTTCTGACCAGCACAGCAGGTGTCTGTATCTCTTGGGTCTGGTTGAAACCAGAGTATATGACAGTAAGCGTAGAGTACAGCCCTGTCACGCAGTCTCAATCCTAGATAGAACTCCATAGCATCACGATTATCATCATCATCACATTGTAAAAACTGTGCCTGCTTCTGTGGCAATTAAGGTGGTGTAGAAAATGGTACCAACCCCCCCCCCCCCCCCCCCCCGAAAAAAAAAAAGAAAACCAACAAAAAACCAAAACCCCTGTGGTATTGTATAGTGCATATTATTCCACACTCTTATGTTGTGTGTACATAGTATGATTTTCGGGAATTATTTGTTTAAATGTATATGCTTATGATGGTGTTATAATTGTTTGAATTTCTCGACCTGCTTTCTAGAGGTTCAATATGTTGTGAGTTGCTGTAGGGCTAACGTAGTGGGGTTAGACATTGCGAGGGTTTCATTTTTTTCCATTCTTCAGGCCTTAATATGGATCTCTCTCTCTCTCTCACACACAGAGAATCAGACAAACACACACACAAGAACGTGCATAGATATGTATTATCATGCTCATGCAAACAAGCAAATAGATGCAAACTCGCACACCAACATATTGTTATTTTTGTTTCAAGCTCAGCTGACAGCGCAAAGCCATACCAGGGCTATAACTGTTTCAAAACATACACAATACGCGACGTCAACAGGAAAAAAAAAAGAAAAGAAAATTAAGTACACATATCAATGCATTTGCGCACATAATCTAAAAAGATGCTCCTGGTATTGACCATTCCATCCAATTTATCACACAGGGGATTTCAAAAACATACCTGAATAAAAAATGTTAATATAACTAAAGATACTAAAACATATATAAAAACGGGCATAAACTAACCTAAAATTGCTTCTGAATATCACATTTCCCAACAGCCAAAAATGCACTTAATTCAAGTACCTAATTATCAATCCTAAGATAAAGTATGTAAGACTTTACTGAACACATACAGGTAAATGGACCAGCAAGGCAGATGGGAAGAAATGATAGAAAGCAAAGGAACAAGGCAGAAACAAAGAGAGCAACAGAAAAGAGGAAATTTCCTGCACAGAATTTCCAGAAGGTGGGGGACAGTATTTCTATTGAAAGAGCCCCCAGCATCCCCACAGAGGTAGCACAAAACATGCACAAAAAAAATCACCCCCCCCCCACACACACACACTCAAAATCACACCCACACTAGTAGCTCAGCAATGGCAGGTAGGTCTGTGGAAGTTGGCCAGTGTGTTAGTATGTAGATCCATACCGTTGGAAAACAGATTTGGAGATTCATATCATTTCATTTTTTTTCTCTAACATTTCATTCCCGAACATTTCTCTCTTACTCTTTTCATATTACTTCTTTGCTTTCATTTTGTGTGTGTGTGTGTGTGTGGTGCGCGTGCTATGTGTATGTGTGTGTGTGTTTGTAAGTGTATACGCGATGGACTGAAAAATGATCTAATTTAAGTCAGTGGTATGTGCCTACTGCTAGGGCAATCAGCTCAGAACCTTGCACAGAGTGCCAGGCCTGACTTTTTGTGATCATGAAGGTCATAGCCAGAGTCAAGGTTACAGCCATATTCCTGTAATGTGTCTGCCATGATGCCTGCTTGTTTTAATTTCTCACTGTCTGATATCCACAAATGCAGGCCTTTCAACTAAATGTGTTGGACCGAACAGCCGTGCGGCCCAAATGTCAAGAGATTCCCAGGCACAGATCCTTTCAGCCCACTCTGAGAGGGGACGGGTGGGAGCAAGGCGGTAGGGGCCTGGTTGGCCCCTTACTAGGAGGTGAGAGGAGAGCCAGTCTGGGCTGGCCTGAGATTCCAGGGTTGGAGGGGGGCATTAGGGGTTCAAACTCACCCCCTTGATGCTAGGAGAAGCAGCGCTCAACTCACTAGGCACAGAAAGGAAGGAGGGAAAATATTTGGATGGCAGAGGGCATCCTGTGGGGGTTCCAATATGAGGACAATTTTGGCTGATCAGCTGTCTCAACTTGATCATGTGAGGATTGAAGTTCCAACCTGGGAGCTTGCCTTAACCAAGGGGGAAAACAATTACGACCTCAGCATGAGAGCTCTGTTGTGCTCCTTGCAGAGCAATTGAGCTGCCACCCTGCTGAAAAGAAGAAGGCATATTGAATGATTGGTCCACTAGGGAGGACTATAAGCTATCAACATGGCATGAGCTCTGAATTGGTTCAGGTCTCCCTTTCCTTATGGTTAGATTTCAAGTGAGGACTTGCTGATTCGTTATCAGAAGATTGCGAGACAGATGGCCTCAGAGTGGCTGGTCATGTCAGGACAGGAGACTAAATTAGAACTGCTTCTGGCAGCCATACTGAAAGCTTAAGGCAGAGGAACAAAGACAAAGCACACAAAGAAATGAGACAAAGGACATGCTTACTTGACATTAAAATGGCCTAGGCCAGGGAAAGAGCATATCCTTTGAGCAGTAATACACCAAACACTCTAAGCCTGAGAAACACATAACAACCCACAGAGCTATCAACCTGTAAAAACGTGAACACAGCCTTATAACTATGTGCTGAAACAGGCAGCAATGTAACAGAACAATTCAAGTAAGTGCATTAACAGAACAAAATAAGTAAGTGCATTACACCAGTTCAGACCATTGTGAATATATGAAGCAACATATCGCAAAGTATGACAACACAACAGCAGCAACACACAGAGCAGTGTAATTGTGTGGATATACATAATAACATAATAATGCAACTTAACTACAAATGCCTGTACGTGGAAGTACACATCTAAAATCAACAAAGCTGCACAACAATGTGGAAACAGACATACGAATGGAGACTCCATAGATCTGCAGACCATAAACTAACAATACAAACCTCCTGTCTAAGCTCTATCAAATCGAATTATTAACAAGTATGGTAACTGTTTCAATATATAAGTTATAAACATCTACATGATTACATGCAGAGGTACATACATACACACACACACACAACACTCTCACTCCCCCCTCTCTCTCTTACACACACAATGAGCATAAATCTAACAGTAGGTGACATTTGTGTTGTTTTCATCAATAAAAGGAAAGTTACAGAATACAAAGGTAATTAGATCCAACTCATAAACAGGAATTCTACCTGTTTTCATATTTCAAAGCAACAGCAACAGCAGTTGCATCAACAACAACAAACAAACAAAACAAAAACAAAACAAACAAAAAACCACCACCATCACCAACAACCACCACCAACCAACCAGCCAACCAACCAACCAAGTAACCAGCAATAAAAGGTAAATGAAAACCACCAAGTTGTACATGCAAAGATCACAGCATTGCAAAAACTCGAATTCCAAAATGCAATAAAACCAAAACAACAAATAACAGAACAGGTAAGCTAAACAAATGATGATCATAGCTTTTTGTCAGTGCTCAAAGACCCTTTCACCCCTACCTGAGTTAAGCTGAACAAATGATGATCATACTATTGTGAATACTTAAAGACGTACACACAAATGATAAAATAAAGTCAAGCTAAACTAAATAATAATATAAAGCAATCAAGATGAACACATGAAAGTCATGATATCGCAAAAACTGCAATACATAAAGAAACGATAAATTAACCCTTTGACTCCCGCACCCTGTCCACCATCTTCCTGCATTGCCAAGCATGCTAGCAAAGCAAAATCTTAACTCTCTGACTCCCTCACCCTATCCATGAGCTTCTTGTAAAAAGCTGGTGGACATGGAGAGGGAGTCAAAGGGTTAAGTTTTTGCATTTGTTGGATAGGGTGCAGGAGTCAAAGGGTTAATCAAACTAAACAAATGAAAGCAACAGCTGTATCAATACTGTATGAAAGCAACAGCTATATCAATACTGTATCAGGTTCCGTGGTTCTGCATGTCCTGCTTTCATAGCAAACTTGTTTGAGTGTTTTCTACTTATTATTGCAACAACATAGGCTGATTACTATCATTCTGATTCATTCTTGTCTCGCAGTATTCTCCAAAGTCATTCGGATTCATCACGCATCAAATCACACTTTTTAATGGAGCACAGAGAATTTAAGCTGTTATTTGAGCTGATCACACTACACTATGTTTGTTGAATAGTCTGCATCTTTGGTGGAAATGCGTGCCGAGTATTTGTACGTTTCCATATGAGCTGATCACACTCCACAATGTTTGTTGAATAGTCTGCATCTTTGGTGGGAATGCTTGCCGAGTATTTGTACGTTTCCATATGGCACCAGACACTGACATGACTTACAGAATTTTTAACATACATATCTGATAATTCTGTATGTGAATATACATGAACAGGGTTCAGGCACTGGAAGGTTCACACACGTTGACCTGGGAGAATGAAGCAAGTCCACCCATTACGCACTGGGCAGAGGTACCTAGGCAGGTCTAACTCTGGACCTTCTGAATGGAATTCAGACATATGCCTACCTGGTTACCACACCCAGTTTAGTTGCAAAAGTTAGACTGAATAAGCATCACCCATGGACAGATGCTCTGATTCTTAAACAAAAATTATCATAAATATCACTCTGCAACAAAAATCCGAACAACACCTTAATATCTCTCTATAATAAAAATCTGATAGTTGAATTTCTCAAAAATCAATATCACGAACATCAGCTACAAACAGCACCGACAGTATCATGATAATTTTACAGAGAACACATGGACACAGAAATAATTGCACCATAGTATACATAAAACAAAAGCACATTTACTGGAACACAATATGTAAATCAGCGAGTCATATAAAACCAATATGTTTATGCAATGCTGAAAAGCTCCCTGTTCCACACCATTATAAGCAAGCCTTTTGCATACATTTGACCTTGAAAATAGACCACTGTTGACAACTCCTACACAATAATGTGTTATCCAAATATCTATACCAAATTTTACCTTGTACAGAATTTTCTTTTCATACAAAATGATATATTTCACAATACTTTGTTTTTTTGTTCACACAATCCATCATAGATATATATCAAAGAGATATGTATAGAGAACTATTTACCAATTTTGATCAAATTTGAACATTCATTTGCAACTGTGCTTGCTGAACATTTGTACCACAATCTTTCCCCTTGCAAAGGCAGTTCCTTTCTTCATGCAATGTAATGTAATATTAGATGACACCTTTTTACCACAATATTTGACAACGTTGTTTTTTTCTCAGTTATTAACAAACATTTTCCGCACAATATTATACCATGCCCTTTAAAAATTTGTTCACAGCTTTTAACAATGCATTTTTTCACCCAATATGATACATTTATACAGTCAGTTGTTCCCTCCAACATTTTTTCCACCTCTTACACTTCCCTCTCATATGTACACAATCCAGTCTTCAATCGTCACAGTCAGTTGTATAGAATTATTGCTGAAAATGGGCAATATCCCTCCATTTTCAACAGTTTGCCCAAAGTTGCATGATGTAGTCGAAGTAATGAAAAGTACTAAGTAATGAAAGGCAATAACAATCACTGAACAAAGAAATATGTACTCACATACATACTGAAAAACAAAACAAACAAAAAACACATGAAGAAAATCTTCCATAACTGTGAAAAAAGTATGACTGATTAATCTACAATAAAACACAAATTTGAAAAAAGAAATCATTGAAAAGATCAGAACATACAAATGAGTCACCAAATTTGTTTAAAATGCTTCCATTTTCATTGTTTGTAAATTGTGATCTCATAAACTTCACAAACATAACTGCAGTCAATGAAGAAACAATAATGAAATCATTGACAAAACTATTACTTCTATGCTATGATTCAAATATCAATAACAGTCATTAAAACTTTAATACTGGTGACTTACATAAAAAATGTGATCTGATCAGAATTTGAACTTGAATTAGAACTTGTTCATGAGAAATTCATCATACTCAAATAATTCTACATGTGCTCCATTGAAATCTGCCAGTAATAACCTCCATGCAAAACCCTATGCACTGGCAAGGTTTCAAAATGGAAGCATAAGTAGGGGTGATGGACATCTGAAACACCAATCTGACACCACAGGAATGAGACAGGAAGCTAACAGGCTGTCAACTGAGTTAACCACACTTGCTGAAATCTAAACTATGTACTGATTCATCCATTAAAAGCTGACAAAGCCTAGCTCATATGTCTCGGCAGTGTCACTGGATTCAGTGTTGGCCACTGCATTCTTTGACACCAACACTCCCTTCCAAATGGCTCTGTCTTGACTTTTGTGGACAACTTCTTGAATATTTAGGCCACTGATGTTTGGTTAAGCTCTCGATGTATGAGAATGGAGGTCTGCCTTCCTTACTTTTTGCCTCTGTTTTTCCTTGAAAAATGGTTGCCATGAGATCTGAGTTCTTGCTATTTGACACAGAGCCAATATATTTAAGTCTATTCCTGTTGATGTCTGCTACTAATTTTCTGGTGGTATCAAGTTCTTACAGGACACTTTCACTAGTTCTTCTATTCATTAGTTCTTCTATCTGTCCATTTGACACATAGAAGTTTCCAATAAAACCATATGTAAGCTCATATTGCTTAAACACCCACATATACACAGAAATTCATAATTGCAGTTGGAGAACCAAATTGAATCAATCTCCCTCCCTTCATCATTTTTTTTGTTTGTTTATTGTGTATTTTTATGGGAGGGTATTTTTTCCCTCGTTTTAGAACCTTGTGCAGTAATTCTGTACAGACATAAGCCTATGATAAGGGTCAAATCAATGCTTTTTTCCCCCTTTGTCCAGTATATGGTCATAGATTGTATCTACAATGTATAGCGCTTAAAAACGCTTAAAGGCAGGTGTGTGTGTGTGTGTGTGTGTGTGTGTGTGTGTGTGTGTGTGTGTGTGTGTGTGTGTGTGTGTGTGTGTGTGTGTGTGCGTGCGTGCGTGCGTGCGTGTGTGTGTGTGTGTGAGCGAGTGTGTCTGTGTGTGTGTGAGCGAGTGTGTCTGTGTGCATGTATATGAGTGAATGAGTGTTTGTGTATATATAGGAGTGTGTTTGTGTGTGTGTGTGCATGTGTGAGCATGCATCTGTGCATACGTGTGTGTGTGAGAGAGTGTATGCATGTATGAGCATGTGTGTGAGTGAGTGTATGTATATGTGTATGTGTTAGGGAAAGTGCATGCATATGTGTGTTGTTTGTGAGATATGGTGCTCCTCCTCCAAACAACTTACAATATCAAATATAAAAATATCAACAACAATAACACGCACACAGACACACACATACATGTACACACACACGTTCTCTCTTTTTATGCTATTACAGTTTAACTGTATCACCATAACACAGAATCTCATGTCTATATTACAAAGTATGTGTATTAGTGGTTAAGTACTGGTTGTGAAAAAAGGCAGTGGTTAAATACTGGATGAAAAAAAAAGAATGAACGCATCTATGTCATTACTCTTGAGAATGAAAATGTGTTCTTGTTTTAGATCTCTCTCTCTCTCTCTCTCACACACACACAAACACACATACATACATGCACACACACACTGGGAAAAAAACAAGAAAAATCCTAATCAAAGATGCATACCAATTCACTGGGTAAAACTATGCCACATAACACAGATTGTAATAGCAGCAGAGGAATTCAAATGGCCAAAAGCCAGGTCTCATGAACAAAAACAGCATCACAGTCACTGGATTATGTCAACACAAAAATGGAAGTCAGCCCATGTTTACACCACAGCAGTTTCAATGAGACATTGGTTTATCCAAACCCTGTTGTTTATGAACAGAGAATCACTACCAAGAAAGGTGAGATTTTTTTTATCCAAACTTTCTGGTACCCTTCTGTTTAAAACCCTGTTGATTATGAACAGAGATTCACTGCCAAGAAAGGAGATATTTGTTTACCCTAATTTTTAGGGTACTCTTTTGTTTTAAACCCCGCTGATTATGAACAAAGAATCACTGCCAAGAATAGTGAGATTTGTTTATCCAAACTTTTTTTGGTACCCTTTTGTTTTTAACCCTGTTGTTTATGAACAGAGAATCATGGCCAAGAAAAATGAATGGGAGTATACTGTCACAGCTAAGCAGGAGAGGGAAAGTAGTGTTGTCCCCCTTGCAAAGGTACAAACGGACAAAAGCCAAAATACACCTTTCAGTCGCCAGCATAAACTGTTTGGTCTAAAATACAGCACCAAATGGACACCTCTGACAAAGGCAATGCCAAAAAAAAAAAAAAAAAAAAAAGACATAAAATGAAAAATTTACAAAGAGGAATAGACAAAAAAAAAAAGACAAAGAAAAAAAGCTGGGATGGGGCAGCAGTCCAGGAAACTCTCACAAGTGCTCTGTCAGGACATGCATTTAGGTCCTTCTATGGGACGGTCCTATGCTTCCAAAGTAGGGGATGCATTTCATTCTGTGCAGCAATCATCAGACCTGCCTGAGACTGGGGTAGCCACACAAATGCAGAGCATGCAACCCAAACCCGAGGCAGAACTCCTCAGAGAATAAGGACATCATCTAAACAACTAGCAGAGCACCAAGCAAAGGTAAATGGAAGGATGTGGGAAAGAGAAATATGAAGAAAATATTTTCTTTTTATCTACGGAAGCTATCTTATGAAAAACACATACTTTTTGTGTTGTCGTCCTCAAAGGTTTCTGTTTCATTTTCTATTTTAAACCAGTTTATTGTGTTGAGTAAAAGGGGTAATTTGTCCACTTGTTTTTGTCTTTTCATGTTACTGGAAGGGAGACAACTCTGATTTTCCTGAGGTACAATTTTTACCTATGTATCTATATCTATATATGGCTGTCTAACTACATGTTTATATCTATATCTACATCTGTATCTATGTTTATATCTATATCTACATCCATATCTATCTTTCTTGACTATCTGTGTACATTTTTGTTTCCATGGCTTATGTGTTATTACATACAATCATAGACAATGATGTATCAACAACATGCACGAACCACACACCCACACATACACAACCCATCCACTTACAAAACAAGTCAAACTTCTTCAGGATTTTGCCATGATAGGCAGGGGATACCCTTGGCAGCTTTCAAACTATAGCAGACTTAATTTAAACCATCCCACTTGCGCTCTCCCCTCCACACACACATCCTGGCTGCACTCACATAATCACACATATTCACATGCGCCCATGTAAATGCACACAGAAAACGAACAACTCAGAGTTCTTCATGTGCCTGTGATGATGGGTTGGGTGGTATGGCAGCAGCTTTCAGCCTGTCATACACCTTGTATGGGTCGGTGTTCCAGTGTTTGTGGAAAGACACAGGCACCTGCAAGGCCAGGAAATCTTCGCTGTAGTCCTCTGGCCGCGCCTGTCACAGACACATGATTTTGGTTATACAAGAATAAAATTGTATGCATGTGAAACATATGCATACAGATAAGCACATGCATGCATGGGTGAATGCATATGCATTTACACATACACACACACATGTATGTATATGATGAAAGCCTATGAAGCAGAAGGAGAAAAAAAAAGAGACCAAAATTACATCAATCAGTCAGAGGCACATCCCTGTTTCTCTTGTGAGATGAAGAAAATCTAGCATCAGAGGCACATCCCTCCCTGTCTCTCATGTTAGATGATGAAAATCTATCATCAGAGGCACATCCCTGTCTATCACGTGAGATGATGAAAATCTAAACATCAGAGGTACATCCCTCCCTGTCTCTCATGTTAGATGATGAAAATCTATCATCAGAGGCACATCCCTCCCTGTCTCTCATGTTAGATGATGAAAATCTATCATCAGAGGCTCATCCCTCCCTGTCTCTCATGTTAGATGATGAAAATCTATCATCAGAGGCACATCCCTGTCTCTCATGTTAGATGATGAAAATCTATCATCAGAGGCACATCCCTGTCTCTCACGTGAGATGATGAAAATCTAAACATCAGAGGTACATCCCTCCCTGTCTCTCATGTTAGATGATGAAAATCTAAACATCAGAGGCAAATCCCTCCCTGTCTCTCATGTTAGATGATGAAAATCTATCATCAGAGGCACATCCCTCCCTGTCTCTCATGTTAGATGATGAAAATCTATCATCAGAGGCACATCCCTGTCTCTCATGTTAGATGATGAAAATCTATCATCAGAGGCGCATCCCTGTCTCTCATGTTAGATGATGAAAATCTATCATCAGAAGCACATCCCTGTCTCTCACATAAGATGATGAAAATCTATCATCAGAGGCACATCCCTCCCTGTCTCTCTTGTTAGATGATGAAAATCTATCATCAGAGGCTCATCCCTCCCTGTCTCTCATGTTAGATGATGAAAATCTATCATCAGAGGCACATCCCTGTCTATCACGTGAGATGATGAAAATCTAAACATCAGAGGTACATCCCTCCCTGTCTCTCATGTTAGATGATGAAAATCTATCATCAGAGGCACATCCCTCCCTGTCTCTCATGTTAGATGATGAAAATCTATCATCAGAGGCACATCCCTGTCTATCACGTGAGATGATGAAAATCTAAACATCAGAGGCACATCCCTCCCTGTCTCTCACATGAGATGATGAAAATCTATCATCAGAGGCACATCCCTCCCTGTCTCTCACGTGAGATTATGAACATCTATCATCACAGGCACATCCCTCCCTGTCTCTCACATGAGATGATGAAAATCTATCATCAGAGGCACATCTCTCCCTGTCTCTCACATGAGATGATGAACATCTATCATCAGAGGCACATCTCTCCCTATCTCTCACATGAGATGATGAACATCTATCATCAGAGGCTCATCCCTCCCTGTCTCTCATGTTAGATGATGAAAATCTATCATCAGAGGCACATTCCTGTCTCTCATGTGAGATGATGAGAATCTATCATCAGAGGCTCATCCCTCCTTATCTCTCATGTGAGATGATGAAAACCTATCATATTATTATCATAAATCATTCTTGAAAAGTGCTATTTTCCCCAACTCTTTTAAACTCATGGCACAGTTTTGTCTATTGGGTTACACATCCACCTCTATTGGGTTACACATCCACCTCAGGCAAAAAAGACTGAAATGTGGCTATACAAAAGGGATCAAAAAGAGAAGAGCAAGCCTCATGACAAAACACTGGGTATGAAGAAGATCCAATCATGTAGCCAACACCTCACAGGATAATAAAAAGCAGTTCTGTGTTAAGTTCTTTAAGAACTTTAACACTCTCATATTCTCGCACTTAACCTGGTTAAAGTCAGGGTTGTGTGTGACAGACATTCTCCTCCAGGTACTTATCAGGTGAAAGTAGGGGCTGTGTGCAACAGCTATTCTCCTACAGCTACTCACCTGGTGAAAGTAGGGGCTGTGTATGACAGGTATTCTCCTACAGCTATTCACGTGGTGAAAGTAAGGGCTGTGTATGACAGGTATTGTATTCTCTTACAGCTCTCACCTGGTGAAAGTAAGGGCTGTGTGCAATGGCTATTCTCCTACAGCTACTCACCTGGTGAAAGCAGGGGCTGTGTTTGACAGGTATTCTCCTACAGCTACTCACCTGGTGAAAGTAAGGGCTGTGTGCGACAGGTATTGTATTCTCTTATAGCTCTCACCTGGTGAAAGTACGGGCTGTGTGTGACAGATATTTTGCTACAGGTATTTACGTGGTGAAAGTAGGGCTGTGCATAACAGGCATTCTCTTACAGGTATTCACCTGGTGAAAGTAACGGCTATGTGTGACAGGTATTCTCCTACAGCTACTCACCTGGTGAAAGTAACGGCTGTGTGTGACAGGTATTCTCCTATTGGTGAAGAACATGCCCAGCAACATGTCATCAGGTGACTCGTCAGAAGGACAGGTGAACTCTTCAGCCAGCAGTTGTACAGCTGCACGGTTAAACAGCATCCTGAAACAGACGAGTTCATACACCACCTGTGATCATACACCACCCGTGATCATACACCACCCATGATCATACGCCACCTGTGATCATATGCCACCCGTGATCACACACCACCCGTGATCATGCACCACCCGTGATAATGCACCACCCGTGATCAAACACCATCCATGATCGTACACCACCCACGATCATACACCACCCATGACATAGACCACCCATGATCACACACCACCCATGATCATGCACCACCCATGATCACACACCACCTGTGATCATACACCACCCTTGATCATACACCACCCATGATCATACACCACCCATGATCATACACCCACCCATGATCATACACCACCCACGATCACACACCACCCATGATCATACACCACCCACGATCACACACCACCCATGTAGCTTCTGTTATCAGACAGCAGAGTACATCCTCAAACTACCATGACCACAGAAGAATATCTAGCCAGAGGTCACTCCAATGCATGTACAGCTGCATGGCTCACTAGAGTATGTATAGAGTTTTTGTTTAAGACAAATTCACTGCACTTGTAAAATTCCAAATGAGAATTTGCTTACAATCTGCTCAAGAGGGATTTATCATGTTAGGACAATTCCATATGTGCTCCACCCAATCTTTACAGTGACAATCTGGCTGATATCTAGAGCCTGTGGAAAACCCTATGCACTGTCAAGGTCTTGAAAAGGAATGATTGTCTTACCAACTTTCAAACAGAAAGACCAGCCGTCCTATGCAAAGGAATGATTGTCTTACCAACTTTCAAACAGAAAGAACAGCCGTCCTATGCAAAGGAATGATTGTCTTACCAAATTTCAAATAGAAAGAACAGCCGTCCTATGCAAAGGAATGATTGTCTTACCAACTTTCAAATAGAAAGAACAGCCGTCCTATGCAAAGGAATGATTGTCTTACCAACTTTCAAATGAGAAGAAGAAACATTAACACACACAGAAACATAAATCCCCATCCCCACCCCCCACGTACACATACAAACACACATAAGGAAATACATACTCACACATGTTCCCAAGCACATACATATATACACACCTTCAAATACATACAAAGTACACACACACATACGCATAAACATGCATGTCCATGACACACACACACACGACCACACACACACACAACATGCACACACACACATACACACACACACACACACACACACACACTTTTTCACTTCTTCAAATGTAAAAAGGCAAGATGTTCAAAACATTTCCTCCCAAAAGCAATCCATTTTTTGAGTCAAGATAAAGTCTGAAGAATAGATGATGTGTAGTGCATATATGGAAGTGTTGTTGTATGTTTGCGTGTGTGTGTATGCATGTGCCATGCACATTTGTCTGCATGTGCAGGTGCACACATGCCTACAAATATACTTGGTTGCTTTATTTATTTCATGTGTTTCAGTGACTGAAGATGTTATTTTGTAGTAGTGTTGGGACTCTGTGTGTGTGTGTGTGTGTGTGTGTGTGTGTGTGTGTGTGTGTGTGTGTGTGTGTGTGTGTGTGTGTTGTGTGTTGGTGTTGTGTGTGTGTGTGTGTGTGTGTGTGTGTGTGTGTGTGTGTGTTGTTGTTTTATCTCAATGGCCGTGAATCCTGGAATCTTAACCCTTTTACTCCCGCACCGTGTCCATCAGTATACTGCAATGTCAACTGTACTAACAATGCAAAAACTAAACCCTTTGATTCCCTCACCCTAACCACATAAAATCCTGAGCAACAAAGGGAATGACTATGTCAAATGAAGATCTTAGGGACAGATCACAACAGCTCCCCATGTCAATCATTATTTGCAGATGGTATCTTACTGTTATTGCTGTTTTTGTTCAAAGCCCAGCCGACTGCATACAGCCATATCAGGGCTATAATCATTTCAAAACATACACAATACTTCAAAGGGAAAAAAAAAAGGAAAAGAAAATTAAGTGCACATATCAATGCATTCGTTCATATAATCTATATGCTATGAAGACAAAAAGGCAAAAGGCAACACTATATGTTATGAAGACAAACAGCAAAAGATGTGTCATAAGAAACAGTCATGTCAAGTACACTCACCCTCCTCCTCCAGTGATGTAGTTGTAGCCGTAACCCTGGGAGACACCGAAGCCATAGCGTTCCCCTAGAAACACTGGCTCCTCCGTTGTGTAGCAAGGCAGCAAGTGACGTAACCGCTCCAGGCTGCACACACAACACACAGCTAAACGAAACATGCACATTTATATACTGACAGGTGTGGCCATCAAGTGGGTAAAATGTCAGACTTCAGATAAGGTTTGGTGTTTATTCCTGCCAAGGTATCTTTGTTTTGTCTAGCAATGACTCGTCTTGGGAAAGTATGATGGCAACATTTATAGGCCATTTTATGAGGAAAGGGGAATTGGAGCACCTGGTCACAACAGGAAAGCTGGAGGGAAAGAGAGCACCAAGTACCCCCATGGAAAAAATATTGGACGGACTTGCAAAGTGGCTGAAGACAGAGAGGGTGGAAGATGTGCTTGCGGCAACAAGGGATAGAAACATATGGAGGGCCATGATTGCCAACACCATGTGACAAGGCACTTGATGATGATGATGATGATGAAGGTATCTTTGGCCTGGGGGTAAAGAGTGAGGACTTTTCCTATCTCCCAGTTCAATATGTGTGTAAACTTGCCAGTGCATAATTAAACCCCCTTCATGCGTACATGCTCACAGAACATCAAACATATACATACAGAATCCTGTCAAGTCAAGTCAGTATCTGATGGCAATGGAAACACAAGAACACCAAGCAAGAATGTCAACCGAAGAAGGAATATGCAGACTGTGCAGCAACATACTGGCTGCACAATGTGGCAAGAAACGTGTGTACATGCATCCATGAAAAATTTGGATGCTTAAAAAATCCTCTATGTCCCATATCTTAAATCATAGTTGGTATAGAGTCTGTAGTTTGTTCAAGAGAGATTCATTGCACTCCAACAATTCTACCTGTGTTCCATCCAAATCTGCCAGCAGTTACCTGGCTAACACAGTGAACCTGTATAAAACCCTATGCGCTAGCAAAGTCTTGAAATGGGGAGCAGAACAGAACCTATGAAACACTGACACATGACTGAATTTCCCCACAGAAATGCCAGGGGCTCTTTCAGAATAAATAGTGTCCCCACCTTCTGGAAATTCTGTGCTAGAAATTTCCTCTTTTCTGCCACTCTCTTTGTTTTTACCTTGCTCTTTGCTTGCTTTCACTTTCTACCTCGATGGTCCATTCACCTGTGTGTCTTCTATAAAGCCTTACATAAACTTTCTCTTAGGATTGATAATTGGGTACATGTACTGACTGCATGTTTTGGCTCTAAGAAAATGTGATGTGCAGAAGAAATTTTAGTATTTACGCTATTTTTTATATAGTGTCCTTAGTTATATTTACGTTCGTGTTCAGGTTTGGTTTTTAAATCCTTTGGTGGTAAATTGGGCGGAGCAGTCAATGCCAAGGCATACCCTTAGATTATATGCACAATGCATATGTGTACTTAATTTTCTTTTCCAGATGTTTTTTCCTCCTTGAACCAATGTTCTATACATTTTGAAATGGTATAGCCCTGATATGGATCTGTGCAGTCAACTGGGCTTCAAACAATAAGAATAATAAGAATAAGCATGACTGGAGAATCTAGACAGGTAGTGAACAATCCAACTGTTATACTGTAGGGTGGGACTGAACTTAAGAACGAAATCTTGAGTCCAGGACTGTATCAAAAGAGCCAGTCAGTTTACAAGTTGTGTAAAACGAAATCGGACACATTTGTGATTCACATCATAAATGAAAATTCATTCAATTCAAAGATGAATCTACATGGACATGACAATACAATCCTGACATTTTGAACACAATGAATGTTCTGAGCAACAGATGAAACATTACAAAAATTAAGCTCATCAATTTTTTAAGGTGAACTCAAACTGCAAACAGGTAGGCAGCTGAGGACGTTTTCATTTTGGGATCAATCCCAACCCACAAGTTCATCAACTTTTAAGGTAAACTCAATTGATAAAATGCAGGCAGCTGAGATGCTTTTAATTCTGGATTCAATCCTGACCCACAACATAAAAGTGGCCTGTGTATTTTCATCTGCACATCACTATATATGCCATCATTCTTTGACAATGTCAGTTGAGTTCAGTCATCTCATACTCCTTTTGATTCTCCACCGTGTGAATACCCCCAGTTTGTCTGAGTTTGTTCAAGATGTATTCAACAAGTTGGGACAATTCCATAATGCTCCACCTAAATGTATGCTCCACCTAAATTTACCAATTCTTATCTAGCAGCCGGCACAAAACAATATGTATGACAAGGTCTTGGAATGGAATCAGTCAGGTCAGGAGGGGTGACCTATGAAAGCCTAAGCTGATATCTCCAAATGATTTGGAGCATAAAGTTGGACAGAGAGCATATAAGTTTCATAACTGTGGTTGTAACTGAACTCGAGACATAAGATCTTGAGTCCACACAGACACAGACACAGACACATGCATGAGCTCACACACAACACTACACACACACACACATGCATGCACGCACACCACATACACATGCACACACACATACACACACACAGCACGCACAAACACACACACACACCTGCCATAGCTGCACACACACCACTTGATGATGGTGTCATCATCAGCAATCAACAACCAGGGCACTGATGCCAACTGCTGGCTCTTGGCAACGTGCCTTAAATGGCAGCTGTCTTCCCACAGTGTCCTGACCATACACAAATACTACTGTGTCAAATAACAGATATAAACAATAATATACCAATCTTTATCTTCTCCATTAACTCTGCAAAGAGTCATTGGGGTGCTGTACTGAAGAAATGTTCACCAGATTCCTCCAGCTCTGTCAGTTGTGTGCCAAGCCTGCGTCTAAGTAAATGGTTTCTCTGTCCATTCTGGCAATGTTACAGCTTTGTCTCCCCTGTATCTCCCTCCCTCCACACAGTTCCCTGGAGCACTGATTCAGCAAGACCGATGGATCTTCTTACATGGCCATACCAATGTAGATTTCTGCTCTTAACTGAAGTCAGCAGAACGTCCTATGGTTCCACGTGCTGCATGATGGTTGGTGCATGAATTTATTGATGATATGATCAGTGTACCTGATGTTTAGTATTTCCTGATAACAACTCATTTTTATGACTTGGAAAACAATGATTACACAATACTGTGTCAGAACAACACAATGTTAAAACAATAATCACACATTCATGCATTCAATACTGTGTCAGAATAACACACACACACACACATATATATACATATATAATATATATATATATATATATATATATATATATATATATATATAATATATATATATATATACACACACATACACACACACACACATATATATATATATATATACATACATACACACACACACACACACACACACACATATATATATATATATATATATATATATATATATATATATATATATATATATATATATATATATATATATATATATATAAAATATGTTTATATATAAGCAATATTCATACAGTCAATGTTGTGTTAGAATAATGGCTATAGAAAGAAATGAATAAATACACAAACATACTCAAAGTAAACAAAAACACTAATGCATGAATCCCAGACTTCACCAATACATACAAACAAATGAAACAATTCAACAAATGCCTGCACACAATCACACACGCATTTGCCTGCATGCACACACAAGCTCAAACACACACAGATATAACTGCACAAGCGCGCGCGCGCACGCACGCACGCAGGCACACACACACTCACATACACACACACACACGCAAATACACACACGCCTGCATGCATACACACACACACATGCCTGCATGCATACGTAATACACACACACACACACACACACCGTATGTATAAGCATGTGCACACACACACAAAAGTGTGTGTGTGTGTGTGTGTGTGTGTGTGTGTGTGTGTGTGTGTGTGTGTGTGTGTGTGTGTGTGTGTGTGTGTGTGTGTGTGTGTGTGTGTGTGTGTGTGTGTGTGTGTGTGTGTGTGTGTGTGTGTGTGTGTGTGTATGTGTGTGTGTGTGTGTGTGTGTGTGTGCTTGTGCAATTATATCTGTGTGTATTTTTTGAAAAAAAAAAAAAAACACTCAGAGACAGGGCTAACAATCCAACCCTAGAAAGAAAAAAGAAAGCATTGTTAGGAAAACTGACAGTAGAAATCAGCACTACTATGTGTGATGGGCTTTCAGAGACATCAGAAGATACCGCTATCCTGCAGGCCAATGGCATGATGTACAGAAAGCAAGCACAAAGCAAGAGAACCCTGGAAAGGCTGTCTCCAATTTGGCAGTGGGCCAATCATCCCCAACCCAGTAAGTAATGGATAACAGAGGGCCGTCAAATATGAAAAGTTAGCGGAGAAATGTGCTGGGGTTTGCCTGGATGAATAAACGATCCAGACTAACTGGTGATGGTTAGTCTGGACAGGGTGGGATGGCACCTGGTAATGCTACACCTGAAAAACACCCTATGTATTTTAGGACCGAGCCATTGGGCAGATAAGGGCTACATAAAAAGCCCTAGCTCCCCGTGCTGACTGGGCCATGAGCTAAGGGTGGGGTCACTCCTTCAGAAAACCTAGAGAGTTGAAGTCGTTATTGTTATTTAAAGCCCAGCCGATAGCTTCAAACTTCAACAGGAAAAAAAAAAAAAGAAAAGAAAATTAAGTGCACATATCAATGCATCCGGGCACATAATCTAAGGACATGCCCCTGGTGTTGACTACTCCAATTCATTGCACACAGGATTTAAAAAACATACCTCAATACAAATTCAAGCATACCTAAGGACACCAAAACATAAAAATGGGCATAATGTACCTAAAATTGCTTCTGCATATCTCACCTCCTTAGAGCCAAAAATGCACTTAATACATGTACCCAATTATCAATCCTAAGAAAAAGTACATAAGACTTTGTGTTTGATAAAGGAAGAAATGACAGAAAGCAGAGGAACAAGGCAGAAACAAAGAGAGTGACAGAAAAGAGGCATAGAATTTTCAGAAAGTGGGAACACTATTTATACTGACATCCCCACCAGGCGAGAGAACTGAAGTTAGAGGTACCAGACCTGCAGGCACCTTCTAACAAACCATGGTACCGTTCAAGAAAAACAGCCAATACAAGCAAGAAAACAGCACAATACGCACCTCTCTCTGTGTTGGGCACGCCCAGGTTGATGGTAGGAATGGAAGGGTCCTCCATCTCACTGTAAAACTCAATCAGATCCGTATCTTTTCCCCATGTTGCCTTCACCACAGACACTGCAACACAGAAAATATCTGAAGAAAAAGCTAAACCCCATGAGGACTCCCAGGGCTTTTCCAAAATCAACACACAAACACACACACAGACACACACACACACACACAAAAAAAGAGAGCGGTGAAAGATAAAGACAGAACCAAAGGATGTTGAGCTCTGGTGAGTAAATATAGTGGCCAGCATTCAGGTAATTTCTATCATGTATTCACAGAATTATGCAGTGGTTTACCGCATGAACCATGACGGGTGAAGCAATGAAATTTTGCCATAATGCTGCTCAAAAAAGTCAACAATACACCAAAAGGGACTCAACAGCAGTGGGAGTTCTACGGCTCGGAGATTGTTCAAGAGGGACTCATCATATCTGAACAATTCCATACACACTCCATCCAAATCTTCCAATAATTATCAGACAGTCTCTGAAAAATCCCAAGCGCTGACAAGGTCCTGAAATGGAGAAGGGAGTGGGTGAAGGTATCTTAGAAACTACTATGCTAAAACCAGCAGAATGACTGAAGCACTAAGATGGACAGCAAAGAGACCAGTTTTCATGCTGTGGATGGGACTGAACTTGAGACAGATATTGAGTCCATGGCTCTACTCGACCACCCCACAGCAATGGGAGATGATCAGAATCCAAAGCTTAAATTTTAGGTGGCTTGGTCATCTGAATAGAATGCAGCACCCCCCCCCCCCCCCCCACAATGATATTTTATAAGAGAAATTAGAGCTCTTGGTCACACCAGAAAAGCTGGAGGGAAAGAGAACACCAGGTAGACCCAGGGAGAAAATATTGGACAGACTTGCATGGTGGCTGAGGACAGTGAGGGTGGGAGATGTACTTGCAACGACAAGAGATAGATTCATACGGAGGCCATGATTGTCAACACCATGCAGCAGGGCACATCATAATGATGATGATGATGATGATGAACTCAGTAAGTCAGATCACCGTGTTGATGATGTGGAGGTCATAGGTTTGATCCAAATGTGGACCTCTGAATCTTTCAATACATGCTAAATGATTCTTTTCCTAGAGTTGTGGACTCAAGATCTGATATGTTGAGTTTGATTCCAGCCCCCAAAATCAAAAACTGGTCTGCTCACTGTCCATCTCAATGTTTCCATCATTTTGATGATGTCAGCTTAGTGTTTCATAGGTTCCTTCTCCTTCTTTCCCTGTTTGGAGACCTTACTGACTCATAGGGTTATATGCAGGCTCAGGAAGCCTGCCAGATAATTTATTGCAGATTTGGTTGGAGCACATATGGAATTTCTGAATATGCAGAACCCCTCTTGAACAACCTCCAAACTCCTATATCCAAATGAAGACCTACGAGTAAATTATACTTTCATCTGACATTTAATGGAAAATAGCAGAAGGAACAGAAAACGATAGATGCCTATTCACCTCTGTCCTGGTGAAACTTGGAGCAAGTTTTGACAGCAACAAAGACATCGTCAGGCCCCACCGGGTCACCCTGTCAACAATCAATGGTAAGTGAGAAACAGAAACTGGTTTTAGCTGTTTATATGAGTACACTTTTACTATGTGCCATTACATCTCTGTCAAGTTTATGTGTGTGTTTTTGTGTGTGTTTTTGTGTGTGTGTGTGTGCGCGCATGTGTGTGAGTGTGAGTATACTTGTGTATGTGTGCGTGAGAGAGAGAGAGAGAGAGAGAGAGAGAGAGAGAGAGAGAGAGAGAAAGAGAAAGAGAGAAGGAGAGAGAGAGAGAGAGAGAGAGAGAGAGAGAGAGAGAGACACAGACAGACAGACAGACAGAAACAGAGACAGAGATGTATGTGCTTTGTACCTTTAAGTTGTTTTTGTCACCGCTTGTGAATGTTTGAGTGAATGATGAGAGCGTGCACTTTCATTTGATGTGTACATCAAGATTAACTCAATCGAGTTGCAGTCTTCAGGGTCATTCTGCCCCCTCAATTCGGAGGATTTTTAGCACATTTTAAAAAAATATAGAAAAAACAACCAAATAAAGTATACAAACAAAGTAAAGTGATACAGAAAGACCAGGATTAGATCTTTACAAATAATCTTACTTTATTTATGGTATTCCTTGTACTTGTAAATGATGAGGTATCCAAATAGGTATCCAAAGGGGGTAATTTTTTTATTTTGATGGATATGAACACACACTGTGAAACAGTTTTAGATGAAGTCCAGAACATGATTTCCATGCCATGGATTTGCAAATCACAAGATTACTGGTAGTTGTCACTTTTTGCGTACAGTTGCTCCAGAGCACAAAATATTTACAGAATTGTGAGGTTTGACTTGCTTTCCTTGATGCCATTGCGAAATTCGCATGTTGTGGATAGCGCTGAAAAAAGGCTACTGTTGTCTTTGTTTCACATTGCCACAAACGGTCTAAGGTAAGTAAGTGCTGTAAACATACCCTAGTTTAGGTTCCCAGTGATTTTTTCCCTATAACTGACGCTTCTGACGTAAAAAAACAACAACAAATGTCCGCCGTTGATAAATCGACGTTGCGTATCCAAGCAGTAAACGGAAGTGATGGAGATTTTCTTCCGGCACGAAGCGATTGAGTTAAGCATCTAACATATATTCTTATTATTATCATTATTCCACAATTTCTCACTCACCCAACCATGATAACAAGTTAAAAAAAAAAATCAAACCATGAACACTCTTTTCTGACTGTGCCATTTACAATACAAATTCCATATTCACTTGCAGTGGTCCCCTGCTATTGGTTGCTTGCAATTTTTCATTCCCCTTTCAGGGCATTCATCAAATCCAACACAGTGGCAAGAAACTCTGGGGAGAGCTGAACAGCAGAAGGCCCTTAGAGAATAAGCCCCCACCATCAAGCTGGTGTTCTGGCTCTAAATTCTCACACCGACATAGGACCGGGCCACATACAGGTCACAATTCCCCGATGCCCCTTTGCCGTTACTGTTTCTTAACAGAAAGTATTTTGGGGGAAATTAGTCCTCCACCTGGGTTCATGGTCAGGCATCTCAAGACCTTGCCACTCTTGTGATGGATGTCTTGACCAGGGAGCTATCATGTACCTGCTGATGTATATGGGGCTTTTTAAAGCCTCATGAAGTTAATGGTTATTGGTCCTTGACCAGACCCAGCTCAAACTCTTTTCAGCTGTTTCTGTCATTGCGTTTATAGCTCTTTCCCAGAAACTGAGCTGTTTCGTGAGGTCATTGGCAGAGTGCTTCAAGTTTCACAGCATCATATGCATCTGAATAGGGCTATGGGAAAGGGCTGAAAGTTAGATAAGGACCTGGAAAGGGCTCGAAGTTGACATGGACCTGGGAAAGGGCTGCTAAAGTTAGATAGGACCTGGGAAAGAGCTGAAAGTTAGATGGGACCTGGGAATGGTGCTGAAAGTTAGAAGGGCCTGGGAAGGGCTTGAAAGTTAGATAGGACCTGGGAAAGGGCTGAAAGTTTAGATAGTGGGAGCTGAAAGTTGAATGACCTGGGAAAGGGCTGAAGTTAGATAGGAGCCTGGGAAGGGCTAATTATGGACTTGGAAGTGATTGAGCCTGGGAAGGCTGAAGTTAGATAGGGCCATGGGAGAGGCTGAAAGTTAGATAGGGACCTGGGAAGGGCTGAGCTGAAGTTAGAAGGGCCTGGGAAGGGCTGAAGTTAGAAGGACCTGGGAAGGGCTGAAAGTTAGAAGGGCCCTGGGAGAGGGCTGAAAGTTAGAAGGGACCTGGGAAGGGCTGAAAGTTAGACAGGGCCCTGGGAGAGGGCTGAAAGTTAGATAGGGACCTGGAGAAGGGGCTGAAAGTTAGATAGGGCCCTGGGAGAGGGCTGGTTGGAACAATTAGAAGGGCCTGGGAAGGCTGAAAGTTAGACAGGGCCCTGGGAAGGGCTGAAAGTTAGATAGGGACCTGGGGAGAGGGCTGAAAGTTAGACAGGGCCTGGGAGAGGGCTTGAAAGTTAGATAGGGACCTGGGAGAGGGCAACTTAGAACAGGGCCCTGGGAGAGGGCTTAAGTAGAGGGCCTGGAAGCTGAAGTTAGACAGGGCCCTGGGAGAGGGCTGAATTAGAAGGAATGGGAGAGGGCTGAAAGTTAGAGGAGGGACCTGAGAGAGAGGGCTGAAAGTTAGACAGGGCCCTGGGAGAGGGCTGAAAGTTAGATAGGGACCTGGGAGAGGCTGAAAGTTAGACAGGGCCCGGGAGAGGGCTGAAAGTTAGATAGGGACCTGGGGAGAAGGCTGAAAGTTAGACAGGGCCTGGGAGAGGGCTGAAAGTTAGAAGGACCTGGGAGAGGGCTGAAAGTTAGACAGGGCCCTGGGAGAGGGCTGAAAGTTAGATAGGGACCTGGGAGAGGGCTGAAAGTTAGACAGGGCCCTGGGAGAGGGCTTGAAAAGTTAGATAGGGCCTGGGAGAGGGTGAGTTGAAGCCTGAGAGGTTGAATTAGAGGGCAGAAGGGCTGAAGTTAGAAGGGCCTGAGAGAGTAGGACTGAAAGTAGGCCCTGGGAGATGGCTGAAAGTTAGACAGGGCCCTGGGAGATGGCTGAAAGTTAGATAGGGACCTGGGAGAGCTGAAAGTTAGATAGGGCACTGGGAGACGGACTGTGAAAGTTAGACAGGGCATGGGAGAGGGCTTAAAGACAGGGCCCTGGGAGAGGGCTTAAAGTTAGACAGGGCCCTGGGAAAGGGCTGAAAATTAGACAGGGCCCTGGGAGTGGGCTGAAAGTTAAATAAGACCCAGGGAGAGGGCTGAAAGTTAGACAGGGCCCTGGGAGGGAGCTGAAAGTTAGATAGGGTCTTGGGAGAGGGCTGAAAGTTAAACAAGACCTAGGGAGAGGGCCGAAAGTTAAATAAGGCCCAGGGAGAAGGCTTAAAGTTAGATAGGGCACGGGGAGAAGGGCTGAAAGTTAGACAGGGCCCTGGGAGGGGCTGAAAGTGAGATAGGGCCGAGAGAGGGCTGAAAGTTAAATAAGGCCAGGGAGAAGGCTTAAAGTTAGATAGGGCACGTGGGAGAGGGCTGAAAGTTAGACAGGGCCCTGGGAGAGGGCTGAAAGTGAGATAGGCCCTGAGAGAGGGCTGAAAGTTAAATAAGGCCCAGGGAGAAGGCTTAAAGTTAGATAGGGCATGGGGAGAGGGCTGAAAGTTAGACAGGGCCCTGGGGAGGCTGAAAGTGAGATAGGGCTGAGAGGCTGAAAGTAGATAGGGCCCTGGGAGAGGGCTGAAAGTTAGATAGGCCCTGGGGAGGGCTGAAAGTTAGAAAGCCTGAGAGAGGGGAAAGTTAGACCCCTGGGAGAGTGAAAGTTAGATTGGGCCCTGAGAGAGGGATGAAAGTTAGATGGGCCCTGAGAGGGGATGAAAGTTAGAAGGCCCTAGGAGAGGATGAAAGTTAGATTGGGCCCTGAGAGAGGGATGAAATTAGATTGGCTGAGAAGGGTGAAGTTAGATTGGCCTGAGAGGGATGAAAGTTAGATTGGGCCCTGGAAGAGGAATGAAAGTTAGATAGGGCGCTGGTAGGGCACTGAAAGATAGAGCCCTGGGAGAGAGATGAAAGTTAGATAGGGCCTCAGATCAGAGCTGAAGTTAGACTGGACCCCGGGAGAGGGCTGAAAGACAGACATGGCCCTGGGAGAGGGCTGAAAGTTAGATAGGGCCCTGAGAGGGGGCTGAAAGTTAGATAGGGACCCAGGATAGAGCTAAAAGTTAGACAGGGCCCTGGGAGAGGGCTGAAAGTTAAACGGGCCTGGGAGGGGGGTGAAAGTTAAACAGGGCCCTGGGAGAGGGCTGAAAGTTAAACAGGCCCTGGGAGAGGGCTGAAAGTTAAACGGGGCCCTGGGAGAGGGATGACAGTCAGATAGGGCCTGGGAGAGGGCTGAAATTAACAGGGCCCTGGGAGAGGCTGTGAAAGTCAGACAGGGCCCTGGGAGAGGGATGAAAGTTTGATAGGGCCTGGAACAGAGCTGAAAGTTTGACTAGACCCTGGGAAAAAGCTGAAAGTTAAATACGGCTCTAGAAAAGGACTGACAGATAGGACCCTGGGAGAGGGCTGAAAAAGTTAGATAGGCCCTGGGAGAGAACTGAAAGTTAGACATGCTCCTGAGAAAGGGCTGACCATTTGATCAGGCTTAAACAGGAGGAAAAAAACGCTGAAACAGGAGGTTCCGGAAAATCAGGGGGCCATAACTTGCTGCGTTGCTATGAACGCTTGCAAGCCGATCACGGATGCCTACTCCTTTTGTTTTTTTAATTTTTTAATTTATTATTTATTTTTTTGACAAACCGAAATCGTGGAATTCCGCCAGACGCCCTGTTGATAGTCCCTGAGACAGGGTGAAAGTTAGACAGGGCCTAGGAAAGGGCTGAAGTTAGACAGGCCCTGGGAGAGGTGAAAGTTAGATAGGGCCTGGAAAGGGATGAAAGTGAGACATGTACCGGGAGAGGGCTGAAAGTTAGACAGGGTCTCGGAGAGGGCTGAATGTTAGGCAGGGTCCTGGAGAGGGTTAAAAGTTGACAGGTCCGGAGAGGGCTGATGTTAGGCAGGGTCCTGGGAGAGGGTTAAAGTTAGACAGGCCTGGGAGAGGGATGAAGTTAGACAGGGTCTCGGGAGAGGGCTGAATGTTAGGCAGGGTCCTGGGAGAGGGTTAAAAGTTAGACAGGGTCCGGGAGAGGGCTGAATGTTAGGCAGGTCTGGAGAGGTTAAGTTAGACAGGCCTGGAGAGGATGAAAGTAGGTAGGCCTTGGAAGAGGGATGAAAGTGAGACAGGGTACGGAAGGGTTAAAAGTTAGACGGTCCGAGAGGGCTGAAATGTTAGCAGGGTCCTGGAGAGGGTTAAAGTAGACAGGACTTGTGAGAGATGGCTGAAAATTAGACAGGGTCCTCGGGAGAGGCTGAAAGTTAGACAGGGACTTGTGAGAGAGGGCTGAAAGTTAGACAGGGACTTGAGAGAGGGCTGAAAGTTAGGGACTTGTGAAGAGGGCTGAAAGCCTGCAAATGACCAACAGCAGACAACTGCTGCAAGTGAGAAAGGATTCAGTATTTCATGAATTATCTACAGTAACTTACAGGGTTCAATCTCTCATCATGTCATACCTGACAGACCAAATGAAGGAAGTGAAGACTTACACACTGCATGGGGAAAAGGGTGGGTTGCCATGTCACACACTGACACTCGTCCTTCTTCTTGCTGCTGCACAACTCACACACTGGTGTCAGCTTCTCTCCTAAGTGGTCCATGATAAACTTGGCAAACTGCACATGTACACACATCACACAGCCACTGGCATTACATATTTCTTATCATTATTATCATCAATAACGTTTAAAGTCCAGCCGACTGCGTAGAGCCTTATCAGGACTACAACCATCTTAAAACACACACCACATTTCATAAACCCTGAAAAAAACACTACCTGGCAAAGAAAATCAAGTAAACAAATGAATGTATTCATGCACAACATCTAAGGATATGCCTCTGGCATTTACTACTACTCTCAATTTATCATCAATCTGAAAACACAAATATGAATATAAACATAAAAACATAAGGGCACTACAACATATATAAAACACAGGACTAAATTACCTAAAATTGCTTCTGCACATTGCAGTTCCTTAAAGCCAAAAATGCAAGTAATACATGCACCCGATTATCAATCTATTAGAAAGCTTTTTATCATTATATTATTATTATCATTATCATTACTACTGTCATTATTATTATTTAAAGCTCAACCAACTGCGCAGAGCCATATCAGGGCTAGAACCATTTGAAAACACCTTGCTGGCCATGAAAAAAAAATTGAAAAAAAAAAATTGAGTACACATATTGATACATTCACACACAGAAAATATACAAGGCTTTATAGGACACACATAGGAGAAAGAACCAGCAAAGCAGAAAATGATAGGATGAACTGACAGAAATCAAAGCAGCAAAACACAAACAAGGAAAAAAGTAACAAAAAAACAGGCATTTTTAGCACAGACTTTAGACTTTCCAGAAGGTGAGGATACTATTTACACCAGAGAGCCACGTAAGATATGATAATGAAGTACCCCTCATTTTACATTTGAATGCTTTTTATTACATGTGTATAACAGAGCAAACCAGAGACAGAGAAAGATCAGAGTGCAGACAGTGATGATAATGATACATCACATGCATTTTCAAACAGCAGAATTTATTAGCTAAAAGCTGCTTCTTCAAACTTGTCGTTGCTTGCATGCTAGGTGTTCTCATGTTTCCACAAGCCAGCAACTGACATAACCACAAGGATCTTTTATTTGCATATTTGATATTTTGCATGAGTATTATACATGATGAGGGTTTAGGCACTAGCAAGTCTGAGATATGTTTGCATCAGAAGATTGGAAAAATCTCCAACCTTTACGGTTCACCCATCAGGCAGAGGTGTGTAAGCTGTTGAATCCAGGACCTTCCAAATGGAAAAGAAAGAGGAGGAGTGGGGAGACAGAGAGTGAGAGAGAGAGAAAGAGAGAGAGAGAGAGAGAGAGAGAGAGAGAAGAGAGAGAGAGAGAGACAGACAGAAGAGAGAGAGAGAAAGAGATAGAAAGAGAGAGAGAGAGAGAAGAAAGAGAGACAGACAGGCAGACAGACAGACAGAGACAGGCAGACACAGACTGAACATGATTGGTATCTTGATTAGATCTTTGTTTCATATCAATGGGGAGAAATGGGGAGAGAAAAACAGGGGAGAGAGAGGAAAGGGAATGAGACAATGACAGAGGGAGAGAGAGGGAGAGGAATGAGACAATGACAGAGGGAGAGAGAGGGAGAGGGAATGAGACAATGACAGAGGGAGAGAGAGGAGAGGAATGAGACAATGACAGAGGAGAGAGAGGAGAGGAATGAGACAATGACAAGAGGGAGGAGAGGGAGAGGATGCCCATGACAATGACCATGACACTATTTTCCAACAGAAGATGTTTGCTGAAGTTTTTTTTTCAAACTTGCCTTTGTTAATCAACATAATTACTTAGGACTAAAACATAGCAGATGATATATAAATCAGTGACGTAAGACCTAACACATAAGGGACAAGAAAATAAAAAATTGCAAACCTTGGTTATTGTTTGCGAGAGATGGAGGAACAGATGAAGGTAATTAAATAATAATCAGTGTGTGTGTGTGTGCGTGCGCTGTGTATCTGTGTGTGTGTGTGTGCGTGGTGTGTGTGTGTGTGTGCGTGTGTGTGTGCATTAATTTGTTCGTGAATGTGTGAGAGAGTGCATGTGTGTGTGGGTGTGTGTGTGTGTGTGTGTGTGTGTGTGTGTGTGTGTTGTGTGTGTGTGTGTGTGTGTGTGTGTGTAATTGTGTGTGTGACGTGTGTTAACTGCAATCAGCCTGCTGATAGCAGCATGGCATGATATTCATGTAAATGTGAACTGATCGTGTAAATGTGAACTGACTGCTGTTCATTGTAACATGTATGCAAGGGTGCAACTTAGAAAAAGTCAAAAAACGGAAAGGGGTCCAGGGGCCAGTAGGCCCCTGGTGGGGTACAGGGGCAGCACCCTGTATGGGGGGTCTGGGGGGCTATGGCCCCCAGATGCTGAAGCTTTTGTAAAAATAAAACTGAATCTCAAGATTTGTTCTGCAATTAGATTCAAGAAAAACAGAAGATGCTTTTCATCCTATTTCAGACAATTTCAAGTATCTTTATAACTGCTCGATCGATTTTCACACACCACAGGCGACGGGAATTATCTCTGTCTGTATCTTTCTTCTCTAGCCATTCCAAACGCCATTTATTGTTGACAGTTGCGTCGATTAAGGCGACATATTCGCCATCTTTCACCGCTGGCATCGTGAAGTTCGCTCAACATGTGAAGCTCGAAAATGGCGGCGATTTCACGGAAGTTGATGCGAGATTTCGCAAAGGAGCATGCGCATTGACTTTCATAGCTTCATTCACGAAAGAGTGCTTCCGCTTTCCTTTCTACACCGGAGAGTAACCATCGCAAAACATTCATGTTCGATAAACGATTTTAGATCAAATAAAAAATTTTAAAAAACGACCCTAGCACGGCGATTTTTTCAAAAAAATGGATTTTCCGTTTCTGACTCTTTTGAAAAAACGGATTCCATCGTCAAACAGAAAAAGTTGCACCCATGTGTATGTGTCAGTTGAAAATCAGTATGTTCCAGTAAAGACGTAGAAGCACTGCTCTGTCTTCTGACTTGTCAACAGCAAGAACAAAAGTGTGTGTGTGTGTGTTTTATGTGTGTGTGTATGTGTGTGTAATATATGTTATGTGTTGTGTGTGTGTGTGTGTGTGTGTGTGTGTGTGTGTGTGTGTGTGTGTGTGTGTGTGTGTGTGTGTGAGAGAGAGAGAGAGAGAGAGAGAGAGAGAGAGAGAGAGAGACAGACAGACAGAAAGAGAGAGAGAGACAGACAGACAGACAGAAGAGAAAGAGAGAGAGAGGGTTATCTAGATTGCTAACATGAACAAAAGATAAAACAAATAAGCTGATTATGCACAAAGGCAATCAGACTGGAGACAGAGCAAAAGAGTGATGGACGGACAGATAGACAAGAAACACACAGACAGAAGATAACCGCGAAAGCCAGAACAGAGAGAGTCGACAGACAGACAAACGCAGAGATAAACACCAAGTGTATCAAATTAATTTCACTGCATGTGCATCACAAACTCTGTGACTGACCTCATGTTTGGGATCGATAGAAAACTGAATTTGGGAAGCAATACCCTCTGCCAATTTTTCTGTTATTCTGAAACAGACAGACAACATAAAGGTCATGTCTTCACAATGTTTACAATGTTTTGGCAATGTCAGACATGTTCTACATGCTGGAAGAAGACATATGTGCACACACACACACACACACACACACACACACACACACACACACACACACACACACACACACACACACACACATACACACACCCCACACAAACAAACACAAAATGAAAAATGAATTTGTATCTTTTGCATAAAGTCTATGTAAAACCATGCTTATTGGTGATGGACTTTCCCGTCAGTGGGACAGGTAAGTAGACATATGGGTCTTTTGCACATGGTGTGGGTCTTCATATTAAAAACAAAAGATCAATCCTAGAGACACATGTTCGTATGCAAGCATCGCAATGGAAGAATCCTGTGGCCCTGGGCTCTGCTTCTGCCGATCCCTTTTTTGTCAAACAACAGCTGTTCAGTGCTAGTCAAATGTGATTGTGCCCTGTGCACACTGCTGTCATTAGCTTAGTCTGTTGCAGGTAAAGGCTTCCAAGTTGGTGGTGTTGATACCACAGCTGATGTGGTTTACCTTCAGACTATCCTTGTTTTGTGTCAGAGGTCTTCCTGGTTACAGTGGCATAATGGTTCAGACTTTTGCCTGCCGGTAATCGAACTTGAGCTTCCAGGGTTCATTCCCTATTGAGGCCTCAGCTTTTCTCCTCAGTGTGACTGGAAAATCTAGTCCTTAAGAAAGGAATGAAAAACTCTCCTCAGTGTGACCAGAAAGTCTAGTCCTTTGGAAGGGAAAGAAAATCAAGTTGGACTTCTGGCTGCACATGCTAAAGATCCCACAGCAGTTGAAAATAGTGAAGAGCAGGGCAATTGTCCAGCTGCCCTAGTGTAGAACACTGGAGAAATAGCTTCGTGTTTTAGGTACCTCCCCTTGAAGGCCAATTAGCTTTCTTGCCTTTCTAAAGTCCTGGTAAAAGATCCCATGGCAGTTGAAAATAGTGAAGAGCAGGGCACTGGCCTTGCTGCCCTGATATAAAACATTGGAGAAATAGGTTACTTCCCAGGTCCCTCCCCTTGAAGGCCAATAAGCTTTCTTGCCTTTCTAAAGTCTTGGTTTAAAAAAGAAAAATTGGGTGGCACTGCACTGTGGAGATGTGCTCTCAATGAAAAGAGCAGCCCCGTTTCATACAGTAAATCCGTTGTGACAAAAAGAAATGAATATGAATGACTATGAGAGCATCTTTAGGAAGCTGTCACACATACATAAACACACAAACGTGGTCACATCTACAGGTGATGAGCTTCTCTGCACGCTGGTGTATGGACGGTGACAGACAAAGACGCAGAGGAGAAGATGAGACAAAAAGAATGAGAGGCGGAGACAGACAGAGACAGAATAACATAGTGACAGATACAGAGGCAACATAACATTCAAATATCTATTTTTGAATGTAACAGATTAACTGTCTTTTCGCTGCTATTCCAACTTCTATGCCATTTTCATGGCTACAGGGACAATTTTTCACAATGCTACGATGATAATGATGATGAGGATGATAATCATTATCCTATGAAATCCCATTCTGGGTTGAGACTGAGTGATAGGGCTGTACTCTATGCTTCCTCCAATAATATATCCTGGCTTCAACCAGGACTGAGACATACAGACATGTGTAGTGTTGGTCATGAAATTTGAGCAACACCTTCAATGGCGCATCCATAGATTGGATGATGATTGACTGTAAGTGGTCCGTCTTCCCAACAAGCCCATGGCACATAGATAGGAGCAGGTCAGGCCGTAAGTTCCCACAATAATTTTCTAGACGAATGGGGTTAGAAAATATGATTCCAAGTCTGTAGCCTGTTGTGCAGACTATTTCGCCAACTTGACTGAGGAGGATGGGGAGGAGGAAGGGGACTGCTGAGCATCGCTGCCTGATGGTGTGTGAAAGGTGACAGACAGACAGAAGAACAGATGAACAGATAAAATGAAAGACAAAGACAAAAACAGAATGATATGGTGACAAGATGCGGACACAAGACAAGATTTAACCCCTTCGCTGCCAAAGTGTAAATAAAAAGGTGAACTGCCTGTGCCACGGAATTTTGTAATGTCACTTCAACTCTTATCTGGGTCAAGTCCGACTACGGACATCAACACCGAAATATCGCCTGCATGCGCCAAATTATCATCATTTTCACTCTTATCGACAGACTGCAAATCAGAATCAGCACCACAAGTAATGATTTCTGCAACTTCTTTTGCTGCATAAGTTGTTTTTCGGTCTGATCGACGCTCGGTGTTGAAGCGAGTCCGTCTGCCATTGTTTACACTCGCTGAATAGTCATCAGCTGTAGGGGTCACATTTTCAACCACACGGGCAGAAAAGACCGTAAAATGTCACACATACATAATTGGCATCTATATATATATAGGGAATAATGAAGTTTCCATTGATATCTCATACATCACTGAAAGCGTTGGGGTTTTCTGGCTAAAAATAGGAAAAGTCACCGACCGAATATTCGGTCGGTGCACTGAAGGCATACATTTCTTCGACCGAATATTCAGTAGGAAGCACTGAACAGGTTAAATCTATCATTTTTAAATGTGTCAGATTAACTTATAATTTTTTATAATCTATTTATTGTTGACTTCTGTTTTTATAGGTGCATAAATTTTTCTGTAAAGTGCAACTGTTTAGGAGCTTGCTTCCCAGACTGTTGCCCCATGCAAATATTCATAACAGATCATCATCTGTTACACGATTTATATGAAGACAGATTTCTCAAACTGTTTTCAATGCTGATACAGATAAAGAGACAGATACAGAACAATATAAATAGAGAGGACACTAACAGACAGATGTATACACAGACAGAGATAGAAATTCAATTGTTGGCCCAAACCACAAAGCTAACCTTTTTAATAGAGGCAGAGTAAGAAACATCCCAGCACCGAAGTCAGGGTATGCAAAAGATGAAGGGTTTTCAGGAAACGCAAAATGGTGGATGATGGTGGTCTGCTGATCTCGTAATACTCGCCCAAGAAATGGTTTCTGTTGATGGAATATTTTTAAATGGAGATCATATGGACACAATAATCACAGAAATCTATTCTTGTTATGTCTCCAAACCTACAGTCCATCAATGATAAATCAGTCACTCCTACTTACAACAAATCAACCACGCAATGAACTTATAAACAAATCAATCAATCAAATCAATCAATCAATCAATCAAATGTTTTTATCAATTGTCTTTTGGGTAAACAGTAAAACATACTGCAAATTCCAATAAGGTAACATATTTATCAGTCACCATTGATAATACAGATATATCTTACCACATCGAGTGTTTGAATCATAAAACAACACACACACACACACACACACACACACACACACACACACACACACACACACACATACACACGCACACAGGAAAACTAACACACACACAAAAACAAACAAAATTTCAACCTGTAACTAGTATCCCATCACACTAACTCAATAACTGATCATGTTCAGATTATTTTTCTTTAAGGTTTACTACAGTATTCAATAAAAATATATCTTGTGTACAAGAACTACACTTTAAAAAGACATTTCTAAGCAAGTAACCAAGCAAGACGTGCAGCTGGTGCCCATCCAAGCATTTATGATCTCATCTTGACATCATCATATAGCAGTTTCAAAGACATACTAAAGATTGAACAAAAAAGATTTTAAGGGAAAAAATATATATGTGAAATGATCTGTAATGTTCATGCAGAAAAAGCAGATTGCAAATTCTAATTCTAGTTAAACAGGATATCATAAAACAATAGCAGAAACATCACCATATAACTGAAATCACAAGATAACATTCCATAAAATCAGGAACACCTTAAAGGACAACGAGAACCAGTATTTTATTCAAAGAAACGCATTCTCAGTCTGCTTTCATGTGTTTCTGGTTTCTAGTTGCTTGAACGCTGACAATTACTTTGATTCAGATTCCATAAAACAAGAACTCATTAAACTGTACTGATAGAAAAGACCATTACACACATATCAACACTGCAAGAGAACCCAAAAAGCCAGCAGAAAATATCATCATCATCTACATACAGCCAACACCACCAGAAAACAAAACATCTGACACAGTAAATCATTATTAAAATGACTGTTTCTATCACCACATACCCCAGTACTATCAATGCGTTGTAACAAGGCCTGAAGCTGCTGAAGATCTATCCTGGTTTCCTCTTCACACACCAACAGCCATTTTTTGTTCTGTCCATACAACTGCACCACTCTGACCAAAATAACATCACAAACATCACTTTATTTCCTTATTCTTATCACTCTCTCTTTCTTTTTTCTCTCTCTCTCTCTCTTCCAAAAAAAAAAAGGGAGACTGTTTAATACTGATCAAACAGGTGTGTACCCGAGCTTTTTTGTTTTGTTTCTTTTTATTCTTTTTATAATATCCTTTTTCTTTTAAAGAGAGATTGTTTCATATCGACTGGACAGACCTGTGTGTCTGTGTATGCGGATGTCCATCACATGGTCTCTGTGTCAGTGCATACAGAATTTTCCAAGTGTGAAGACGCTACCTTAAGAAACTGAAACTGAAAAACTGTCCGACAAGATTATGTTAACTTGATTTTCTCAGCTCTTTATGGGTGGATCTTTACCAAATGTTGATCAGAGTTGTGGACCATTTTACTCTACAAAAACAAGTTTCAAAGTCACAGTATCAAGGTTAATGTCACATGGATTAAAAAGTGCCTAAACTCAGTATTTTCTGAGGAAGGTGTGTAACCAGCACTTTCTCAGGACATTCTGACAATATCCAAATGCTGCTTTTATTGTTCTGATAACCTACCAATGTCCTTGCTTCAAATCAAGTTGTGTGTGTGTGTGTGTGTGTGTGTGTGTGTGGAGAGAGAGAGCACATTTGCATACATACATATGTGGATAAATGCATGCATGCCTGTACTGACATGTGTGTGTATATGAGGTTTTAGCTAGCGCGTGCATGTGTGTGTGTGTGTCTGTGTGTATGTGTGTGTGTGTGTGTCTGTGTGTATGTGTGTGTGTGTGTGTGTGTGTGTGTGTGTGTGTGGTGTTTATGCTTATTTGTGTGTAGTGGCAGTGGTGGTGTGTCTGCAAAGGCATGTTTAGGGATGAGTTCACAAGTAACACCACTATCATGAAATTGTGTATGTAACAGCAAAAACCAATAAAAGTAAATAACTGTAAATATGTTCACTGTACATTAGACTATTTGTACACTGAACCACTGTTGTACATTTTGTTATCATGTTTATATTTGAAAGGAAAAACCCTTCAGAACAAGGATGAAAAACAATACATAAAAAAATATCCTGTGTACATACAATACATACTCTTTAATGATTGGAAATACTGTCCATGATCCATGCATCTCTGGCCATTTTTCATGAGTCAGTATCAACTCTGGTCGTTTCTCCTGAAACACGCAAAAATTCTAACAAATTTGGAAGCTTCTGATATATCATCAGTCAATTAGTTTCAGTTTCAGTTTCTCAAGATGATATCTCTGCGCTGGGAATAAATTCTACATGAAATGACACCACAGATGCCTTGTAATCAGTAAGATCCAAAATAACCAGTCGCCGTGGTATAGTGGTTACTGCAATGGACTACTGACTGGAAGATTGTGGGTTCAAATCCCCATCAGGCTCATCAAAAATCATTGTGGGGACTTTCCGCTCCAACCAGCTATTTTTCTATACAAATTTCATCATAAACCTTTCATTTCTATAGCTTCTATCACATTCTCTCAGGTCCATTTTCTTGTTTCCTTTTTTCCTTAAAAATTTTTTTTTTCTGTTAGGCTGATTGGTTCTTTTAATAGAGGAATGGTCTCTATATTTGACATCTCGAGCCAGTAACATTAAAAACTGGCCTGTTTGCTGTTCATTTTAATGCTTCCATCATTCTAGTGGTATCACCTTAGTCTTTCATAGACCCTTCTCCCCTCCCTCTCCTCCCCTACCCTGCCCATTTCAAGACCTTGCCAGTGTATTGGGTTCTGCTCAGGTTAATTGAGTATGCCAGATAACTGCCGGCAGTCTGGGTTCAGCACGTCATCATTATCATGTGCCCTGCCGCATGGCATTGGCGATCATGGCCCTCCATATGTATCTGTCCCTTGTTGCCGCAAGCACATCTTCCACCCTCCCTGTCCTCAGCCACCCTGCAAGTCCTTCTCAGTTGGTTCAAACATGGTGCAGCACATGTGGAATTATCCGAGTTTGATGAATCCCTCTTGAACGAACACCAAACTCCTTGTAATTTTCTCATATACCCTACATAGTGTTAGCACATAACACTGGGGCAGAACTTATGTCCACTTTTACAACTAATCAGCACCAACACAATCTCATAAACAGGTAGGTAAAGAACAACAACAACAAATATAGTCACCGGAGGCAGGCTGTTAGCCTGCTGATTAAAGTTTTGTTGGAACAACTCTGCTCTCTTCACATGGTAGGGGTGAGACTGGGACAGCACCACCACGACCATGTCACTCAGCTGTACACCTGTTTTCACAAACCAACAACAGTTTACCTGTTTTCACAAACCAACAACAGTTTACCTGTTTTCATAAACCAACAACAGTTTACCTGTTTCCACAAACAAACAACAGTTTACTGTTTCCACAAACAAACAACAGTTTACCTGTTTTCATAAACCAACACCAGTTTACCTGTTTGCACAAACCAACACCAGTTTACCTGTTTGCACAAACCAACAACAGTTTACCTGTTTCCACAAACCATTAACATTTTACCTGTTTTCACAAACCAATAACAGTTTACCTGTTTTAACAAACCAATAACAGTTTTTGTTTTCACAAACCAGCAACAGTTTACCTGTTTTCACAAACCAACAACAGTTAAACTGTCTTCACAAACCATTAAGTTAACATTTTACCTGTTTTCACAAACCAATAACAGTTAAACTGTCTTCACAAACCATTAACAGTTTACCTGTTTTCACAAACCAACAACAGTTAAACTGTTTTCACAAACCAACAATAGTTAAACTGTTTTCACAAACCAATAACAGTTTACCTGTTTTCACAAACCAACTACAGTTTACCTGTTTTCACAAACCAACAACAGTTAAACTGTTTACACAAACAACAACAGCTTACCTGTACTGTTTTCACACATCAACCACAATTTATCTGGTTTTACACTCCAATGACAGTTCAGGTTTCAGTTTCCATAAGCACTGACATCACAAGTGATATATATTTACTTATTTCTATTGATATGTGTTTTTGTTGTTGTTGTTGTCACCATGGATTTTATCATGTGAAATTCAGACTGCTCTTCATTAAGACAGTGCATTGCAGCAGAGTAGCTCCACTCATTTATTTATTTTTTCCTTTTAGTGTATGCATGCATTTCTATTTGCCTAACACAGTGGATTTTGATACATAATTTCACAAGGGAACACTCCTTTTTGCCTTGGTATGTTTAACATGCACTAAAGAAACTGACTAAAACTCTGTTATCTCTGTTCAATCCCATCCTGCATCATTAAAATTTAAATGCTGGCCTAGCCCCTGTCTGCTGCCTATCTGAATGTTTCCATCATCCTGGTGGTGTCAGCTTAGGGCTCCATATGTCCTCTAATCTCCCCGCCCCCTCCCCTCCCCCCCACCTCCTCAGATTTGAGACCTTGCCAATGCACAGGATTTTACACAGGCTCAGGGAGTCTGCCAGATAACTGCTGACAGATTTGGGTTGAGCACATATGGAATTGTTGGAGTGCAAGGAATCTCTCTTGAACAAACTCTTAAGTTCATGGAAATGGAGAAGATCCAAAAATGACATGGCATCAATCATAAGCCTGCGCATCAGCCCTAAGCCCTGGCAAAATCTTGAGGTTCTCGCTAGTGGATGGGTTTTATAGTTTATGTCTATTTCTGATCAATCTTTCACAGAAACAATGCAATCATAGGTTCAACCTTCAAGCACACCATAGTTAATAACCCCGTTAGCTCAAACGGTTCAAACTTCAACAGCAAGGAAATGAGCCAATTTCACTATTATCACTGTTTAATCATGTAACACACTGATCTATGACAACTAAATAAATAATTAAAAAAATGGAACATTACCTTCACTCTTTGCTGATTGTGGAGTTTGGTTATCACCACCCCACACAGTGCCTGAAACATAAATCAAAACAGGTGATGGTGGGGAGTCTGACTATCAGTATCACTGTCCCAAACTGGGCTTTAAACCGGGCTTCAACCACCATAAACTTGAGATCTCATATCTTGAGTTCAATCTCAGCCTGAAACATTACAAAAAACAAAAAAAACAAACAAAAAACAGGACTGTCTGTTGCCCATCTTAATGTTTCCATAATTCTGATGGCAGTCAGCTTAATATTTCATAGGTCCCTTTAGCCTCCCCTCCCCCTCCTCATTTCAAGGGATATCACTGTGACTATATCTGGGGTTTTGTGCAGGCTCAGAGAGTTTGCCAGATAACTGCTGGCAGATTTGGGTGGATCACATCAGAATTGGAATTGTCAGAGCGTGATGAATCCTTCTGGAGCAAACTCCAAACTCCATACAAAATAACAGGCGATGGTGTAGATTCTGGCTATCACTACCTCATAGTAGGCCTGTAACATGATACATTATAGACTCTCAACAGATGATGTTCCTGCAAAGTGATTTATTTAAGACGTATCAGACTTCCAGTCAAAATGTCTGGGTTCAGTCCTGCTTGGGGAACCTCCAGTCTGCTGGGTAAAGGATGGACAACAAAGTAACATGTGTGTAGACTTTGTTAGTGCCTAAACTTTGACAACATGCAACATGTGTGCAGGCAGTGTTAGTGTTGGTGTCTAAACTTTGACAACAAGCAACATGTGTACAGACAGTGTTAGTGTTGGTGTCTAAACTTTGACAACAAGCAACATGTGTACAGACAGTGTAGTGTTGGTGTCTAAACTTTGACAAGCAAATGTGTACAGACAGTGTTAGTGTTGGTGTCTAAACTTTGACAACAAGCAACATGTGTACAGACAGTGTTTGGTGTCTAAACTTTGACAAGCAACTTGTGTACAGACAGTGTTAGTGTTGGTGTCTAAACTTTGACAACAAGCAACATGTGTACAGACAGTGTTGGTGTCTAAACTTTGACAACAAGCAACATGTGTACAGACAGTGTAGGTGGTCATAAACTTTGACAACAAGCAACATGTGTACAGACAGTGTTAGTGTTGGTGCCTAAACTTTGACAACAAGCAACATGTGTACAGACAGTGTTAGTGTTGGTGTCTAAACTTTGACAACAAGCAACATGTGTACAGACTAGTGTTGGTGCCTAAACTTTGACAACAAGCAACATGTGTACAGACAGTGTTATGTGTCTAAACTTTGACAACAAGCAACATGTGTACAGACAGTGTTGGTGCCTAAACTTTGACAACAAGCAACATGTGTACAGACAGTGTGGTGCCATAAACTTTGACAACAAGCAACATGTGTACAGACAGTGTTAGTTGGTTCTAAACTTTGACAACAAGCAACATGTGTGCAGACAGTGTTAGTGTTGGTGTCTAAACTTTGACAACATGCACCAAGTGTGCAGACAGTGTTATTGTTGGTGTCTAAACTTTGACAACATGCAACATGTGTACAGACAGTGTTAGGTGTCTAAACTTTGACAACATGCAACATGTGTACAGACAGTGTTGTGGTGTCTAAACTTTGACAACATGCAACATGTGTACAGACAGTGTTAGTGTTGGTGCCTAAACTTTGACAACAGCAACATGTGTACAGACAGTGTTGGTGTCTAAACTTTGACAACAAGCAACATGTGTACAGACAGTGTAGGGCATAAACTTTGACAACATGCAACATGTGTACAGACAGTGTTGGTGTCTAAACTTTGACAACAAGCAACATGTGTACAGACAGTGTTAGTGTTGGTGTCTAAACTTTGACAACAAGCAACATGTGTGCAGACAGTGTTAGTGTTGGTGTCTAAACTTTGACAACATGCACCAAGTGTGCAGACAGTGTTGGTGTTGGTGTCTAAACTTTGACAACATGCAACATGTGTGCAGACAGTGTTGGTACATAAACTCTGACAACAAGTAACACATGTGCAGATAGTGTTAGTGCCTAAACTCTGATAACAAGTGACATGTGCAGACAGTGTTAGTGCCTAAACTTTGACATCATGCAACATGTGTGCAGGCAGTGTTAGTGTTTAGTGCCTAAACTTCGACAACAAGTAACATGTGTGCAGACAGTGTTAGCCTTAGTGCCTAAACTTTGATGACAAGTAACGTGTGCAGACAGTGTTAGTGTTAATGCCTAAACTTTGACAACATGCAACATGTGTGCAGACAGTGTTAGTGTTTGTGCCTAAACTTTAACAACAAGTAACATGTGTGCAGACAGTGTTAGCATTAGTGCCTAAATTTTGAGAAGTAACATGTGCAGTGTTAGCATTAGTGCCTAAATTTGACAAGTAACATGTGTGCAGACAGTGTTAGTGTTAATGCCTAAACTCTGACAACAACATGTGTGCAGACAGTGTTAGCATTAGTGCCTAAACTCTGACAACAACATGTGTGCAGACAGTGTTAGTGTTAATGCCTAAACTCTGACAACAACATGTGTGCAGACAGT
Organism: Monoplex corrugatus; assembly: GCA_030674185.1. Classification (NCBI taxonomy): domain Eukaryota; kingdom Metazoa; phylum Mollusca; class Gastropoda; order Littorinimorpha; family Ranellidae; genus Monoplex; species Monoplex corrugatus. The sequence goes on from JAPXFY010000022.1 coordinate 48,263,126, forward strand.
GTTAGTGTTAATGCCTAAACTCTGACAACAACATGTGTGCAGACAGTGTTAGTGTTAATGCCTAAACTCTGACAACAACATGTGTGCAGACAGTGTTAGTGTTAATGCCTAAACTCTGACAACAACATGTGTGCAGACAGTGTTAGTGTTAATGCCTAAACTCTGACAACAACATGTGTGCAGACAGTGTTAGTGTTAATGCCTAAACTCTGACAACAACATGTGTGCAGACAGTGTTAGTGTTAATGCCTAAACTCTGACAACAAGTAACATGTGTGCAGACAGTGCTAGTGTTAATGCCTAAACTCTGACAACAACATGTGTGCAGACAGTGTTAGCATTAGTGCCTAAACTCTGACAACAACATGTGTGCAGACAGTGTTAGTGTTAATGCCTAAACTCTGACAACAAGTAACATGTGTGCAGACAGTGTTAGTGTTAATGCCTAAACTCTGACAACAACATGTGTGCAGACAGTGTTAGCATTAGTGCCTAAACTCTGACAACAACATGTGTGCAGACAGTGTTAGTGTTAGTGCCTAAACTCTGACAACAAGTAACATGTGTTCAGACAGTGTTAGCATTAGTGCCTAAACTCTGACAACAACATGTGTGCAGACAGTGTTAGCATTAGTGCCTAAACTCTGACAACAACATGTGTGCAGACAGTGTTAGTGTTAGTGCCTAAACTCTGACAACAACATGTGTGCAGACAGTGTTAGTGCCTAAACTCTGACAACAACATGTGTGCAGACAGTGTTAGCATTAGTGCCTAAACTCTGACAACAACATGTGTGCAGACAGTGTTAGCATTAGTGCCTAAACTCTGACAACAACATGTGTGCAGACAGTGTTAGCACTAGTGCCTAAACTCTGACAACAACATGTGTGCAGACAGTGTTAGTGTTAGTGCCTAAACTCTGACAACAAGTAACATGTGTGCAGACAGTGTTAGCATTAGTGCCTAAACTCTGACAACAACATGTGTGCAGACAGTGTTAGCATTAGTGCCTAAACTCTGACAACAACATGTGTGCAGACAGTGTTAGTGTTAGTGCCTAAACTCTGACAACATGCAACATGTGTGCAGACAGTGTTAGTGTTAGTGCCTAAACTCTGACAACAACATATGTGCAGACAGTGTTAGCATTAGTGCCTAAACTCTGACAACAACATGTGTGCAGACAGTGTTAGCATTAGTGCCTAAACTCTGACAACAACATGTGTGCAGACAGTGTTAGTGTTAATGCCTAAACTCTGACAACAACATGTGTGCAGACAGTGTTAGCATTAGTGCCTAAACTCTGACAACAACATGTGTGCAGACAGTGTTAGTGTTAATGCCTAAACTCTGACAACAACATGTGTGCAGACAGTGTTAGTGTTAGTGCCTAAACTCTGACAACAACATGTGTGCAGACAGTGTTAGCATTAGTGCCTAAACTCTGACAACAACATGTGTGCAGACAGTGTTAGTGTTAATGCCTAAACTCTGACAACAACATGTGTGCAGACAGTGTTAGTGTTAATGCCTAAACTCTGACAACAAGTAACATGTGTGCAGACAGTGTTAGTGTTAATGCCTAAACTCTGACAACAACATGTGTGCAGACAGTGTTAGCATTAGTGCCTAAACTCTGACAACAACATGTGTGCAGACAGTGTTAGCATTAGTGCCTAAACTCTGACAAAAACATGTGTGCAGACAGTGTTAGCATTAGTGCCTAAACTCTGACAACAACATGTGTGCAGACAGTGTTAGTGTTAATGCCTAAACTCTGACAACAACATGTGTGCAGACAGTGTTAGTGTTAATGCCTAAACTCTGACAACAACATGTGTGCAGACAGTGTTAGTGTTAATGCCTAAACTCTGACAACAACATGTGTGCAGACAGTGTTAGTGTTAATGCCTAAACTCTGACAACAACATGTGTGCAGACAGTGTTAGTGTTAGTGCCTAAACTCTGACAACAACATGTGTGCAGACAGTGTTAGCATTAGTGCCTAAACTCTGACAACAACATGTGTGCAGACAGTGTTAGTGCCTAAACTCTGACAACAACATGTGTGCAGACAGTGTTAGCATTAGTGCCTAAACTCTGACAACAACATGTGTGCAGACAGTGTTAGTGTTAATGCCTAAACTCTGACAACAACATGTGTGCAGACAGTGTTAGTGTTAATGCCTAAACTCTGACAACAACATGTGTGCAGACAGTGTTAGTGTTAATGCTAAACTCTGACAACAACATGTGTGCAGACAGTGTTAGTGTTAGTGCCTAAACTCTAACAACAACATGTGTGCAGACAGTGTTAGCATTAGTGCCTAAACTCTGACAACAACATGTGTGCAGACAGTGTTAGTGTTAGTGCCTAAACTCTGACAACAACAGGTGTGCAGACAGTGTTAGCATTAGTGCCTAAACTCTGACAACAACATGTGTGCAGACAGTGTTAGTGTTAATGCCTAAACTCTGACAACAACATGTGTGCAGACAGTGTTAGTGTTAGTGCCTAAACTCTGACAACAAGTAACATGTGTGCAGACAGTGTTAGTGTTAATGCCTAAACTCTGACAACAACATGTGTGCAGACAGTGTTAGTGTTAATGCCTAAACTCTGACAACAACATGTGTGCAGACAGTGTTAGTGCCTAAACTCTGACAACAACATGTGTGCAGACAGTGTTAGTGTTAGTGCCTAAACTCTGACAACAACATGTGTGCAGACAGTGTTAGTGTTAGTGCCTAAACTCTGACAACAACATGTGTGCAGACAGTGTTAGTGTTAATGCCTAAACTCTGACAACAACATGTGTGCAGACAGTGTTAGTGTCTAAACTTGGACAACAAGCAACATGCGTGCAGTGTTAGTATCTAAACTTTAACAACTTGCAACACATGCGCAGACAGTGTTAGTGTTAGTGCCTTAACTTTGACAACAAGTAACATGTGTGCAGACAGTGTTAGTGCCTAAACTTCCTTTGATATCATGTGTATACACACACTGCACATCAGATATGCACATTAAAAATCCTGTAAATCATGCCACTGTCTGGTGGTGTATGGAAGTATCAAACATCCAGTATTCACTCCCACCAAAGATGGAGTCTGCAGACTGTGCAGCAGTGTAACAACTGAACAGTTTAGTCAAAACAATGTACATACAGGCATCTGAGAAAAATCTGAATGCTGAAAACAATAACAAAAAAAAAAAGCTAAAACAACAGTAACAAAAACAAAAAAAACGAACCTAAGCAATTTGTTCAGAAAATTGAAATTATTCAAACTGATCTGTGGTATGTTTGTTTGAGTGTGTGTGTGAGTGTGTGTGTGTGTGCGTGCGTGCGTGCATGTGTGTGTGTGTGTGTGTGAGCGAGTGTGTGTGTGTATATGTGTGTGTGTCCGTGGGGGTGGGGGGAGGGATGTCAACGGCTCTGACAAGAATATCTAAAACTATGTTTTCTGTTCAAAGAATGCACTAACAGGGCAAACGAAATCACTCTACAAATTATTTGGCATATCAACATATCTATGCAACAGCAATAATGCCTATTATCTGTGACTGTAATCGAGCAACCAAAGTTAACCATAGACTGTGAAATACTCTGGGTGAAACTGAAGCTCCAAGACAGCAAAGACCTCTATGTCACCAGTTTCTACATGGCCCACAGGAACAAGCATGACCTTGACCAGCTTCAAAAGTCCATCAATACTCTCACCGAAAATGACAAAAAACAGCGCCACATCATACTAGCCGGCGATTTCAACTGTCCCGATATCATCTGGAAAAATCACACAACACACTCCAGCGGAAAGGATGACTAGATCCAGCAAGAACTGATCAACATCACCTCATCGCCCCTCCTCACACAAGTACACCATACCCCTACCAGATTATACAACACACTTGACCTCATCTTCTTCTCAAACCCTTCCCTTGTAAAATCATCTATCTCAGTCCCTTGAATCAGCGACCACGACATGATTGTCACTGACACCGACACAAAACCTCAACGTTCACCACCTCTTCCAAGAAAATGCTACCAGTTCTCCAAAGCTGACTGGGATTCCCTCAGATCAAGCAGTGACGGGATCTCAGAAAACATCAAACAGGCAAGCCTAGGATCAAACACAGAACATCTCTGGTCCACATTCAAAACATCCCTACTCTCCGCTACAGACACACATTCCACACAAGATGAAGACCAAGCACCACCACCTCCCTTGGCTGAACACCACACTCAAACGCATGCTCCACAAGAAAAAACGCCTTCTCACACGCTCCAGAAAAACGTACAATTGGTCAGCTTACAAATTCCACCAGAAAGAGTGCCGACGCCAAATGCGGAAAGCTGAAAGAAACTATGTAAACTCCACTCTCGAAGAAGGCCTACAGAAACTCAACAAACCCTTCTGGCAGTATATCAATGCAAGGAGGCAGGACAACATCGGTGTCGCCCCGCTGAAAGAAAAAGGCCAGCTTTTTAGTGACAACAAGGAAAAGGCCCGCATCATACTAAATCAGTTCAAATCCATCTTCACAAAAAACTCTGACACTCCCATCTCTCCGATCAGGAAAAAATGCAAAGAAGACATCCCCCCCATCACCATCAGTCCAGTAGGCATCTGCAAACTACTCAGACAGCTACAACCCCACAAAGTCTCCGGACCAGACCAAATTCCCAACCTCATCCTGAAAGAATGTGCAAACATAACTTTCAAACAACCTCGCCCCTGCTATTTCAACTATGTTCCAGCTTTCCCTCAATACAGGAGACCTCCCGTCTGACTGGCTGAGTGCAAATGTCACCTGTGTATACAAGAAGGGGGATAAGCACACAGCAGAAAACTACAGGCCTATTTCTCTCATATCTGTCACCTTCAAACTTCTTGAACACATCATCTGCCGCCACATCCTCACCCACTTTGAGAAGCACAACACCCTGACCACTCTTAACCACGGCTTCCGCAGCGGATTCTCTTGCGAGACCCAACTCCTTCTGACCACATATGACCTCCTGAACTCCTTCGATCAGAAACACCAAGTGGATGTTGCCATTTTACATTTTTCTAAAGCATTCGACACCGTCCCCCACAATTGTCTCCTTCACAAGCTGCATGAGTATGGAATTAGAGGTCCCCTCCACATCTGGTTATCAAACTTTCTCCAGCGCAGGAAGATGGCCGTCGTGATAGAGGGCGTCACATCCAAAGAGACCCCGGTGGATTCCGGAGTACCTCAAGGAACAGTGTTGGGCCCACTCCTCTTCCTGTGCTACATCAACGACCTCCCTGACAGGGTCAAGTCCCAAGTACGCCTGTTTGCTGACGACTGCCTCCTTTACCGCCAGATCAACTCCCTACAAGACCATATTCAGCTTCAAGAGGTCCCCAACCAACTCGAAACCTGGGCCACTAACTGGGGTATGAAGTTTAACTTTAACCCCAACAAGTGCTACATCCTCAGTATACAGCAGTCTACCAACTATATTTACTCACTATGCAACACCCCCCTTCAGCACGTCCACACAAACCCCTATCTAGGTATTCAACTCTCCGATGACCTGAAATGGAACACCCACATTGCCCACACCTGTAAGAAAGCACACAGCACCCTTGGTTTCCTCAGGAGAAACTTGCGTTTCTGCCCCCTCCAGAGTCCAATGCAAGAAAAATGCCTATCTATCTCTCATCAGACCAGCCCTCAAGTATGGCTCTATCATATGGAGTCCCTACCTTAAATAGGTCATTGACAAATCAGAACAAGTGCAGCGCCTGTCTGCCCGGTTTATAACCGGCGATTATAAATCCAGAACACCCGGCTCCATCACCAAGATGCTTCACATTCTGCAATTACCAACACTCCAACAGCGCAGACGTGATCTACGCCTCATCTTCCTCTACAAGCTGGTTGAGGGTTTGGTATACCGGCCATACCATCTGCTGAATATTTAACTCCACATAAACCAGGACGACTCAGAGTCATACGGCCACGAACATCTGGCGACCAGTACGATACCACCAGTGCGATCTCAAATTACGTAAGAAACAACACGAGAACATTCAAAGTCTGCAGATGCCAGACAGAGCAGTTCAAACAGTCATTTTTTGTTAGCACAGTAAGAGACTGGAACCATCTGGAAGAAAACATCGTGAGAGCACCAACTCTTGAAAGCTTCAAAAGACTAATAACATCCAAACTGTGAACTTGCTAAGCTACGCACACCCCCACCCGTCGCGATAATGCCATAAATCTTGGCGACAGCGACGTATCCTACAGATGCAGATAATAAATCAAAACTTCAACAGGCCTTACAGAATACAAAACTGAATATCACCGTTCTCCCCAGAGATGCGAAAGCAGACGCCATGGTTTTAGACTAACAACTTCCGTCAACGTGTTTCCCGCTGTGTGTTTTTTGTTGATTGGAGAATAGAATTGAAGACATCCAATCAAAATGTGTGTCGCAAAAACTCTGCTTGACTGCAAGAGTTGTTTACAAGATGGCCGGCTCGAAGAGTTTTCCGAAATGGTTGCTGAATTGTAAAGAGGATATAACTCAAACAAAGGTATTTCTGAACTATATGTCAAACAATCTATGCATTAATGTACCGTGTCTAGTTGTTGATACTCATAAGACGCAATTAAATTATGAAGATTCAGTGGTTGAACGCTCAAACACCACCACCTTTAGGAATTCTTTCTTCTCTCGAACGACAACAGAGTGGAATGGTCTGCCAGACTATATCATCATCTTATCGTCGGCATACCAGTTCAGGATGGCTGTGTCTGGCCTCAGATGCAGCCCAAAACCAGCCTGCTGAACGAGGAGGGGGCCCCAGCGACCATACTAGATGGTGCTGGGGGTCGGCTAGGCCAGCTGATTATACCAACTTTCAGCTGAAGTGAAGCCTGCCGACGGTCAGTCCCCCCCCAAAAAAAAAAATCTCTTTTTTTTTTAAAGTTAGGAATCCTGTGTGCTCTCCCCCAGTTTTTCCCCCGTTGGCGCGTATATCCAGAATTGGATTCTGCCGACGTCTACACATCAAGATCAAGATGAAGGTAGCTTCAAAACTATTTTGAAATGAACATACTACATAGTACATACACTACAGTAGTCTTGGTATATTACTGCAATACTAGATCTATAATACTCTTATTATTGTTATAGGCCTTGTAAATGACTTTCTTAATCCTTTTTTTGTTTGTTTGTTTGTTTTGGCATACACTGATTTAATGTATAATGATTTCTTAAAACAATAGGCCTATATGGAAAAAAAAATCAATATAATGTAACTTACTATATTTCACTCATTTGTGGTGGATGAATGGCAGCCATCACATTGGCAAGTATGTATGTATGGATGTTATTACAGTCCCAAGAGATGGAGATTAGTATTTTCATCCTTGCAAAGATACGAACAGACTGTGTTTGTTTTTATCTTTCTGTTTGTCATACCATTGCAAGGGGGACAACGCTCCCTCTTTTGGGGCAAAGTGTTATTGTTGTTATTGTTATTTTTGTTTAAAGTTCAGCTGACTGTGTTGAGCCATATCAGGGCCATAACCATTTCAAAACATAAGGAAAAGAAAATTTAGTATACATGTCTACGCATTCGCTCACATAATCAAAAGAGATGTCCCTGACATTGACAACTCAGTCCTATTTATCATACAAGGGTTTTAAAAAAATACCTGACTACAAATTTAAACATAACCAAAGACAATAAAACACATATAAAATGGGCCTAAATTTCTTAAAATTGCTTCCGCATATTTCACTTCCCTTGAGCCAAAAATGCACTGAATACATGTACCCAATTATCAATCCTAAGAGAAAGTGTACGTAAGACTTTAACGAACACATACAGGTGAATGTATCAGCAAGGCAGAAAATGATAAGAAGAAATGACAGAAAGCAAAGGAACAAGGCAGAAACAAAGAGAATGACAGAAAAGAGGAAATTTCTAGCACAGAATTTCCAGAAGGTGGGGATACTATTTATACTGAAAGATCCACCAGCACCCCACGGGAGATGTTGGGGCTCTAACCATGTACCTGCATTTAGTTTCAATTGTAGAGAAGGGGGGTGGCGGTGGGGATACCAGAACCAGAAATTAGTATGCAAAACACTGAATTGACTGTCACAGTCTCTCTCACCTTTCCTTCCTCTTTCCCTCTGGAAGCACTATTAACCATAGGCTTCATATAAAAGGAGAGAAAGAAGAAGTGTATATTGGTATAATGCATGGTGTGTCAGGAATGGAACAGCTTCCTCCATGAGCTGAATGATGCCATCCAGCAGCAGCTAACTCAGAACCATGTGCAGTACTTCACCGACCTGTCTGATGCTGAGAAAGAACTCTTCATGCAGAGAGCCACCAAGGCTATTGAGGGAGGTAAACTACCATTTCAAAAAAAAAAAAAAAAGGAAAAAAAAATTAGTACAGCCATGACAGCTTGAAGTTATGTGATGTGCACATCAAGATCAAGATGTCAAGCATTTATTTTCTGTAGGTTCATCAGTAATAAACTGCAAAGTAGGGCATCTGACTCAACTTGTATGATTTCTGTTGTGTGTGTGTGTGTGTGTGTGTTGTGTGTGTGTGTGTGTGTGTGTGTGTGTGTGTGTGTGTGTGTGTGTGTGTGTGTGTGTGTGCTGTGTGTGTGTGATGTGTTGTGTGTGTGTGTATGTGTGTGTGTGTGTGTGTGTGTGTGTGTATGTGTGTGTGTATGTGTGTGTATGTATGTGTATGTATGTGTGTGTGTATGTTGTGTGTGTATGTATGTTGTGTGTGTGTTGTGTGTGTGTGTAGTTGTGTGTGTGTGTGTGTGTGTGTGTGTTGGTTGTGTGTGTGTGTGTGTGTGTGTGTGTTGTGTGTGTGTGTGTTGTGTGTGTGTGTGTGTGTGTGTGTGTGTGTGTGTGTGTGTGTGTGTGTGTATGTGTGTGTGTATGTGTGTGTATGTATGTGTATGTATGTGTGTGTGTATGTGTGTGAGTGTTACTCGGACATTAAGAACTGGATGACGTTCAACAAACTTCAGCTTAATGACGACAAGACAGAAGCTATCCTCATTGGCACCCGTCAGAAACTTTCTCAGCTGCCTCCTCTTTCTCTCCCATTATGTAACACATCAGTCCCAATTTCTGATTCAGCTAAAAACCTTGGTGTCTGCATTGACTCTACCCTCTCCATGATCAACTTTGTTTCTCAAACTGCCAGATCTTGCTACTATCATCTCCATCGTATAAGGCTGATCAGGAAGTATCTCTCTGTCGAAACAACTGCAAAACTCGTTCTCTCCTTCATAATGTCTCGCATTGACTATTGCAATTCACTCCTGTCTGGTCTTCCTGCCTCCACCATTCACATCCTACAGCGCATTCAAAACAATGCTGTACGCCTTGTACTCAAAAAGAAAAAAGCTGACCACATATCTCCTCTCCTGGCACAACTTCACTGGCTCCCTGTATCAAAGCGCATACAGTACAAACTAGACACCATGTGCTACAAAAGCCTCAATAACGCAGCCCCCGATTACCTGTCAAGCCTACTTGAGATCTATGTTCCCTCACGTACCCTCCGCTCTGCTTTCCACGCACTAAGCTCAATACCTATGGTCCACGAGCCTTCTCTGTTTCTGGTCCACTCTCCTGGAACAAACTTCCTCTCTCAGTCCGTCAGCAACCTACTTTTGTCTCCTTCAAGTCCGCTCTCAAAACTCACCTTTTCTCCTCCGCATAAAATCCTAACCTCACTCAACACCCCCCCCCCCCCCCCCCTGCAGCCTGTCTCCGCTCGGAGGGGAATCACATGGTTATAATATATATAATTGTGTATATATGCTATGCTCTCTATAAAAAAAGTATAATTTTCCATTGCTTTTATTCTTGCTTTTATTGCTTTTATTCTTTCTCCCCATTTATAGCCATGCGTGTGTGTGTGTGTGTGTGTGTGTGTGTGTGTGTGTGTGCGTGCGTGCGTGTGCGTGCATGCGTGCGTGCGTGCGTGCGTGTGTGTGTGTCTGCTTCAGCGCTTAGATTTGATTTTATCAAGATTTTGCGCTATATAAATATTGTAATTATTATTATTATTATTATTTTGTGGTGAAATTTATTTCTTATTTGTTTGCTTGTTTGTTCTTGTTGTTTGTTAATTTTTTGTTTTGGTTGTGGTCTTTGTTGTTGTTTTTGTTTTTATTCCTTAATTTTTATGGGGCTGAATTATATTCCTATTGCTCTTCTCTTTCTCTCTGTCTGTCTGCCTGCCTGCCTGCCTGTCTGTCTCTGTCTGTCTGTCTCTCTGTCTCTCTTTGTCTTTCTGTCTGTCTGTCTCTCTTTGTCTTTCTGTCTGTCTCTCTGTCTGTCTGTCCCCCCCCCCCCCTTCTCTCTCTCTCTCTTTCTCTCTCATTCTCTTTTCTCTCTCTCTGTCCCTGTCCCTGTTTCAATATCTGTCTGTCTGTCTGTCATGTCTCGTCTGTTTCTGTTATTCCTTTGATAATGACATGTAGTCTCTGGCACCTTTTTTCATATTATTTTTTTCCCTTAGAGCATTGGAGTAAAGGTGAGAATTACAGATGAAAGTATGAGGAATTGCAGATCAAAGCAATCGATAAGTGTGTGAGTGTATCAAATGGCTGATCTTTTTACAAGTGTAATATGCATTGATCACTAAACTTGATTGGCAAAGATGTAGTTCTTCTTATCCAGACCAATTACAATTTACATGGTTTCAAATATGACTCTAGAAATCTTGTATGGGGCTTCCTATCCATTCTGTTGAGAGTATGAATGGGTACCTCATCCAAATCAGGATTAGGGAAGTCACAGATTAGAGGAGTGGAGCTAATAATTTTTTTCTTTAAACACTTTTTGCTCAACATCAAACAGACACCAAACAGACAATGCGGCATCAAAAAAAAATAAAAATTTACATGCATACTGCATTACCTTTGTGCAGGTGTTGATGAATGTATTGATCACTGCATCACCTGGTCGCAGGTGTTGATGAATGTATTGATCACTTTGTCACCTGTGTACAGGTGGGGTGTTCCAGAACATGTTCAGCAAGGTGTCCATGCTGATGGACCAACACCTGAATGAAGATGTTTCTCGACAACTGATGGAGGACTCTCCCATGGACACCAAGACTGACCTGGTTATTGAGGGGTCTGAGGAAGGGGTGGGTGCTGCTATTTTTGCTGGTGTTTTGTGTGTGTGTTGTTCATTATTTCTTTTAACGACTGATCACATTTGTGTTTTAGACAACCAATTAAAAAAATGGAGGAGAGGGAGTGGGGTGGGTGGGGGGTGGGGGTTGTGTGGGATGTATTATGTATTGAAAGTAAAAAGGGATTGTGTCACATTCAAGTAGTAATGCAAAATGAAACAAGAAAGCAATCAAGAGGAAATCATTTAGGAATAATGAAACTTTATCTGTGTGGGTAGTGTGAGGATGTGTGTGTGTGTATATGTGTGTGTGTGTGTGTGTGTGTGTGTGTGTGTGTGTGTGTGTGTGTGTGTGTGTGTGTGTATGTGTGTGTGTTCAGGTGTGTGTATGTGTGTGTGTGTATGTGTATGTGCATGTGCGTGTGCGTGTGCGTGCATGTGTGTGTGTGTGTGTGTGTGTGTGTGTGTGTGTGTATGTGTGAGTGTGTGTATGTGTTCAAGTGTGTGTGTGTGTGTGTGTGTGTGTGTGTGTGTGTTGTGTGTGTGTGTGTGTGTGTGTGTGTGTGTGTGAATTGGTGTGTGTGTGGTGATGTGTTGTGCCACCTCTACTCAACCGGTGCCACAAGCATCTGGACCTATACAACTGGCAATGTCTTACACAGATATGTGTATCTTTTAACATTGCAGGTGGTCAGTTTGTTGAAGAAGTGGCCAGAGATGAAGTCCAAACTGCACATTTGTTTGAATCAGCCTCTGGCTCAACCCATACGTCAGCTGGCTTGGCGCCTTTTCCTCAGCAATCCCAAAGGTTTGTTAGCAATCTGTTTTGTGTGTTCCATCCCCTATGGTTGTTTCCCAGATTGCACTCTCTGCACCTACCTGCTCTCTTTCATTTATTGCGGGGCATCTGTAAACAGAAAATGACCAAACTCAACAGCATTTGGAAAGATGGATCTAAGCATACCAATAGCCCTTAAAATCATAATTCTGAAATGTATGGTTAGGCCAGTAACACTATATGGCTGTGAAGCATAAGAACATATGAGAATAATATCAAAGCAGCAGAGATGTGGTACTACAGACAGCATCTTGGAGTCAAATTTTGCAAATGGACTGATAGAAGAGCTAATGAAAGCATTTTGAGTGAACCCACAGTCCAACATAAATTGCAAATAGAAATCAATGATAAAAAAAGAAAAAAGAAATACATTGGCCATTCAATCCATAGCACCAACACAACCCCACTGACAACAGTTTAGCCAGGAAAGGTTGGGGCCAGAAGAAATCTTGGCTAACCACCAACCTATGTGAACAACATCACTGACATCAGCAGTTTGAGGGTCTGCAAGGTAACACACAGAAGTCAAGTTGAGACCAGAATCAATAGAGAAGAGTTGTCATGGCATCTGCTATGGCAGCTACTATTGAAGCCGATGATGCTGACTGGTGAACTGCTATACTGTCATCTTTTTCTTCTTCTTTCTTTCTTTCTTTTTCTTTTTTTTTCAGACAGTCTGTTTGTCTGTTTATCAGTCTAAATGAAACATCTCTCTCATGAGAGGAAAGATTTCAGAATTCCAGCAAACAAGCTGATTGCTTTACATATATATGATGATGGGTTCCAACATTAGAATATCTGCAACAAATGTTAATGTTTCCATCATATTGGTGGCGTCAGCATAATGTTTAATAGGTCTGTCCCCATTCTTCCTTTTTCAAGGCCTTGCCAGTGCAAAGGCCTTTGAACAGACTCTGGTAGTCTGCTAGATAATCGCTGGCAGATTTGGGTGGAGTGCATATGGAATTGTCCAAGGATGATGAATTTGTCTTGAGCAAACTCCAAACTCCTAATTACTACAAATGTCAAGTGTTGTACAATATGAATATAACTAGTAAGCTGACTGTTGTGCAGTTGTGATTTAAATTTAAAATGTTAATTGGGGGGGGATTAAGAAACTTTTACAAAAAGTAAAACGCAGGACAGGAGATAATCTGATATTTTTCACAGTGACTGCACAGAACGCTTCTAGCATAAACTTAGTGTATAGAAATTTGCCAAGCGTTTCCACTCATTGTCTCCTTTTCCTCATCTTTCTCTCCTCCCTCTTCTTTCGCTTTTTCTTTCTGTTCTTCCTCTTCTTTGTTTTTTTTATTCTTCATCTTTATTACATGTTTTTATGATGGTTGTGATAACCTAGTGCTTTGGACATCAGACTTCTAATGGTAATGTTTGAGTTTTGTCCTGCTCGGTGAGTTAAATGTGGAGAGTTTTGTGATCTCCCAGGTCACCATTTTGAAGACCCGCTGGCGACTGAACCTCCTTCATGCATATATGCATGCAGAACAGCAGATAGCGTGTTAAAAATCCTGTCTTTGTTGGCTTGTGGAATCATGAAAGTACCCAGCCTACACACTCAGTGAAGACGGAGTATGCACACTGTTTGAGCTTGAATTTGGGTTTGTTCAAGAGCGATTCATTATACTTGGACCATTCCATATGTGCTCCACCCAAATATACCAGTGATAAGCTGGCAGACTCCTTGAGCCTGTGCAAAACTATGTGCACTGGAAAAGTCTTGACATGGAAATAGATACATGGGGAGGAGGAAGTGTGAGAAACTAAACTGAGGCTACTACATAGTACATACACTACAGTAGTCTTGGAATGATTGGAGAATTAAGATGGGTGATGAACAGGCCAGTCTTTATGTTGCAGGCTGAAATTGAATTGAAGACATGTGATATTGAGTTGAGATAGAGTCGGAAAATCCATAGTATGCACATGTGTATACACACTGTGGAGCTGCTTAATGCCTGCATAATATGGCTCAAATAACATGCATACACACATTTAGAAAAATGAAAAAAAAGTCTTTATTTAGTATGTTTCTTCCCTTCCAGTGCGTAAGACTTACATGGATTTGTTGAATGGCAATCCTCGCAGTGCTATATCTCCCCAAGACCTGGAGATCTCCCAGAAGTCTGAACAGCTGCTTGTCTCTGAGCCCACCTTTTTTGAGCTCAAAGGATCTGTAGGTCTGTTGGTTTGTATAATCTGCATTTTGTTTGTTTGTTTTTGTTTTGGTGAATTTTTATTTCATGTTTTTCTCTGCATGCATTTTCAGTGTGTGTGTGTGTGTGTGTGTGTGTGTGTGTGTGTGTGTGTGTGTGTGTGTGTGTGTGTGTGTGTGTGTGTGTGTGTGTGTGTGTGTGTGTTTATGTGTATATGTGTGTTTGTGGATGCGAGCACACATGTTTTTCAGTTTTTGTTTTAGGTTTCAGTCCAAGTGTTAATTTACAGTTGTTTAGACTTCTAAGCATCTTCTGATTCGATCTGTTCATTTGAACAAGATTCAATATGTTTCTCAAAATTTATTGTTGATGTATTGATGTATGTGTTTCAGTTATTTCCACATTGAGTTATGCATGTTTGTTTAGTATGTCAGGTATAATGTTTCAGTTATTTCCATGTTCAGTTATGCATGTTCGTTTAGTATGTGAGTATCACATTTATGTTAACCTGACAATAAATGACTTATGATGACGATGTTGATTTGTTACTGACATTTTGTATCTTGTTTGTGCTTGTGTTTTTTCCTTTTTTTTATTATCGAATTTTTAAAGCTTGCTAACAAGAAAATGTTGTCATGCAGGAGCGTTTTACGGGATGAAGGCGGTGTTGTCATACCACCACGCCATACAGAGAACCAGCAACCGTCTGCGTGACACAGACTACATGCTGGTTGTGCCCTTCGTACACGTGGCCAACCCTCACCTGTCTAGGTAACTTGTTAGCTTCTATCTGTCTTTGGTCAGTTACCCTTTCTCCCATCCTACTTTTTGAAAAGTTTGATAGTGTGTACCTGTGTTTTTTTTTAAATTTTCCCTTATAAAAAAAGAAAGAAAAAATGAAAGGAGAGACTTTTTTTTATTGTAATAATTGTCTTGAGGGGAAGTATGTATGAGAGAGAGAGAGACAGAGAGAGAGAGAGACACACACACACACACACATACACACACACACACACACACACACACACACACACACACACACACACACACACACATACACACACACACATACATGCCTATGCATACACAGGATTCCAGTCAATCCAGTTTACTGGTTCATTCTTTCCAGTGATCAGAATTGTGATTGGTTGTGATTATGACACACATGGTGTGAATTAGGAAGTTTCTGCTTATGAATCTTGAATGTGATTGTGAATTTAGCATACAGTTTCAGGCAATTTCATATGATTGGACAACTGTATTTTGGCAAGGCCAAAAGAGATGTTATTAGAAATGAAGAAATCCAAAAGATGATTGGAACAACATGTGTAATGCATTACATCTCACAATGACGATTAAGTGGTTTGGCCACCTGACCAGGATGCCAGTCAACCAGCCAAGTCCTCTGAGCTTCCAACGCAAGACGATCATGTATCACGACCTGTGGAAGATTACTACAGCGCTGAATAAATAGTGTAGCAAACATTCTGTACATCTACAAAATGACTGTAATTCAGGCTTCCCATCTGGCTGTGGACCAGCAGTCTCATCTCCACATGATACCTCCTGGTACAAGCCAATGGAAAAGGTGAAGGTAAATGACAATTCTCCTTTGAGCCACAGTAAGCTCTATGGTTATGATTGTGACATGTAGCTTAAGTTATCCCAGCTGATTGGATGTGAAATGTGTTTGGCTGTAATGATACCAGGAGGACGCTGATTGGATGATCATCAGTTACTGAGAATATGATTGGTCATGATGATACCAGGAAGGAGCTGATTGGATGGATGGTTATCATGAAGTTAGAATGTGATTGGTTGTTATAATCTCAGGTGGGAGCTGATTGAATGATAATATCAGTAAGTCATAATGTGATTGGTTGTAATGACAACAGGAGGGAACCAGCATCAGGCAAACTTGTAGCGTTGATGGTGGAAGAGTATTTAACCTTCATGGACACACGGCCTGGTTTCATGCAGGAGACTGGATCAGAGGTATTGGATATGTTCCTCATCTAGATATATATTTTTTATTCATGTATTAAACTTTATATTTCATAATCCAAAAAAGTATTTACCGTTTGAAAATAGCTTTTTTTTTAACTAGGAAAGAACAACCAACAACAATCTTTTTTAAATTTTTATTTTGACTACAAAAAGTATACAATTGTTAAAAGAAATAATAATAAAGAAACAAACAAATGAATAAACAAAGATATGCTGAACAATATAGAAAAAAAGGAATGATCAACAATGACAAATGGCCTTTTTATTGTACTGTTTGCTTTGTTAGTAAGTATTTCATTATTTTTCTTCCTTTTTTTTCTGAACTTTTTACAAGAAAGAATTCAAGCGCATGTACATGGTTATTATAAGTACATGCATACACAAGTATCATTAAAATAGTATCATGGAGATATGTAAACTTTTCAAAAGTTCATTATATGCATTTCAGACAGATGGCTCGAGCCAAGAGAATGATACAGGCGCTATCAATCAGTCTAAAATATATTGTTGTTCATTATAATAAGTGATACATTTTTTTCATTATTGTACACTATTGTCAAATATCTTCTGAACAAATTAATTTGTGGAATACAGTATATTTACGTTTATAAATGTAGAACCTTTCAGAGAACCGACCAGTCTGAAAGATATTGTAGTTCTGTATCATAAGTGGTACGTATTTTTCAATATCGTACACAATTTTCAAATATCTTCTGAACAAGTTAATTTGTGGAATACAGTCTTTATGTTGGCATTTATAAAATGTAGGACTTGGCTTTCAGCAGTTAGGTTGCATCTTTGCTTTTCGTTTTGTTGTGTTTTCTGTATGCTTGAATGCTGGAAGTTAGTTTGATACATATTTTGTTTTGTTTGATTTTGGCTAGAATTATTCTTTGTGAAGGGTTCAGCATTTGCTAGTGTCATTTTTAATCTGGGTAATCCTGAACCTGCGTGCAGTAATTAGATTGAGTGTTGTTGCCACGACTTTGTTTCCATATAAAAGTTGTCTAAGTTTGCTAACCATTCCAGCATGTAAGCTCAAGTGCATGCAAGTGCATATTTATATGCATGCATGTTCTGACTCGAAATCTACCATTAAAAATTATAAATACAAATTATTCACAAAATCTTTGACGTGCATTTTTTTTTAACTATACAGGACATACATAACTTTCCAAAGATTGCATAGGTAAAGCTTTTCCTCCTCATCCATCCCCGTCCTACCCATAATTTTGGACAAAAAGATAGAACTGTTGATACACCTGCTTTGACAGAGAAGGTACATGCAGATTTTTTTTCATTTATAATTGAGAAACCTTTTCTCTGAATTCACGCAGTAAACACCAAATGAATGATACCATTCAAAATCTGAAAACATTTTTCTCTTAGTGAGCAAGGATTATCACTTTTTGTGATTGATGGTTGTTCTGGGTCAGCCTCTGTATGGCAGCACGCATGTTTCAGGGCCTTGAGCTGTATTGTTTGTCACGGGTGTTTTAAGGTCTTTACTTTCTTGTGTCTGCCTCTGTTGTTCCATAAAGAGCAGGTCGGGTAATTCAATTAGCATAAAAGATGATAGGCTACAATCTACATATACACAGAATAGGCGAAAGCAGATGGGTAGGACCTGGCTTAAACATACAAAGGATCTGCTGGAACCAGAAGTACACATTCACAGACACAGACACACACATACACGCACACGCACACACACACACATACACACACACACACACACACACATACACACACACACACACACACACACACAAACACAAACACACACACACACACACACACACACACACACACACACACACACACACAACACACACACAAACACACACACACACACACACACACACACACACACACACACACACACACATACACACACACACACACACACAAATGGATTCAGAATGTGTATTTGATATAAACAAGACAAGACAAGATTAGCATCTTGTATGATCCTGTTATATCAAAATACAAATTCTAATTCTCTTTTCATGTATTTCTGGTTCCTGTTCGTTTGAACGCTGGTAGTCACTTTGGTTCAAAGGATCTGTTGATTTATTATCACATGAGCGGATGCATTCTTTTATTTTGTTGTTTGTTTGTGACAGACGCACACAGAGGAGATGAGGGGATTTGGACAGAAGGTGGGGGACATTTTACTGCAGCACTACCCTGAACTCTCCACCTCCATCACTGATGCTTACCTTCCTGCTAGGGGTGATGAACATTTCTGTTCTGCTTGATTTATTACACAGCCAGCAGCACTCACAATTTTAGATTATATACATGAACATAAGTCAGAACATGCATACATATTTTCATACATGTGTATGTATTGTGCTTCTTTTTTGTTTGTGTTTTGTTGTTGTCAGGATAAATTTGCCATTTGTTGTCAGTAGCAAGAAACTGTGGGAAGAGGTGGACAGCCGAAGGTTCTCAGAGGAGAAGCCCCCCACTTGCCCCTTTCCTCAAACAAATGCTTCAATCCTAAACTCGCTTACACTCAAAGGAAGCCAGGCTGCATCCAGGTCACTGACTCCTGGTTGCCCGTCTGCTGTTGCCACTTAATTTAATTCTTTTTTTTTTCATAATTATTTGGGTTAAAACGTACACCTTCAGGGTGGTTGGGTGTCTCTGCTGTTGCCCCTTCCATCTTTTTTTCCCACCTGGGTTTGAACCTGTGCCTCTGGTGTCTCAAAGCCAAGTCACCTTTTTGACAGATCTCTTAAACACTTAGCTATTGGACACATGCAGCATATGGGGAAATTTTAAGCCTTTCGAAGTTCGTTTTGGTTTCTTCTTGATCACATCCGCTGAAACTCTTTTCAGCAGCTTCTGACATTGCCTTTAGGGTTCTGGTAATTTCCTTTCCAGAAATGGAGAGCTGTTTCATGAGGTTATAGGTAGCTGTGCTTACCAACCCACTCACTTCAACCTCTGTGGCGATGACTTTGGCTTGAAAGCTGAATTTTTCCTTAAGTTGCTGGCAAGACTTGGGAGAGAATGTTGTCACGGTGCAGCACCATCCATTTTTTCTGTATACAAATAATAATGATAATGATAATAATAATGATAATGATAATAATAATTATAATAAAAATGATAATAATAATAATAAGAAGAAGAAATGAAATGAATGATAATGATATGTAGAGCCTTGATGTGTGAATCAAATCAAAGCACACAATGATCTGGAGAAAACTTGATGGTCAGCGGAAAGAACAAAAAATATGAAAAATGTTACGGTAAAGTAAATGTTTAAAAGATATTAATTCATTAACTCTTTCACTCCCTGTTCATATCCTGTATGAAGCTGGAGAACAGGGAAAGGGAGTGAAAAGGTTAAATTGTCCTTTGGAAACCCCCCCCCCCCCCCCACTAAAACTGATGTCACTGTGTTTTGTTACAGAAAAGATTGTGGCCACAGAGAGTGGGTCTCACGCCTTGCTGAAGGAAGGACTGACAGAACTATTGAGGCCTGTTGTTCGCACCATGCTTGTTGGTACGTACGTGCATCTGTGTGTATGTATTCATGGGGAGAGGGAGTGCTGGGGACTGAAAATTACCGTATGGGATCAAGGAGGCATTTTGTGATTATATAAACCTATTTGTTAGGCATTTTGTGATTATATAAACCTATTTGTTTGTGTAAACAAACTCATATGTTGAGAAGAATTTTCGTAAATTTATATGAAAAAGGACGCCATGCAAAAGTAGAAGCCAGATCGCTTCCAGAAAGAGAGAAATTGTCTGAAATAACCTCTCGGTGAGGGAACAGATATGAACACAAAACAACAACAACAACAAAACAACGAAAAACAAAAACAAGAGAGAGAGAGAGAGAGAAAGAGAGAGAGAGAGAAAGAGAGAGAGAGAGAGAGAGAGAGAGAGAGAGAGAGAGAGAGAGAGAGAGAGAGAGAGAGAGAGGAGAGAGAGAGAGCCCTTTTAGCTGAAAAAGAAAAGCATTTTTTAAAACATAAAAGATACTACCTATAGATTTATGTACTGACTCTTACAGTGACATGGACTGCAAGCAGTCAAACATAAAAGAATGCAAATCCATGTTTATTTCAAGGATAATGCATAGCAAATTCATGGTCTTTTGATTAAGACTGTAAAATGTCAAATAATATGAATATGTAGCAAACCTTTATTTTAAAAATTGTATCTATTAGATGTTAAGTGGTATCAGTATGGTCTTTTGATTAGGAATGTGAGATGTCTTTTGGTTAAAACTGATATAAATATATAGCAAATCCAAGGTCTTTTGATTAAGACTGTTAGATTTCAGAGAATATCAGTATTAACAAATTTGTTGCCTTTTAATTAAGACTTAGATGTCAAATGATACGAGTAAATAATACAGCACATCCATGTTTTTTTTAAATTATGACTTAGATGACAGATAATGTTAATAATTAATAAGTCTATTGTCTTGCAGCACTGTTAGATGACAGATAATGTTAATAATTAATAAGTCTATTGTCTTGCAGCACTGTTAGATGACAGATAATGTTAATAATTAATAAGTCTATTGTCTTGCAGCACTGTAAGATGACAGATAATGTTAATAATTAATAAGTCTATTGTCTTGCAGCACTGTTAGATGACAGATAATGCTAATAATTAATAAGTCTATGTCTTGCAGCACTGTTAGATGACAGATAATGTTAATAATTAATAAGTCTTTGTCTTGCAGCACGTTGATGACAGATAATGTTAATAATTAATAAGCTATTGTCTTGCAGCACTGTTAGATGACAGATCAATGTTAATAATTTAATAATGTCTATTGTCTTGCAGACTGTAGATGCAGATATGTATACCATATAAGTTATTCACACATTAATGATATGTATAATTCAACATTGCGCATGTCCATATGTACTGCAACAAGTGGACCTTAAGCGCAGTACACTAACGCTGTATGTGTGGGACCAGTATGTGATAGGACTGGATGCACCAGGGTTTGGCACCGAGTGGCTGGCTGTTGTCTGTGCCACAATGCTGGGTCTGCTCCAGGACAAGCTGAAAGAAGCCAAGTCGGTCAGTTGTGACATGATGGGGTTTTCCCCCACAAACTTTTTTTTCAAAATTCAAGTTTATAGAAGGGACAAAACTATATCTGAAAGAAACCAAACTTGTCAGTTATCATGTAATATGTTCCCCACCCCATCCCCATCCTTCGCAAACATTTTTTCCTTTTCTTTTTTTTCTTTTTTTTTATTCATTTTTAAATTAAAGACAAAGACACATAATCAACAGCAAAGATCACAAGTGTTTCACAAAATGTCATCATCATCATGTCGAGCTTGCTCGGCTATCCATGACACGTTTCTTCCATTCTTCTCTGTCAGACATTGCAGTAGGTAGTTCATCATACTGACAGCCCGTATCATCCATCAGTTGATCGATGAAGGTCTTCTTTGGACGTCCTGGTCTTTGTTTGCCATGGCTGGGTCTCCATAGTAGAACATCCCCCACTAGTTCTTCTTTGCTACGCCAGCAGTGTCCCGCGAAGCGCAGTCTTTGTTGGTTATTGATTTACTGATTGGTGGGATCTTACCATATAACTCTTTGTTATTGGATGTTCTCTCCAGGACTTGTTCAGGGCTGCACGCAGCATTCGTGTGTATGCTTCATCAATCTTCTTCTCCAATGTCGTTGTTAGGGTCCAAGAGATTGAGCCATATGTAAGAAATGTAGAATTCAAAATTCATGAAGATATCAGCACACACGATTTTGTGCTAGCTCAGGGAGTCAGCCAGATCATTACTGGCAGATTTGGATGAAGTGTGTGAGGAATTGTCCAAGTTTCCCTCTTCAACAAATCCCTGTAACCAAACTGCAGGACGGCAATATTTTACACAAAGGGTGTCATGGTGTTTAGTTTTTGTACTCATATACAAAACTGTTTTCGAGATGGGCTATCATTTTGGTTACAGCAGATGGGGGATAAAGTTTTTTTTACTGCCAGAGCAGCCTTCCTTGCCCCTCTTCTGTTGATTCCATTGCGTGATGTCTGTTAATAGTTCTCTGAACATTTCTTTGATTTTTCTCCTGGGATCATTTCCTCTGGCCATGACTTTTGTTATATTGGCCCAGGAAATTGAAATGGGAAATGCTGTGGTATGTGTCTCTGAAGTGTTGGAGAATTTATGTTGAGCATGATGCATGATTTATGTAGGGGGAAATTATGTCCAGCGTGGTAGCCAAGTGGTCAAGACATTAGACTTCCAATCAGAAGGTTTGAGTTTGACCCTGCCTGGGTAGGCTGTGGGTTCAACCTTTGGGCCAGGCCACGTTTTAGCGGGCTGTCTTGCTCTTGAAATAGAGCCAGGACCGAAAGTCTCATATCTAAGACTTCATTCCCAATCCACAACATAAACATTGACCTGTTCGCCTCCCATCTCAATGCCCTGATCATTGTGATGGTACCAGCTTAATGTTTTTACTAAGCCTTTTCTTCCCTTCTCCTCCACCACTCCATTTCAAGACCTTGCCAACGCATAGGGTTTTGTGTGGCCTCAAGGTGTCTGCCAGATAACAGATGGCAGATTGGGTAGAGCGCATATGGAACTGTCGATTGCGATGAGTCCCTCTTGAATAAACTCCAAACTGCGGACTACTGAAAGGTAAAGGAGATTTTTTTATTTATCTCTCAGGTAGAATGTGAAACCTGCTGGTGCCTGAATCTCCTTTGTCTGTATGCATCTGCAGAACATCAAGAAGCACATTAAACATAGTGTAAGCTAGGTCAGTAACAAGCAACATTTATATGCCATTTTATGAGGAAGGGGGATTTGGAGCACCTGGTCACAACGGGAAAGCTGGAGGGAAAGAGAGCACCAGGTAGACCCAGGGAGAGAATGCTGGACGGACTTGCAGAGTGGCTGAGGATGAAGGAGGTGGGGGAGATGCTGGGGGCAACGAGAGATAGAGATGGTTGGAAGTCCATGGTCGCCAACGCCATGCGGCAGGGCACCTGATGATGATGATGATGAAGCTAGGTCAGTAGTTAGTAGATTCTGGAAAAATGAAAATATCTAGGTAGTGTAAGCCAAGTGAGTATTCAATGGCTTACGGAAAAATGAAAATGTCCAGCGTGCACATCACCGAAGGTTTTGCAATAACTTAACCCTTTGCCTCCCGCATCCTGTCCACCAGCATCCTACATGGTCAACCATGCTAACAAAGCAAAAATTTAACCCACTGACTCCCTCACCCTATCCACCAGTATCCTGCAGGAAGCTGATGGATAGGGTGAGGGAATCAAAAGGTTGATTTTTTTTCCAGATGGTGGATAGAGTGCAGAAGTCAAAGGGTTAACTAGATTGTGCTGTGTTCGCAAAACAACGTATGTACATAAATGAGAATACGGTACTTGATACAACAACAACAAGAAATTTGAGTTGATATGTCTGTTACAGCCAGCAGCCATGGAAAATATCCTGAGAAGGGAAAGTCCTTTGCTGGCCATACCGCAGTTCCAGTATCAGGTTTGTGTGTTTTGTGTGTTTTTGTGTGTGTTGTGTGTGTGTGTGGTGTGTGTGTGTGTGTGTGTGTGTGTGTTTTGTTTTGTGTATTTGTATGTGTGTGTTTTGTGTGTGTGTTTGTATGTTTGTGTGTGTGTGTTGTGTGTGTGTTGTGTGTGTGTGTGTGTGTGTGTGTGTGTGTGTGTGTGTTGTGTGTGTGTGTTGTGTGTGTGTGTGTGTGTGTGTGTGTTTTGTTTGTGTATTTGTGTGTGTGTGTTTTGTGTGAGTGTGTGTGTGTATGTGTGTGTGTGTGTGTTTGTGTATTGTAATGCAATGTATACATTTCATTCGTTAAAATTTGGAGCGAAAACATTGCAGAATAGATAGAGAAACGATTTACAGAGACCTAGGCCTTGATCCATAACTGACAGAGCAGGCGGAATCTGGTGAATAGTTTTGAAGTGTGGTGCCTTTCACGCTATTGAAGGAAATAAAGAAGTCCAAGAAATATTCATTTTCTGTGCTAAATGTGTGTGTGTGTGTGTGTACGTGCATGTGTGTATGCAAGTGTGTGTGTTTCTGTCTGTGCGTGCGTGTGTGTACGTGCGTGTGTGTGTGTGTGCGTGCGTGTATGTGTTTGCGTTTGTGTCTGTATATGTGTGTGCGTGCGTGTGTGCATGCGTGCCTATGTGCATGTGAGCACTTGCTCTTGTTTCATTCGATTGGAAATAGGTGATGATATTGCATATCACTGGCTTATCTTTAATGACTTTTGTTTTGTATTGTATTGTCTGTGCCTGAAAGAACGCATCGGAATTCTCCTTTAGAGATAATGAGGTTGGCCTGACTTGGCCTGTGCAGGTAAAACGCCATCACTACCGTGATCTGTTCTCCATGCTGACAGCGGACCAGAAGGCGGCCATGCCCATGCTTGACCCCACACAAGGTCAGTCTTCTTGTTTTTCACAGTTTTAATGGAGGTTCCTTTGGGCTGTGGTGCTGTTTTTTTTCATTTTTTTTTTTCATATTCCTATTCATTTCTTTTGTCACAGTAGATTGACCATGTGAAACTCGGGCTGCTCTCCCCTTTGAGAGCGCGTCGCTACAGTGCAGCACCATTCACTTTTTTTTAACCAAGAAAGGCAGGAAGTCTATTTGGACTTAAAGGGGAAGGACCTGGGAAATTTACCTATCTCTCAGCATTTGGACATTGACTGGAGGTGGGTGGTGGGAGGTTCTGTCATGTGAGACGAGTTTATACAGAATAGCTAGTTGCGTTGTAATTCAGACCTTTAATTATTTATTTATTTACTTTATGTGTATGTTCCTTTTCCGAAGGTAAGAAGACACACACATACACATGTCATTTACATGTAACCAAGATTATTCCAGTGGTAGGCTGATAAAATATCAGTACAAAATATAGACTAGATAAAACATTGTCTAGATAGGCCCTCATGACCTGGCCATCTCATGGTTTATGTGCAGGCTTAAGGCTTGTGCCATGATCACCATACACATGGCACCTATGACGTTAGTGCATATGGAATTTGTTCTGAGCGCGATGTCATCTTGAGAAACTGAAACTGAATACCAGACTCTATGTTTAGGAAATTGTCTACTGTTTTTAGTGCTGAGTGTCGTGCATTTATTCTTTTTTGTCTTTTGTATACGCATGATAAACGCCAGTTGACGAAAAATTTGCGCTTGTTGTGTTTTTGTTGTATTAAATACACGTTCTGATTCTATTTGTGTGTTTTTCTGGTTCGTTTTGAAAGACAGTGTTTTAATCAGT
The DNA here is from genome assembly GCA_030674185.1 of Monoplex corrugatus. Lineage (NCBI taxonomy): Eukaryota > Metazoa > Mollusca > Gastropoda > Littorinimorpha > Ranellidae > Monoplex > Monoplex corrugatus. Next base: position 48,288,608 of record JAPXFY010000022.1, read on the forward strand.
GTGTGATGTATTGCCAGCCATACATCCGCCATGGAGACACTGGTACAATGACCTGATTCCTCCCTACACCAAACCACAGGACAGACGGCGTGCTCGTGAAGAACGAGAGGCAGAAAGAGAGAGGTATTCTTGAAGTGTGTGTGTGTGTGGGGGGGGGGGGGTGTATGTGTGTGTGTATGCGCGTGCATGCACGCATGTGTGTGTGTTTCTTGTGTGTGCCTATGTAAGCATGGATACATGTATGCTTATCTTGCATACATGTCTACATGTAAAAGAGAATATGTTGTGTTTATACTTTGTATTGCTTCCATTCCGCATGCCTACCCTCTCATGCCCCCAACCAATCACCCCTTTCTCTGCAGGTTGTGTGGGATGTTATATTTTCATTGACAGTGCGATGATTGTTATTTTATGACATAACTGCTTGATGATGTCTTGAGAATATTGTGATTAAGTGATGGTATTTCAGTGTTCATTGATTGGTTGGTTGTGTCTCAGTGTTCACACATGATTGGTTGATGGCGTCTCAGGGTTCACACATGATTGGTTGATGGTGTCTCAGCGCAGCGTGTATATGTGATTGGTTGATGGTATTTCAGAGTGGACATATGATTGGTTGGTGATGTTTCAGCGTTCACATATGATTAGTTGATGACTAGTTGATGGTGTCTCAGTGCTCATTTATGATTGGTTGATGGTGTTTTGGAGTTCACATATGATTGGTTGATAGTGTTTCCAGGCTTACATATGATTGGCTAATGGTGTTTCAGCGCTCATATATGATTGAATGATGATATTTCAGTGTTCACATATGATTGGTTGATGGTGTTTCAGAGTTTACATATGATTGGATGATGATATTTATGAATGCACCTATGACTGGTGTCAAGAGGGGATCTACCTGCGGACCAGATCAGATGGCAGGCTCTTCAATCTCGCCCGCCTTAGAGCAAGGACAAAGGTCCGTGAAGCCCTCATCAGAGACATGCTATTTGCTGACGATGCCGCAGTTGTGACCCATACTCAGCGAGACTTGCAGTCACTAATGGACCGCTTCTCCCAGGCCTGCAAAGATTTTGGTTTGACCATCAGTCTTAAGAAGACAAACGTCATGGGCCAAAGCACGCCATCTCCACCAGCCATCACTATTAATGACTACAAGCTTGAAGCCATCCATCAATTTACATATCTTGGGTCCACTATCACCGATAACCTCTCCCTTGACACAGAGATCGACAAGAGGATCGGGAAGGCAGCCACAACACTAGCCCGCCTCACACAAAGGGTGTGGACAAATCCCAAGCTTACCACGAAGACAAAGATGGCTGTATACAACGCCTGTGTCCTCAGCACCATGCTGTATGGCAGCGAGGCGTGGACCACGCATGCTCATTAGGAGAAAAGGCTCAATACCTTCCACCTGAGAAGCCTACGGCGCATACTCGGTATTTCCTGGCAAGACAAGGTGACCAACACCGAAGTCCTGATCTGCGCTGGCTTCCCAACCATGCATACCATGCTGAGACAGCGTCGGCTGCGCTGGTTGGGCCACGTTCGCCGCATGGAAGATGGTCGCATCCCAAAAGACATCCTTTATGGTGAGCTTGCCACAGGGCAGAGAAACATTGGCTGCCCACAGCTGAGATACAAAGATGTTTGCAAACGTGACATGAAGGCGCTGGAGATCAACACTGAGTCCTGGGAGGACCTCGCAGACAACCGCAACAGCTGGAGAACCACTCTCAAGAAACAGCTGCGGATTGGTGAGGACAAACTGTCAGCTGCTGCAGCAGAAAAGCGAGTTCGCAGAAAAGGGATGACAGCCAACAGACCAGCATCAGCATACACATGCGACCACTGCAACAGAGACTGCCTCTCTCGCATTGGTCTCTACAGTCACAGGCGACGCTGCTTGGACCAAGCAGACAGCCCATCTAGACATTAGAACGGATGTACTTTGTCCATGGTCAGCCATGACCGAGGGAGGCCTACCGTATGACTGGTCATAATGTTTGATGCATATGATTGGTCGGTGATTTTTTATACACAGATGAGTGGTTGATTTTTTTTATACTTAGCGTAGGGCTGGATGATGATATTCCGAAGTATACATACGATTGGTTGATATTGTTTCATAATACACATATAAATGGGCTATGATTGGTGATGCTTTAGAATTCACATGGTGATGTTTCAGAGTTCAGACTTCAGTGATTGAAAGTATTTCGAGACAAATATTTATGATGTGCTAATGGTGTTTCAGAATACAACAGCAGAAACGAGAGGCAGAGACACTGCGACGAGGGAAGGAAGAGAGAGAAAGAAAGTCAGAAAAGTCTTTGTTTGTTTGTATCTGTGTGTGTGTATGTATGTGTGTGTGTTTGTGTGCATGTGATGTGTGTGTTTGTATGCATGTGATGTGTGTGTTTGTGTGTATGTGGTGTGTGTGTGTGTGTGTTTGTATGTAGGTGGTGTGTGTGTGTGTGTGTGTGTGTGTGTGTGAGTGTGTGTGTGGTGAGAGGTGTGTGTGAAAGAGAGAGGAGAGAGAGGTGGATGAGAGAGAAGAGAGAGAGAGAGAGAGAGAGAGGAGAGAGAGAGAGAGAGAGAGGTATATGTATGCGCTGGATTCATTCAAAAGAATTTTAATGTATCAGTCGACAGTAACATATTCAACGTGAATATCAACCGAACGGCTGGGTGTGTGATACCCAGGCTTAAAATTTATTTTGTCGGTGTTTCTTTTTCCTTTGACATCACCCGCAATCCATTTTGATCATAATCATTGGTTGTTTTTTTGTTTTGTTTTGTTTTTGACTTTTTTTTATTACCAGTCAGATTGGATTTTTGTTGAATTTTGTTGTGTGCACTCACAGTGAACACATGCTGCGGGCGTTCTTACAACCACGCCGAATGTCCGTAGGGTAAGGACGTGAAGGATGCAAACCACGCAAACCCCATCAGTTTGAGTCTGACTTAACCACACTAATATTACCCGTTGACTTGTTGAAACTCTGTGTGTGTGTGTGTGTGTGTGTGATGTGTGTGTGTGAGTGTGTGTGTGTGTGAGTGTGTGTGTGTGTGTGTGTGTGTGTTTGTGTGTGTGTGTGTGTTTGTGTGTGTCTGTGTGTGTGAGTGTGTGTGTGTGTGTGTGTGTGTGTGTGTGTGTGTGTGTGTGTGTGTGTGTGTGTGTGAGAGAGAGAGAGAGAGAGAGAGAGAGAGAGAGAGAGAGTTGTTATTTCATGTAAAAAAAATAATTCAAGGGAGAGAAGGGGAATTAGCAAAAGAACAGTTGATGGGATGAAATCACAAAATAATGATATTCCTGTAAAATGTTTAACCCTTTGACTCCTGCATCCTATCCACCAAGTTAAAAAACTTAACTCTTTGACTTGCTCACCCTATCCACCAGCGTCCTGTAGGAAGCTGGTGGATAGAGTGAGGGAGTCAAAGGGTTACGTTTTTGCTTTTATAGCATGGTTGACAGTGCAGGATGCTGGTGGACAGGGTGCGGGAGTCAAAGGGTTAAAACACACTGTCGCCAGTATGCGAAATGGATCAGAACAGCAAACTGAATGAATGAAATAGCAACAGGAAGACAATGGAGTGTAAAAGAAGCGATTGCTGCATGAAGTCAGTGTTCTTGGCACATTTTCTGTTGTAATTGATTTGTTTTGTTTTGATGTTTTGTTTGTATGTTGTTTACATAAAATTTGTAGTTATTATATTTTGTGTTTATTGTTTCATGTTATTACTGTTTGTTATGTGTTTACGGCAAATGTTCGAGTCATGATATAATTTTTGTTTGTTTGTTTGTCTTTGGTTCAGAGTTTGTTTTATCTATTACATTTTGTATTATTATCATGATTATTTCACTGATTATTAGTGGTATCTTTTTTTGTCTTGTGTTGGCAGCAAATCTTTGTGTTATGGTTATCAGAGTTTTTTGTTTGTGTTTTTAAATTTACATCAGATCTTTGTATTACTTATTTATTGTATTTTTAATTTTTGTTGTTTTACTCATTTATATATATATGTCTTATTATTTTTTGTCTTGTGTTAACAGCAGATGTTCTGTGTTGTGATCATGACTTGACATTAACAGTTTGTGTTTGCCCATGCCACCCTTAACCCATCACAACTCCACATCTCTTCACCTTTTTCCTGTGTTTTTGTGTTGCTGTGTTTATTCCATGACTTGTCTCTCACTCAACCCCCGTCCTTTCCGTTTCTTCTCCTCCGCATATGTATTTTGTGTTTCTGTCCACATTTCAAGACCCCACCAACACGTGGGTTTTTGCGCAGGCTCATGGAGTCTGCCAGATAGCAGATGGTGGGTTGGTTGGAGTGCATATGGAATTGCCCGAGTGCAATGAATCATGTTGTGAGAACATCCAAACTTCTGCCCGCCCGCTGATATCCTCTGCATCTGGCCATATTTTTTTCTGCTCATATGTCGTCCTTCACCTTCACCCCTCCCTTGACCCCGCAGTGCCTTGATGGGGACCCACTGATTTTGTATGTTTTAGCATTCCGATTTTTGTTGTGTGCGTGTACACATGATGTTTTGCCAACACTGTGCAGGCAGCATGCTGCTACTTAGTCTGCATACTCTTCTCTTTTCTATAGTGGGCTTGCATGCTGGGTATTTTCATGTTTTCACCGCATATTGGCATGACTTACAGGATCTTTAACGTGCGTATTTGATGCTCTACACGCGTACACACACGCAGGGAGTTGAGGCACTGGCGGATCTGCACATACTTTTACCCGGGAGACGGGGAAAAAAATCTCCACCTTTACCTGCCAGGTGGGAGGTACCCAAGCAGGATCGAACCCAGACCTGCCGATTAGAAATCTGGTATCTTAACCGCTCCACTATCGCGCTCGTCTCTCCACCGATGATTTCCATATGGTTTCTTTGCCCCAGCACTCTCGGTTCTTTGCAGCTAGGTGCTTGGGAGTCACTGAAATTCAAATCACCTTTTTTTTTCTCTCCATACTATGGTGTAATATTGGAAAAGCAAGACTGTTGAGCATGCTGGAGGAATCGGAAGACAATATCGTGAGATCAGTTCATCCAAAGCTGAGAACTGGCAGAAAGTGGAAAGTCCAAGAGGCTGTAAACAATGCCAAGAGAAACCTCAGCATCAAAGAAATAATTGGACACACGCAAACCAACAGACAGGGACTGGGAGCAACAAAAATGCAGTGGTGGTCCAAAGCCAAAGGGAAGGAAAAAAGAGACATGATCATACAGGAGTTGAAGGAAGAAGAAGATGTCAAAAGAGTGCAGAAGGCAGTCCAGCAAGGTCAACAGGGGCAATGGACAACATGGGACAGTGCACTCCAAAGAAGTCTCAGCTGGAACGATATGTGGCACATGGCTCCTCTAAGGATAAGCTTCCTCCTCAGATCTGTATATGACCTGCTCCCCTCGAATGCAAACTTAGTGAAATGGGGGAAAGCAGACGACCCAGCATGTCCGCTCTGTCAGAAGAAACAAACAGTGGAACATGTCCTAAGCTCTTGCAAAGTAGCGCTAGCCCAAGGAAGGTATACATGGAGGCACAACCAAGTTCTGAAAGTGATCACAGATGTGGTTAGCGAAAAAACCATGACCCCAAACGCACCAATTGCTATGACAACGTTCTACAAAGCAGGAGGGAAACAGGTCTGGCCCGAAAGTGCTATGACAACCAGCACATTGCCAAAGGGTCTTCTGGATGGAGCAGTCGACTGGGAGTGTACAGCAGACCTCCCAGAGTGGAGAAATTACCCAGATGTCATCAGCAAGACAGGCATGAGACCAGACATCGCTCTCCACTCTGACTCCTCGAAACAAGTGATTCTGATAGAACTCACTGTGCCATACGAAAGCAGAATGGAAGAAGCACATATCTACAAGACCGAAAAATACGCCGGTCTTGCCAGCACCCTGAAGAAAGCAGGTCTGCGGGTCAAAATCTTCGCCATAGAGGTCGGGGCAAGAGGGTTTGTGGGCACCTCCGCTTATGATCTCATGAAACAACTCGCCATTTCTGGGAAGAAGAGGACTAGAGCCCTTAAAGCGATGGCAGAGGCAGCAGAAAGGAGCTCAAGCTGGATCTGGGCAAGGAGGAACGAAAAAAGTGAACTTCATAAGGATTAAATTCCCTACAGATGATGTGTGCCCCGTTAGCACATTGGTAAAACCGCGTACCGCAGTTCTGAAGCGCAGAATCGCCCAGGTTCGATCCCCGGCGTGGGAAAAAAAAAAAAAATAGACAACAGCAGAAGGGCATCCAGGAGTCATGACCTGGATGTGGCCCGGCCCCCCGAGAGTGTAAGGAATTCAGGGCCGAAACACTTGTCTAAAGGGGGTTACTTCTCTGAAGACCTTCTGTTGTCTAGCTCTCCCTAGAGTTTCTTTCTACCTGCACATGGTCAGTCCATTGACTTCCGGGAATAGTTCGGAGGACATTCGGGAAAGACCGAAGGACACTGGGAAAGACTAGATCTGCGGGCTTTGTGGGTTGGCTTCCCACCTTGCCTTTGATAACATGCCACGAGTTTTTCAAATGAAAGATGCTCCCAGGATTCACCGAAAGGGGGAGAGAATGATGAATCCATCGGCACTGACTCCATCACGACTGGAAACGCACAACGGACCATGATTAATGACCAGTTGGAATTTCCGTGTGCGTGTGGAAGGAGATTCACCACCAAACGCGGCATGAAGATCCACAGGACAAAAATGGGCTGTTTGAAGACACATACGAACCAGCAGCAGCGCACTGCGATAGCAGGTGAGACGTTGGATGACCAAGGCCAGGAATTAAACCATAGTGCCAAGGACATCCACGCTGACGGTTCTGATGCGGATTTTGCACAAGCTCTTAACGCCAAACGTGGAAAACTCAATTTGCCGCCTGCCGGTGCAAAAGAACAATGGGAGAAATTAGATGAGGAACTTGTCCTTAAGCTGAATGCGCTAATAGGGAACAGTACGCTGGAACACAAACTTGACACATACGGAGACATCATATACTCTATCTGCAGGGACACTTATGGAGTGAAGCAGCCAAAGACAAAAACGCCTCCCCAGAAATCCAGAAGACAGCAACAGATGGAGAGCATCCGGAGGGAGAAAAGGAAGCTTAAAAAGCAATGAAAACTGCCTCAGAATTCGAGAAGCAAGGGCTCCTGGAACTCTGGAAAGATCTGAAGGCCAAACACAATGCTCTCAGCAAAGTGGAATCAGCAAGGCGAAGAAAGAGCAAAAAGAAGAAGACTCAAGATCGTTTCTTCAAAGATCCCTTTGACTTTTCAAGAAAGCTGTTTGAACAACCCAAATCAGGGACTCTCACAGTGGGCAAGGAAACCCTAGAGCAGCATCTCAGGGAAACATATTCCGATTCTCAGCGCGAGGCACCACTTGAAATCCAGAGTCTGGTTTGGCCTGCAGCGCCAGAAGGAAAATTCAATAACAAACCACCAACACTGGATGAAGTGAAGAACGTAGTAAAGAAAGCCAGAGCCAAGTCAGCACCTGGACCAAACGGAATACCATACCTGCTCTACAAGAAATGCCCAAAAGTGCTCGAGTGGCTCCACAAGATGATTCGATCAGCATGGAGGAACCAGAAGATCAGCGACCAATGGATGAGAGCTGAAGGAGTGTACATTCCGAAGGAGCAGAACTCCAGCAGCATCAATCAGTTCAGGCCAATATCACTTCTGAACGTCGAGGGGAAAATCTTCTTCTCTGTTATGGCAGCAAGATTGACAAAATACCTGACTGAAAACAAGTATCTGGATATGTCAGTCCAAAAGGGAGGCATACCAGGAATGCCTGGATGCTTGGAACATGCCACGTTGATTTGGGATGCCATCCAAAAAGCAAGAACAGAGAAGAGAGACATTGACGTAGTTTGGCTTGATCTGGCGAATGCATATGGATCAGTTCCACACGATATGATCCAGCTGGCTCTTGCAATGTATCACATCCCAGAAAACATCCGAACAATGCTGAGGAAGTATTTCCAAGGGTTCTCAATGCGGTTCTCTACCAAAGAATACACCACGGACTGGATAGACCTAGAGGTGGGCATTGCAATGGGCTGTGCAATCTCTCCCATACTGTTCGTGTTGGCAATGGAAGTCATCTTGAAAGCTGCAATGAAGAGTTCAGGTCCAGTGAATCTGGGAGATGGATACCAGATGCCTCCTCTGAAAGCTTTCATGGATGACACAACAGTCTTGTCCACGGATGAGGAAGAGACACACCAAATCTTAAAGCAGCTGGATGAGCTGGTGGCCTCTTCAAGAATGAGGTTCAAACCTAAGAAATCCCGAAGTCTCTCACTGCGAAAAGGAAAAGTGGCAGATTCAGTCAAATTCATGGTAGCCAACCAAGCCATCCCCACTGTCACAGAAGAGCCAGTAAAAAGTCTCGGAAGATGGTATGATGACTCCCTGAAAGACACACAAAGGGGATGTGAAACCAAGCAAACAGCAGAAGAAGGCCTGAAGAAAATAGATAACTGCGGACTGCCAGGCAAATACAAAGTCTGGTGTCTACAGTTCATGCTGATACCAAAGCTGCTGTGGCCACTGCTAATCTATGACATTTGCACCAGCACAGTCGAAGCAATGGAAGCCAAAATCAACAAATACACAAGAAAATGGCTCGGTGTCCCACCTGGTCTCACTGATGTTGCATTCTACTGTCGTCAAGCAATGCTGAAGCTACCTCTCAAATCCATAGTGGAGGAATACAAAGTTGGAAAAGCAAGACTGTTGAGCATGCTGGAGGAATCGGAAGACAATATCGTGAGATCAGTTCATCCAAAGCTGAGAACTGGCAGAAAGTGGAAAGTCCAAGAGGCTGTAAACAATGCCAAGAGAAACCTCAGCATCAAAGAAATAATTGGACACACGCAAACCAACAGACAGGGACTGGGAGCAACAAAAATGCAGTGGTGGTCCAAAGCCAAAGGGAAGGAAAAAAGAGACATGATCATACAGGAGTTGAAGGAAGAAGAAGATGTCAAAAGAGTGCAGAAGGCAGTCCAGCAAGGTCAACAGGGGCAATGGACAACATGGGACAGTGCACTCCAAAGAAGTCTCAGCTGGAACGATATGTGGCACATGGCTCCTCTAAGGATAAGCTTCCTCCTCAGATCTGTATATGACCTGCTCCCCTCGAATGCAAACTTAGTGAAATGGGGGAAAGCAGACGACCCAGCATGTCCGCTCTGTCAGAAGAAACAAACAGTGGAACATGTCCTAAGCTCTTGCAAAGTAGCGCTAGCCCAAGGAAGGTATACATGGAGGCACAACCAAGTTCTGAAAGTGATCACAGATGTGGTTAGCGAAAAAACCATGACCCCAAACGCACCAATTGCTATGACAACGTTCTACAAAGCAGGAGGGAAACAGGTCTGGCCCGAAAGTGCTATGACAACCAGCACATTGCCAAAGGGTCTTCTGGATGGAGCAGTCGACTGGGAGTGTACAGCAGACCTCCCAGAGTGGAGAAATTACCCAGATGTCATCAGCAAGACAGGCATGAGACCAGACATCGCTCTCCACTCTGACTCCTCGAAACAAGTGATTCTGATAGAACTCACTGTGCCATACGAAAGCAGAATGGAAGAAGCACATATCTACAAGACCGAAAAATACGCCGGTCTTGCCAGCACCCTGAAGAAAGCAGGTCTGCGGGTCAAAATCTTCGCCATAGAGGTCGGGGCAAGAGGGTTTGTGGGCACCTCCGCTTATGATCTCATGAAACAACTCGCCATTTCTGGGAAGAAGAGGACTAGAGCCCTTAAAGCGATGGCAGAGGCAGCAGAAAGGAGCTCAAGCTGGATCTGGGCAAGGAGGAACGAAAAAAGTGAACTTCATAAGGATTAAATTCCCTACAGATGATGTGTGCCCCGTTAGCACATTGGTAAAACCGCGTACCGCAGTTCTGAAGCGCAGAATCGCCCAGGTTCGATCCCCGGCGTGGGAAAAAAAAAAAAAAAAATAGACAACAGCAGAAGGGCATCCAGGAGTCATGACCTGGATGTGGCCCGGCCCCCCGAGAGTGTAAGGAATTCAGGGCCGAAACACTTGTCTAAAGGGGGTTACTTCTCTGAAGACCTTCTGTTGTCTAGCTCTCCCTAGAGTTTCTTTCTACCTGGGTAATGTGTGTTTATTGTGCCCGTGTCCATTTCTATTACTTGTAAAGTGATAATATTAAGACTGGTGCGAGATGACGGTCCTGTACTGTCATTGTTATTGTTATTTGTGTTTAAAGCCCAACTGATTGAGCAGAGCGCTGTCAGGGCTATAATCAGTTTCAAAACGTACTCAATACTTCAACAGGGAAAAAAAAGGAAAAGAGAATTGAGTACACATATCTATGCATTCCCGTGAATAATCTTAGGAGATGTCCCTGGTGTTGACCATTCCGTCCAATTTATCACACAGGGGATTTAAAAAAAACATACCTGAATACAAATTTAAATATAACATACCTGAATACAAATTTAAACATAACTAAGGACACTAAAACATACAAAAACGGGCCTAAATCACCTAGAATTGCTTCCGCATATCACATTTCCCCAGAGCCAAAAAAATGCACTTATTAATATATGTTCCCAATGATCAAATCTAAGAGACAGTATGCAAGACTTTATCGAACGCATACAGGTGAATGGACCAGCAAGGCAGAAAATTATAGGAAGGAATGACAGAAAGCAGAGGAACAATGCAAAAATAAAGAGAGTGACAGAAAAGAGGACATTTCTAGCGCAGAATTTCCAGGAGGTGTATATGCTATTTATACTGAAAGAGCTCCCGGCATCCCCACAGGGGAGGGTCTTGTACAAAGAGCATTTTTACTATCATCATTATTGTTGTTTTCATCTTGTTATCCCTCAACCCTCCCTCTCATTCCTTTGCGTCATGTGTCTTATATATTCTGTATATCCTTCTATCCAATCCTATCCCATCTCTGTTCACATTGTTTCATGTCCGATTTCAATGTTTGATGTGACACACACACACACAGATTTTGTGAATTGTGCGGTGACACCGAAATAATAAGAGTTGGTTGTCTGAGTGGATTTTGCATGTCTGAAATTAATGCATTTCCTATACACCCATCAACCCCACCCCCAACTTCCCACAGCCCTGCACCTTCTAACATATCATGTACCGTTTGAGAGAGAGAGAGAGAGAGAGAGAGAGAGAGAGAGAGAGAGAGAGAGAGAGAGAGAAGAGAGAGAGTGTTTAATATTATTCAACGATAATAGTATTAGGTCCCATTGGACCTCTCTTGCAGCTTGTTCTTGCTACTGTACACACATTAGAGAGAGAGAGAGAGAGAGAGAGAGAGAGAGAGAGAGAGAGAGAGAGATAGAGAATTTAAAACTACTCAAGGATAGTAGCATTAGGTCCCACTGGACCTGTCTTACAGCTAGTCCTTGCTATTGTACACACACATATAAACATGTCAAAAACACATGAATCATAGCACACTCAGTATGAAAGAACTTTAAACATATGAATTGTAATGAAATGTTGACTTTAATTTGTCAGTATCTTCACGCAATTAAGAGAGAGAGAGAGAGAGAGAGAGAGAGAGAGAGAGAGAGAGAGAGAGAGAGAGAGAGAGATTTGATGCTTTGATTGTTCAAAAGAGAGAGAGAGAGAAAGAGAGAGAGAGAGAGAGAGAGAGAGAGAGAGAGAGAGAGAGAGAGAGAGAGAGAGAGAGAGAGCTGCTAAATGACTGATTTTTTTTAACTTGCTAAGGACTAGTGTATTATTTGGTTGATTGGTCGGTTGTTGATTTTCTTATGTGTATTTGTTTGTTTTATGTAGTACACTGTTTTCAAGAATGAGAGTCTTGTGGGGTTTTTGTTGTTGTTCCGTTTTGTTTTCTGTTTAGCTTTTTTTTTAATTGTCTCTTTATCCAGTGCAGTTTTCTCCCTTGCAGTTTGTGTGACCTCAACATTTAAACAGTTGAGAAAATACATGAAGTTCGCAATATACATTGACACATCGACGCGATGGACGCAACACACACACACACCACACACACACACACACACACACACACACCACACCACACACACCACACACAAAACCACACACACACACACACAACACACACAACACACACACACATACACACACACACTCATTCACTCACTCACTCACACACACACACATACACACAAACACACACACACACACACACACACACACACACACACACACACACACACACACAAACACACACACACACACACACACACACACTGCCAGATAATGTGTTTAGATCTACAGAGTCTGCCAGATAAGTGGTTAGGTTTTTTTTTAGTTGTGGTTAGGTTTACAGAGTTTGTGGTTAGGTTTACAGAGTCTGTCAGATAAGTGGTTAGGTTTACAGAGTTTGTGGTTAGGTTTACAGAGTCTGTCAGATAAGTGGTTAGGTTTACACAGTCTGTCAGATAAGTGGTTAGGTTTACAGAGTCTGTCAGATAAGTGTTAGGTTTACACAGTCTGTCAGATAAGTGGTTAGGTTTACAGAGTCTGCCAGATATGTTGTTAAGTTTACACAGTCTGGCAGATAAGTGGTTAGGTTTACACAGTCTGGCAGATAAGTGGTTAGGTTTACACAATCTGGCAGATAAGTGGTTAGGTTCACAGACTCTGTCAGATAAGTGGTTAGGTTTACACAGTCTGTCAGATAAGTGGTTAGGTTTACACAGTCTGTCAGATAAGTGGTTAGGTTTACACAGTCTGTCAGATAAGTGGTTAGGTTTACACAGTCTGGCAGATAAGTGGTTAGGTTTACACAGTCTGTCAGATAAGTGGTTAGGTTTACACAGTCTGGCAGATAAGTGGTTAGGTTTACACAGTCTGTCAGATAAGTGGTTAGGTTCACAGACTCTGTCAGATAAGTGGTTAGGTTTACGCAGTCTGGCAGATAAGTGGTTAGGTTTACACAGTCTGGCAGATAAGTGGTTGGGTTTTACGCAGTCTGGCAGATAAGTGGTTAGGTTTACCAGTCTGGCAGATAAGTGGTTAGGTTTACACGTTGGCAGAAAGTGTTGGTTTACAGATCTGTCAGATAAGTGGTTAGGTTTACAGAGCCTGTCAGATAAGTGGTTAGGTTTACACAGTCTGTCAGATAAATGGTTAGGTTTACACAGTCTGGCAGATAAGTGGTTAGGTTTACACAGTCTGTCAGATAAATGGTTAGGTTTACAGAGTCTGGCAGATAAGTGGTTAGGTTTACACAGTCTGTCAGATAAGTGGTTAGGTTTACACAGTCTGTCAGATAAATGGTTAGGTTTACACAGTCTGGCAGATAAGTGGTTAGGTTTACACAGTCTGTCAGATAAGTGGTTAGGTTTACACAGTCTGTCAGATAAATGGTTAGGTTTACACAGTCTGTCAGATAAATGGTTAGGTTTACACAGTCTGGCAGATGAGTGGTTAGGTTTACACAGTCTGGCAGATAAGTGGTTAGGTTTACAGTATCTGTCAGATAAGTGGTTAGGTGTACAGTATCTGTCAGATAAGTGGTTAGGTTTACAGAGTCTGTCAGATAAGTGGTCAGGTTTACAGAGTCTGGCAGATTTATGGTTACGTTTAACCCTTTGTTTCGCGCACCCTATCCCCCAGATGCAAAAACTTCCTGCTGGAAGCTGGTGGATATAGGGTGAGGGAATCAAAGGGTTAAGGTTTTGCTTTGCTAGGATTGTTGACAATGCAGGATGCTGATGGACATGGCGTGGGAGTCAAGGGGTTAAAGAATCTGCCAGATAAGTGGTTAGGTTTAAAGAGTCTTCCAGATAAGTGGTGATAGATTTGGGTGGAACGCCTATGGATCTACCTGGGTGCTGTGAATCCCTCTTGAATAGATTCCAATGCCCAATTGCAGGCAAGGGGAAGACGAGTACATGCAGGCAGCAGCAGCTGAGAGAGCCAGGCTGGAGAGACAGCGTCAGGATCTGGAACGGGAACTCATGGATGTGAGTCTGTGTGTGTGTGTGTGTGTGTGTGTGTGTGTGTGTGTGTGTGTGTGTGTGTGTGTGTGTGTGTGTGTGTGTGTGTGTGTTGTGTGAATGTGTGTGTGTGTATGTGTGTTGGTTGTATGTGTGTGTGTGTGTTGTGTTGTGTGTTTTTGTGTGTGTTGTGTGTTTGTGTGTGTGTGAGTTTTGTGTTGTGTTGTGTTGTATGTATGTGTGTGTGTGTGTGTGTGTATGTATATATATATATATGTATGTGTTGTGCGTGTTGTGTGTGTGTCTTGTGTGAGTGTGTGTGTGTGTTATGTGAATGTGTGTATGTTGTGTGTGTGTGTGTGTGTTGTGTGTGTGTGTGTGTGTGTGTGTGGTGTGTGTGTGTGTGTGTGTGTGGTGTGTGTGATGTGTGTGGTGTGAGTGTGTGTGTGTGTTTGTGAATGTGTGTGAGTGTGTGTGTGTGTGTGTGTAGTGAGTGTGTGTGTTGTTGTTGTGAGTGTGTGTGTATGTATGTTTGTATGTTTATATGTGTGTGTGTGTTTATGTATGTGTGTGTGTGTTTATGTGTGTTTTGTGTGTGTGTGTGTATGTGCGCATGCGCACGCCCCATAATCGTAGATTTATCCGCAGTTATTTATTCTTCCTTAGCTGATTGAATGACATTTCTGTGTGTGTTATGTGAACAGGTTGTACATGACGTTCATGTTAACATTTTATAAGCAGATCCTCAGATGGTAACTGTTTCATGTCTGTCTTAGCATGCATTGTACCTGTCAGAGTATGCAGACTGTGCAGCAATAGAATGCCTGCACAGTGTGGGCGAAACAACCAGTACAACATGCGTACACAGCATCTAAGAAAACATTATGTGGACTGCAAAAGCAAACAAACAAGCAAGCAAACCATCACTACCATTAACGACAAAAGCGTTGTGAAAAAGTGTGTGTGTGTGTGTGTGTGTGTGTGTGTGTGTGTGTGTGTGTGTGTGTGTGTGTGTGTGTGTGTGTGTGTGTGGTGAGTGAGTGAGAGAGAGAGAGAGAGAGAGAGAGAGAGAGAGAGAGGGGAGAGAGAGAGAGAGAGAGAAGAGAGAGAGGTGCCACTTTTACAGTGGCTGAGCGTGTTCTGTCTCTGAAATGTCTGGCTGGTATGTAATGTCATTCAGAAATGTATCAAGGTGTGTTGCACTGCGCTGCAATAATCATATATTTCACTTCATTGCCCAGTACTGTGTTACTTTTTACTTTGTGCTGTGATGTGAATGCCGTGTGTGTTGTCATATACCTGAGATGCGAGTATACGGCATTACCTGAATACTGTGTATTGATGTGCACAGGAAAGAAGACGACGAGAGGACGCCGAGCGACGGGCCCAGGATCAGATAGACGCTTTGAGACGTGAAATCGAGGCTCTCCGTCATAAGCCAGTATGTATCATCTACAGCGCTACCACACGTTTCAACATTTCTGTCGGTCAGCATTCAGTATTGTTGTGCGGACGTAGAGTTTAACATCATCATCATCATCATCATCATCATCATCATCATCATGTGCCCTTTCGCGTGGCGTGGGTGATCGTGGCCCTCCATGCAAATCTATCCTTGTCGCTGCAAGTACATCTCCCACCCTCTCTGTCCTTAGCCACCCTGCAAGTCCGTTCAATATTTTCTCCCTGGGTCTACATGATTCTTTCTTTCCCTCCCACTTTCTTGTTGTGACCAGATGCTCTAATTTCTCTTTCATATGAACTGTAAACATGGCTCAGTGGTTAGCTCAACGGACCATTACTGACTGGAAAGTCAGGAGTTTGAACCGGCATCAGTCCTGTCAGAATCATTGTGCCTGTTGGGATATTTCGGCACCGAGTGTTCAAAATTCCCAGAGATGGGCGTACTATGGGCTCACTGGAAAGACTGGGACAACACCTCACGCATGCATCATTCGAGGATGTTGCTCAAATTTCCTTACCAATACCCCGCAGGTGTTGCATCTCTCGGGCCTGGTTGACACCAGGATACATTATGAAAGTGAGCTTAGAATACAGCCCTGTCACGCAGCCTAAGTCCGAATAGAACTCTGTAGCATCATCACTATTATCCCTATATTCTGATTATCAAAGCAGTGTGAAAATTGTCGCAGGTTCCGTGATTTTTTTGCCTTGTTCTCAGGGTGACTTCATTTTTCGGTGGGCTTAGAGGTGTGTTGGAGAGCTGAATGAACGATAAGGGGGTATTGACGTTAGTTTCGCATTATGTTCTTCTATTTGATATTTTGAGGCAACATATCTTTTGAAAGAGCAGGTCAGGTCGGATAGATGTATCCGCTACTGGTAACCTGGAACCCAGTACTACCTGTCACAGGGTCGAATTGCTGGCGACTAAACAGCAACCCCACCAGTCCTCTCAGGAGGATGGTGAGGAGGGTGGCTAGAAACCCTGGTGGAAATAAATTAGATCCATCAAAGGGCGCCAGCTCTGGAGAGCTACCCGCGGCCATCTAGCTAAGGGAGTAAACCCTGACAGTAAATCCGGTGTGGGGCCCCTAAGGCGGTTTGGATGGCAAACTTTGTCACTTTTCCGGCAGCTCCAGCGGCCGCGTTGGCACCAAAACGTAACAGCCCTGCTGTTCCTTTGGATCTGTCAGCGAGGTGGAGAGGGGGGACAAGTTGCATGGGCAACAGCCTGTCTTCCATATTACACTGCCCAGGCTTACATCCGTCCATTCATCCACAAACACTCTGCACCTACGACCTGGAGAGGACACTCCAGCCTCGCTACTAACACTAGTGTCGGCACAATACGGAAGCAACAGATACCGGTGATAAGTCATTGCTCAACTGGCGTAGAGCTGACGCCAGGGGTTGCTTTTGACGGTGGGAGAGACCTTCGTGTCTTACTGACAGCTACCGCCCGCCTAAGCTGGGCAGCCCCCAGCCAGTTAAGTGCTGTCCCGCCACGACCTGCCTTCTTCATTGGGTGCATGAAGATTAGGAGAAAATCTGACAAGCAGGTCGTTAATTACCGCACCAAACAAAATGAAAAATTCAAATTCAAGAAACGGACCAGGAAAAGGATCAGCAGTGAAACTGGGCTGTTGGAATGTCCGAACAATGATACCTGGGCTCTCCCAAGATCTGCAAGACATCAGCGACGCCAGAAAAACCGCCGTCATAAACAGCGAACTAAAGAGGCTCAATGTGGACATTGCCACTCTGCAGGAAACACGGCTGGCTGACTCAGGAACACTAAAGGAAAGGGACTACACCTTCTTCTGGCAAGGAAAGAGTTCTGATGCCCCAAGAGAGCACGGAGTAGGCTTTGCAGTAAGGAACAGCCTGCTGAACATGATTGAACCAGGCAGCGGCGGTTCAGAAAGCCTCTTGACTCTCCGCCTCAACACCACACGAAGGCTATGTCACTCTCATCAGCGTTTATGCCCCAACTCTGTCCGCCTCTCCAGACACCAAGGATGAGTTCTACGAAAATCTTGTATCAACCATAAGGAACATCCCCAGGACAGAACAACTTGTTCTCCTGGGCGATTTCAACGCCAGAGTGGGTGCAGACAATGACTCATGGCCCTTCTGCCTCGGTTTCTTTGGAGTGGGGAAAATGAATGAGAATGGACAGCGACTGCTTGAGTTTTGCGCCTGCCATGAACTGTGCATCGCCAACTCCTTCTTCAAGACGAAGCCTCAGCACAAAGTCTCCTGGAGGCATCCCCGCTCAAAATTGGCACCAACTGGATTTGATCCTAGTAAGACGTGCCGCTATCAAAAACGTTATCCACACTCGCTCTTATCACAGCGCAGACTGCGACACAGACCACTCTCTGGTATGTTGCAAGATCAGGCTGCAACCAAAGAAGGTCCACTGCTCAAAGAAACAAGGGAACCCTCGCATTGACGTCAGCAAGATGTCTCAGCCAGATCTTGTAGAACAGTTCGCAGAGGCCTTTCAGAGAGAATACGATGCATTGCAGCCCAGAGACTCTGCCACTGAGAGATGGGAAACGCTACGAGACACCATGCACCGCATTGCTATGGCCACCTTTGGGAAGAAAACTGTGAAGTCCCACGACTGGTTTGAGGCCAAATCATCAGAGATGACTCCCACTGTTGAGGCCAAGCGTGCCGCACTCACCAAGTATAAGCGGTCACCCAGTGAGAAGAACCTGCAAATCCTCAGGGCTGCCAGAAGTAAGGTTCAGCTTAACGCCAGGCGCTGCGCAAACGAGTACTGGACAGAGCTCAGCGAAGAGATACAGAGTGCTGCTGAAAGAGGCAACATCCGAGGAATGTATGATGGCATCAAGAAGGCACTGGGACCAACACAGAGCAAGATCGCCCCACTCAAATCCTCCACTGGGGAAGTAATCAGCAATCCTAGCCAACAGATGGAAAGATGGGCGGAACACTACTCCGACCTCTACTCCACACAGAACATGGTGTCCCCCTCAGCCCTCGATGCCATCAAGTGCATGCTGGTAATGGAAGAACTTGACGCAGAGCCAACTGCGGACGAACTCAGCAAGGCCATTGATAGCCTGGCATCAGGGAAGGCACCTGGCAACGACGGAATTCCCCCAGACCTCATCAAGCACTGCAAGACTTCTCTTCTGCACCCTTTGCACGCAGTTCTCTGTCAGTGTTGGAATGAGGGAGCTGTACCACAGGACATGAGGGACGTCAAGATCGTCACCCTGTACAAAAACAAGGGCGAAAGGAGCGACTGCAACAACTACAGAGGTATCTCGCTCTCAGCATTGTTGTGTATAATGGTCTATGTTTCGTGGTCCTCTGTCGCTGCAGATGATGTGTTGGAACGGGTTCTACCGTGATCAGTGTTGGGTTGTTTTGGTGAGAGAGATCACGGTTAGACATGGTTTTATCCTTCGCTAATCATGGGAAGTGCAGGGCAGTGATGCGGTGTTGTTCTGTATGTGGGTATTATTTGTACTCTCATAGGTGTTGTGGTTATGTAGTGGTGTATGGTTTTTGTGGGTGTGAAGTCGCTGCCCCCCCAAATCTAGCCGCTTATTTAGTCTTCCTTACATTAAACTTTTGTGGATGTGACAGTTCATACGTAGAACACTTTAAAAGACCTCGATGGAAACGCATGCGCTGATGATTGTAACATGCGAGTATGCGACTGGCCAACCCACATTGGAAACACCGTCACATCGTCACCTCTGAAAACATTAGCGGCTGCAAAGCAACAGCAAGCAAGCAAACCACCTGACGAACCAAAAGTTTGGAAGTGTCTGTGTAGCTGGCTGTGGTAGGCTGGTGCAAGTGTTCGTTGTAAGCTGATGAGAAGAAGAGAGTAATTGGAGAGAAGGCAGAGTGTGAACACGAATCAGGAGGGAATGAGATAAATGTGCCCTTTTACAGGCCTGCAGGTTTTGTTCTGACATGTCTTTAAGAATGACAAAATGTCATGGGCATGCGCTGCAATCATCTACACCATCCCATATGTGTTGCTATACGTGCTTTGTGAAGCCGTCCTGTCATTTCACATATCCTGAGATGCAGTATACCATAACCTATCTGTGTTGACACAGAAGATCGACGAGAGGAGCCGGCGACGGCGCCACAATCAGATAGACGCTTCGAGACTGAAATGGGCTCTGGCAAAGTCCAGTATGATCACTAAGCGCTACAACGTTTACAACCTTTCTGTCGTCAGCATTCAGTATTGTTGGCGGACGTAGAGTTAACCACATCATCATCATCATGATCAAAAGCTCAATACTCATCTCATCTCTGAATAGTGCCCTTTCCGTGGCTGTGATCTGGCCCTTCATGCAAATCTACCTTGTCGCCAAGACCATCTCCCACCTCTCTGTCCTTCCACCTGCAAGCTTACATTCTCTAGGACAGCTTTCCCTCACTGTCTTGTTGTGACCAGGTGCTCCTAATTTCCTTCCATAATGAACGTAACCATGCTATGGTTGAGCTAGACCATTACGGGACAGGAAATCATTTGCCGGGCACAGTCTGAGAACAATGTGCCGTTTTGCACCGAGGTTACAAATTGAGGAGGGCGTGTATGAGTCACATGGAGTCTGGGAATACACCGCACGACCGCATCATTCGAGAAGCTCATTTCCTTACCAAACCGCGTGTTCATTGGTGAGGACAACAGTACATTTGGGTAGCTTAGAATACAGTGCAGCACAGTCCAATAGACCTGACATATCACTATACACATCGTTTCGCATGGATGTGACAGGCCGTGCTTTTTTGCTTGGGTTCTCAGGGTGACGCAGTTTGGGCATAGAGGACATTGGAACTGAATAAAGATAAGGATGACTTTTGCATGTAGTTTTCATATCGAAGAGGCAACTATCTTTTGAAAGAAATTACAGTTGATAGAATCTTTTCAAATTTGTAACATAAAATTTGCCGTATTCGCTGCCCATTAATTAACGCACCAACCATTCTGGTGTTTGGGGCATAGATCCCGTTTGCCTATCCATTTCAAAACCTTGCTGGCGCATAGGGTTTTTACAAAGTGAAGGAGTCGGCCAGATAAACTGCTTGCAGATTTGGGTGGAGCGAATATGGAAAAGTTTGATGTGATGAATTCCCCCCCCTCCTCCCTAAACAAACTCCAAACTGATCTAGCTGATTATAATGTATCATGTAAGAGTAACTCTGAAGATGTAATATAACATGCATGTTTTGGATTTGTTGTTTGTTTCTTTCTTTGAGTTGATATCATCAGGTCTGTCATGTCAGTGTTGTCGTAACAATTGTTGACTGGTGTTATTTTGTTGTGCAGAAATCACCTGCTCCTTCCGTGTACAGTGTCAGCTCTTATATTAGGTAATGTACAATCACTGACGCATACATGTGCACACGCGCACGAACACACACATACACCTCTCTCTCTCACTGTCTCTGTATCTCTCTCTACTAATATCATATATATATTATATTATATATATATAATAGATATAGCTATATGAGGTAAATAATATGTATGATGCATGTGTTGTACATACACCAGTTGAGAGTAGTAGATAGAGATGTAATGAAGAGCATAGATAGAGAAGTGAGTAATACGAGAGAGAGAGAGAGAGAGAGAGAGAGAGAGAGAGAGAGAGAGAGAGAGAGAGAGAGAGAGACATATTATTGCTCACCCATTGATGATTTATTCAATAAAGTTCTGATTTCTGGCACACACGTACACTTGTATACACACACACAACACACACACACACACACACACACACACACACAAAAAAATACACACACCCACAATACACTTACTAGATAATCCTACAGCGAGCCCAAAATTATAAATACACACATGCATGTGCACACGCACACTTGCACACACACACAACACACACACACACACACACACACACACACACACACACACACACACACACACAACACACACACACACATACACACACACATGCAAGATGCTGAGCTAGGGTGGTACACTCAAGCCTGTTTCGAAGGATGATCCTTGACCCAAGTTGTCATTCTCTTTCTCTCTCTCTCTCTCTTTTCACAAGCCAAAATGAGTTGCCAACAGCTGTGTCCTCAGCCAGCCAGTCACCCATCCAAGTACATATACTAATCAGGTTCAGTGTTGCTTCAAACTTTAACGTATATGGTATTGCTATTGGCAATAACTACTGATTTTCTCCATCAGCACCCTTAGAATTAACTGTCCGCTATGAGCCACTCAAACCCTGTCACACATTCTGCGCAGCTTAGGGCACTACTTGAGCTCGCAGAATGAAAGTCGCCATGTTCAAACGGTGAATGATATCACCGTGGCTCACTTGAAGAGTTGAACCCACGAACCTTGCCATATCAGCATGGCGCTCTTACCCACTGAGCCAAAGCGACACTGTGATTTTTACTTTCTTTTATCTGTTTATCTATTTATTTTTTTGCAGCCGGGTGCTGATTCCCCCACCGCCTACCCCAGCATCGGGGGTGTCACAGCCCATACAGCTGGCCACCATCCATGAGAGTCCGGCCCGTACCCCCTCACGCCAAGCCACACCCGCCGAACAGACCGAGTCCGTCATCATGGACTTCTTGGGCAAAATCCGACATAGCATGGACAACAGTGAGTTATGGGATGTGACGTGGTATGATGTGATGCGAAGTAATGTGGTGTGATGTGATGTGATGTGGTATGATGTGATGTGATGGGATGTGATGTTTGATGTGATGGGATGTGATGTGTGACGTGATGTGATGTGATGTGGTGTGATGTGATGTGATGTGGTATGATGTGATGTGTGATGTGGTGTATGGTATGGTGTAATGTGGTGTGATATGATGTGGTGTGATGTGATGTGGTATGATGTGATGTGGTGTGATGCAATGTGATGTGGTGTATGGTATGGTGTAATGTTGTGCAATGTGATGTGGTGTGATGTGGTGTGGCATGATGTGATGTGATGTGTGTGATGTGATGTGATATATGGTATGGCGTGATGTGGTGCGATGTGATGTGGTATGATGTAATGTGGTGTGATGCGATGTGATGTGATATGATGTATGGTGTGGTATGATGTGATGTGATGTGATGTGATGTTGTGTGGTATAGTATGTCATGTGGTGTGATGTGATGTGATGTGGTCTGATGTGATGTGGTGTGGTATGATGTGATGTGATGTCACGTGATGTAATGTAATGTGATGTGATGCATTGTATTGCGTTATATTGCATTGTATTTTATTGTATTGTATTGCATTGCACTGTATTATATTGTGTTGTGTGCTGTTGTGTTGTGTTACATTGCATTGCGTTGTGTTGCACTGCATTGCATTGCATTGCATGGTCTCGTCTCGTCTCGTATCATATCATATATCATATCATATCATATCATATCATATCATATCATATCATATCATATCATATCATATCATATCATATATATCATATCATATCATATCATATCATATCATATCATATCATATCATATCATATATCATATATCATATCATATCATATCATATCATATCATATCATATCATATCATATATATCATATCATATCATATCATATCATATCATATCATATCATATCATATCATATCATATATCATATATCAATCATATATCATATCATGTATCATATCATGTATCATATCGTATCATATCGTATCGTATATCGTATCGTATCGTATCATATATCATATCATATCATATCATATCATATCATATATCATATCATATCATATCATATCATATCATATCATATCATATCATATCATATCATATATCATATCATATATCATATCATATCATATCATATCATATCATATCATATCATATCATATCATATCATATCATATATCGTGTCGTGTCGTGTCGTGTCGTGTCGTGTCGTGTCGTATCGTATCGTATCACAAAATTTTCACTCCCATAGTTGCCCACGGGGACGGCCCTGACCGGCAGATGCTGGACCGTGAAACGGATGGCTACATCCGTCAGAACGTGGAGGACCTGAAGCAGGCCCAGACAGAGGTGTTTGGCCATCGCCTGCAGCCCGGGGAGTTCGAATCCATGGCCCCGCAGCAACAACAAGAGTCCAGTGACAAGATGATGCAGCTGATGCAGAAGTGGAGAGAGGACCGCCGCGCTGAGGAACTGGCTGCACGGGGATAGAGTCAGGACTTTTGTTTGTTTGAGGGGGTAGTCATCATCATCATCATCATGTGCCCTGCCACACGGCGTTGGCGATCATGGCCTTCCCCCTACGAATCTATCCCTTGTTGCCACAAGTACGTCTCCCACCCTCTCTGTTCTCAGCCACTCTGCCAAGTCTGTCCAGTATTTTCTCCCTGGGTCTGCCTTGTGCTATCTTTCCCTCTAGCTTTCCTGTCGTGACCAGGTGCTCTAATTTCTCTTGCCTCACAAAAATGTCCTATGGATGTTGCTTGTCTTTTCCTAATCTTGTTTATGAATGGTCGTGTTGTGTTTGCCTCCTTCAAGACTGTCTCGTTTGTTTTCTTTGCTGTCCATGGTACTCTCAAATTGACTGTCCACGCCTTAGAACTGTGCAAAAGTATCGGTTCTATATAACATTCAAGAAGTCTTTTTTTTGGGGGGGGGGGGGTGGTCATCAAATATGATTTACAGTTTGTTCAGATGTGGTTGGGAGTTTGTCAGGGGGGGGGGGGTAGTCTTCAGGTATAATTTAGAGTTTATTCAGATAGAGTTGGGAGTTGTCTGGGGGTGGGAAGGGGGGGGGGGGGGTGGGGGGGGCGGTAGTGTGTAGTCTTTAGATATACTTTAGAGTTTGCTCAGATAGAGTTGGGATTTTTTTTAAAGGGGGTAATCTTTAGGTATACTTTAGAGTTTGCTAAGATAGAGTTGGGAGTTCTTTTTAGGAGGGTAGTCTTTAGATATAATTTAGAGTTTGCTAAGATAAAGTTGGGAGTTTTTTTTAGGGGGGTAGTCTTTTGATATATTTTAGAGTTTGTTCAGATAGAATTGGGAGGCTGTTAGGGGATAGTCTTTAGATATACTTTAGAGTTTGTTCAGATAGAGTTGGGAATTTGTGAGTTTGTTAGGGGGGTAGTCTTCAGATATACTTTAGAGTTTGTTCAGATAGAGTTGGGATTTTTTAAAGGGGGTATTCCTTAAGTATACTTTAGAGTTTGTTAAGATAGAGTTGACAGATTGTTAGGGGGGTAGTCTTCAGATATAATTTAGAGTTTGTTCAGATAGAGTTGGGACTTTGTTAGAGGGTAGTCTTTTGATATGCCTTGGAGTTTGTTGAGATAGAGTTGGGAAATTGTTAGTGGAGGGGTAATCTTCAGGTATAATATAGAGTTTGTTCAGACTGAGTTGGGAGTTTAGGGGTAGTTTTCAGATATAATTTAGAGTTTGTTCAGGTAGAGTTGGGATGATCTGCATGCGTATGTACACACGAAAAGGTGTAGGCACTAGCAGGTCTGCACATATATTGATCTTCTTCATCTTCTTTTAGCCATCGAAAATCCGTTGTTGGACGTAGGCCTTCCCCAACTGCTTCCATTCACTTCGTTCCAGCGCTTTTCCTCTCCAGTTCTTGTCAAATCCATCTACATCGTCTCTCCGTCTAGTTTTCTGTCTACCTCTATTGCGAATGCCATCTCTTGGTATTCAGAACGTGGTTTTTGTTGTCCAGCGATTGTCTATTCTTCGGGTGAAATGTCCTGCCCAGTTCCATTTCAGTTTGTTGATGGTTTCCAGGATGTCTCGCACTTTTGTCCTTTCTCTGATCCACTGAGCCGTTTTGCGATCTTTCCAGGTGATAACCAAGCATGATTCTTTCATGTGTTCGCTGCATGGTTCTTAGTTTCAAAGCGAGTTTTTTTCCCCGCTAAATTTCACGTTTCTGCACCGTAGTTGACTGTTGGCAGAATAGAGTGGTCGTAGACTTTTCGTTTCAGGACAGTTGGAATTTTGATCTGGGAAAAGGAAATAATCTCCCCCCTTTACCCGCAAGGTGGTACTTAAAAGGTTCGAATCCAGACCCTCCAGTAGGAAGAGCAGTGTATTGATCACCGGACTATCGCAACCGTCATTATTGAAACATAAGAACTGTGATCGATTATTGATAATTGTGTGTGTGTGCAGAGTGAATTGGTATGGGAGCTGTGTATGCATGTGTGTGTGCGTGTGTGTGTGTGTGTGTGTGTGTGTGTGTGTGTGTGTGTGTGTGTGTGAGTGTGTGTGTGTGTGTGTGTGTGTGTTTTGAGTGTTTATGTATGAACGTATGTGCGCGTGTGAGTGTGTATGAACGTATGTGTGCGTGTGAGTGTGTATGTGTGTGTAAGTGTGTGTGTGAGTGTGTATGTGTGAGTGTGTGTTTGTGTGTGTGTGTGTGTGCGTGTGAGTGTGTATGTGTATATGTGTACATTTGTGTTTTAATGTTTGTGTGTGCTCCCACGTACACCTGATGATATGATTGCAAATGACTATTTATGACTGACTTTAAGAAGTGCTGATTATTACGGTTTACATACAATCATTCCTCCATACGGAACACAGAATCGTTCGATAGCTTTTGAAACAGTGTTGTTTTCAAAGATGATGATACTACTGGTATGTAACACTTTTAATTGTTTACATTATTTCATCATGTTGACATTTATATCCGTCCTTTTATTATGGTTTGTATTTTTTTTTCCATAAATTATACTGCTACCACTCTACGAATGTTGTAGTTGTTCAGATTATTTCATCGTATTGACATTTATATATCCGTTCTTTTATTACTATTTGTGTGTGTGTGTGGTTTTTTTTTTCATGTTATATTGCTACCACTCAACGAATATTGTACTTGTCCAGGTTATTTTATCATGTTGATATTTATATCCCACATTTTATTACTATTTGTTTTATTTTTTCAAGAATTATACTGCTACCACTCTACGAATGTTGTGGTTGTTCAGATTATTTCATTATGTTGACATTTATATCCGTCTTTTTTTTTTATTACTATTTGTGTTTTTTTCATAAATTATACGGCTTCATTCTACGTATATTGTAGTTGTCCAGATTATTTTATCATATTGATATCTGTATCCGTCTTTTTATTACTACTTGTTTCATTTTCTTTCATAAATTATACTGCTACCACTCTACGAATGTTTTAGTTGTCCACATCATTTTATCATGTTGACATTTACATCTGTCTCTTTGGGTGCCTTTTGGCTCTAGGGAAATGAGATATGCGGAAGCAATTTTAGGTAATGTAGGCCTGTTTTGATACATGTTTTATTGTCCGTAGTTCTGTTTAAATCTGTAGTCAGGTATGTTTTACCAAATCCCCTGTGTGATAAATTGGAAGGAGCGGTCAACGCCAGGGGCGTTTCTCAAGATTATGTGTACGAATGCATTGATGTGTGTACTTAATTTTCTTTTCTTTTTTTTTTTCCTTTTTGAAGTAGTATGTTTCGAAACGGGTTATATCCCTGATACGGCTCTACGCAGTCGGCTGGGTTTTAAACAAAAGTAGCAGTAACAGTATTACTATTTGTGTTTTTTTTTTCATGGAATATACTACTACCGCTCTGCGAATATTTTAATCGTGCAGATCATTTCATCATGTTGACATTTATATTCTTCCATTCACTACTGTTTGTATTGTTTCATGAATTTTGAACATTTTTCTAGGATCATCATGGTCAGGGAGGTTAAATTTGTGCACACCTTTTTTTGTTTGTTTCATTTTCTAGGCCACCTCAATAGCCACAGAAACTGACACGGTTTTTACAATGATGATGATGATGTCGATGAGGATGATAATCATGTTGCTATGGAATTCCATCTAGGATTGAGACTGTGTGACAGGGCCGTACTCTACGCGTACTATCATGATATATCCTGGCGTCAACCAGGCTCGAGAAATACAGACACCTCTGGTGCTGGTCAAGATTTGAGCACTTTCCTCAACGACGCATTCGTGAAGTGGCTGAGACTCCACTGTGTGGTCCCAGTCTTCCCTCTAAGCCCATAGCATGCCCAACTCTGGGTGGGAGCCGGTTAGAGCCGAAAAATCCCATAATGATATCTGAACATGGCGTGTACGGGATGAATCCGTAATGGAGATGTGTGTGCAGGTGTGTATATGTGTGCATGCATGTGTTTGTGTGCGTGTGAGTGTGCGCGCGCGCGTGTGTGTGTATATGTGTGTGTGTGTTTGTTTGTGTGTGTGTGGTGTGTGTGTGTGTGTGTGTGTGTGTGTGTGTGTGTGTGTGTGTGTGTGTGTGTGTTGTGTGAAGTTAATAGAGCGTCATGCTCTTAACGCAGGGTTTGTGCGTTATATCGCTCGTGCTAGCCACGTTTATTTTCGAAACCTGGGCCAGAGTATATGTCGTATGTGCAGGTATATGACTTAAGCCATGATCATTTTGGAGCTCACTCATCGTATGACATCTTTGGCGTCAGTGAATACGGAATTTGT
>JAPXFY010000022.1:48321551-48329051 GCA_030674185.1 Monoplex corrugatus
GTGATACCTGTAGACTTTCGTTCAAGGAAGCACTTTTGATTTTGTTGTAGTCGATTTGTGTCTGAAGTTCATTTTGCTTGTCAGGATTTTTTTTGGGGGGTGGGGGTGGGACTTCGTGTTCAGCATAGCTTGAAAACACAACGGTTCAAATTTGGACTTCATTTTCAGCAGCTCTCACCAAGTTTCAGGTCCTAGTTTGGTGTCTGCCCATTCAGTATACAGACTTACTTGCATGCTGCTCAATCCGTTTTCTTTCCCTTAGGAATTTGTGGAAGTTTGTTGGGTGCTGAATCCAAAGATGACGACAGATTGCCAAAATCAAACTGTCGGAATGCGCCGATGGCATTTTCCCGCGCTGTGGCTTTCTGTGAATTTTTAGCTCTCGCTGTCTTAGGAGTTATCTTTTCCTTACGTGACGTCAACTGATCAGCGACTTGCGACAGCTTCTGGTTGATGATCTGCATTTCCTGTTTGGTTTTGAGACGAAGTTCGTCCAGTTCCTGCTGGTGTCTTAGCTGCTGTGTGTCCATCTCCTTCTTCATCTGCAGGTGGGACTGCTCTGATTGCAGCTTCATGTCTTGGATGGTTTTCTCCTGGTCACCGAATTGTTTCTGCAGAGAACAGTACTGATCCGACATGGCGTCCAACTGGGTCTTCAAATCTACCAGCTTCTTCTCTGCCTCTTCTAGTTTCTTGGACTTGTCTCCCAGAAGTTTGCTGAGCTGTTCGTTTTCCTTTCGCAGTCGGTCAATCTCGCTACGGGCTTTAGTCAGTTCTCTGATTTCCTCTCCCGTCTCTTCAATCTTCTTCTTCATGAGGTTAACTTCTTCCTGCCGGTTTGTCTCCACGAGTGTCATCCTATGACTGAGCACGCCCATGTATTTCTCTACGTGCTCCACCCGCCCACACAGCTCCTGACACACTTGCTTCACTTCGTCCACAGCCGATGGTGGTGGTGGGGGAGCGTTGATGTTATACATCTGACTGATCCTCAGCACAGAGTTCAACGTCTCATGTAAGGTTGAGGTCAGGGATTCTGAGCTCATGGCAGCCTCCATGTCTTCTTGCATTTCAGTGGTTTCTTCAAGGTTGTAAAGGGTATTGCTCAGCTTTTCGTAGGCCTGGTCGTGTCCCGTCTCCTGCAGCCCTTTCAGGAAAATATCAAAACCGCGCGATGTTCTCAGGGCGATCTTCTCCAGAAGGCGTTCGTTCTGCTCCAGGCGTGTGCCGGATTTACCGTCTATACCCAGGATGTAGTGGACGTCGTCCTCCTCCAAGATTAAGGCAGAGTTCAAGTACTGAACCATCACCTTGCCTTCCATCTCCCTTGCCAGGTAATTGCTGTGCTGCCTCAGACATGCTGTCTGTTTGCTGCTCAGCCGTCCGCGAGGCGTCTGCAGCAATCTTCTTTCTTGGCTTGTGGCCATTTTGGCCGTGTTAGGTGATTTTTGCCTACAGTAGGTTAATTGAGCAGGTTAACTGGCACAGATATGGTGCAAATAGGTTAACTGGCACAATGTGTTTGGTAAACCTGTCTTGCAAACAAGTTAACTAGCACAAATGTGTGTTTGGTAAGACTGTCTTGCGCTTTGTAAATTAGTGCACAGTACATTTGTAGGATAAATGGCACAGATAGTAGATTATCAATATCAGTAGGCCAACTGGCACAGATGTCACGTGTGCGGTATAAACTGTCGTGCACTCAGTGGCGTTGCATATAGTAGATTATTAGGGTAAATGGCGCATACAATTGCTTATTTGCACAGATATCACTTGTCTGGTTTAAATTGTCTTATGCTCGGTGATTTTGCACACAGAAGGTAAATCGATAGGTTAACTGGCACAGATGCTGCGTGCTTGACACAGACAGTTCAACAGAAATAAGAATGATTCTGCTCCCCTCAGTAGGCTAACTGGCACAGAGGTGTGTGTGTATTAAGCCTAGCCCACAGTAGTATACATAGCACATATGAGACGCGTTTCATTCAAAATGGCCAACGGAAAAAAAAAAAAATCAAATGTAAAATTCAACAGGATAAAACCAGCGATATTTCAGTTTCGTTCCAAGAACAACAACAGAACAAAATCCCTCAATACAATCTAGACCTTCACGTTAGTGCACAGATGATAGTGTTTTTTTTAATTGTCTCTAGTCCTTGTTGTTGTTCAGTCTCTTTCTTTGGTGTGTTCGCAGTTTTGGACAGTCGACGTTACCTCGCTCAATTCTACTGTCGGTTCTCTCCCCTATTAAAGATAGGAAATTGTTTGATGTTTACACAGACCTTCATGTTGCCTTGCTCACTTCTACTGTAGTGTATAACGCTGTTGTTGTAATCTCCCCCTTTAAAAAATGAAGAGAAGACTGTTCTGATGTTCACACGGTGGGAAGTGAATTTGTCTTGCTGTGATTCTTCTTATTAAGTAGGCCCTACTGGTGGGGATATCCATTTCGCACATTAAATCTAACATGTCCGTACCACAATACTGAAAATCCCAAACAGCAAAATCCAGAATAGCAGTTTGTACCTCAACGCTGATTGCATTTGATGTTAAAGTCTGGGGCGACAGTGTCCATGTCACGGCATATACTGTATTATAAACAGTAAAATACAAAGAAGCAGTTTTGTCCACTGCAACACTCGCGTCCAGACCTGTCTGGCAAGCACTGGCACTGTTAAGTGTAAGCTTGCGCAGTGCTGTCGCTAAATCTAGAAATGACTTGCTCGACAAGTGCCAAAAGCTTCTACCCTCACCCCCACCTACCCCTATCTCCACCTCTAAAGACATATTGAGTGTCTTCCTCGCCACAGTAGGTAAGATTAAAGAGACAAGGCGGCTCTCCCACCACCACACCACCGAAGTGAGTCGTAAATCAGATTTCGATATTTTGCGTTAGCGAGGGTGTGAGGTGCAGTGAATGTCTATGACCAACTTCGAGGGGCGTTGTGTGTCACAACACCACCATGTATGTCTTCCCCCACCAAGTATAACAAGGGGGGGGGGGGAGGGGGAATGCAACCCGCACCTCCCACCAAGTATGATAGTATATATAATATATACTAATATAATTGTATATAATATGCTCTCTATAATTTTCCATTGCTTTTATTCTTTCTCCCCATTTATAGCCGTGTGTGTGTGTGTGTATGTGTGTGCGCGCGCGCGCGCGTATGTGTGTGTGTGCGTGCGTGCGTGTGTGTGCGTGCGTGCGTGTGTGTGTGTGTGTCTGTTTCAGCGCTTAGATTTGATTTTATCAAGATTTTGCGCTATATAAATATTGTAATTATCATTATTAATTATTATAGTGGCTGGGAATATCAACTCGACTCTACTGAGTATCTGGGGATTGAGCTCCTTCGTTCTGGACCATGTCTAGCATAGGATGTGGGGAAGGACAGAATGGGTAATTTCATACTTCACTTCATCTTACAACAGAGGGATAGACAAGAGGACGGAACCGACGAACTAGAACGGTCAAACCAATCATGAGCCCATTCCAAAATGAGGAGAATACAGGTATGTTCACGGTAACACAACATGGCTCATCCTATTGTTGCAAGTCACACATCTTAACCTATTGTCTAACAAAATATATCCATAATCCAGTAATCAAAGACAGCTTACTTGATCAACGATACTGGAGAGGAAGCATAGCTCGTAGCACCTGACACAGCTTCTAGCATTCCACGCTTCACTAAGACTGTGATGTGCATTGAGGGAACACCAGTGCTCCACTCTCACATTCTATATGCACAGAAGATACGTGTTCCCAGGCACGGGCCCACTGTTTCCTGTATCTAAGGTTCGAATCTCTATCTGGAGAATTAGAGCTGCTTTTAGAATCCAACAGAAATACTGATTATTGTTAGATATTTAATAACACTGATCTTTTGACAAAAGACATACCTGACGAGAACTGAAAAGAAATTCCCCAAATATTTAAAACAACGATGACAACAACAACAATAGTGATGAGGCTACTACTACTACTACTACTAGCAATATATAATGATAACAACTATCATATTAGGTCACACCTGTTATTATGACTTCAATTATTATCAAACAGTCACAACACAACACCATGACTGAAATAATATTATAGAAGCATTCAAAATCTGGTTATACTCATACTCTGCAACTTTAGTGCTACAAAAGTGCAATACACACACACAGACACACACAGACACAGACACAGACACACAGACACAGACACAGACACACAGACACAGACACAGACACACAGACACAGACACACAGACACAGACACACACACACACACACACACACACACACACACACACACACACACACACACACACACACACACCACACACATCTGTTGGTTGCTGGAACTTACTTTCACACACTGAAACAATGGCATTTTTGTGAAATTGCATGTAAACTAAATGTAATCAGACGCAGTGTACTAATTTTATACTAAGAAGAAGCATAACAAGGCTTCACAGCCTACAATAGCCCATACCACTACCAAAGAGTATATACCTACGCAGGTGCTATACTCTTTGCCACTACTACATTGCTCACACATGTGTCAAAAAGCAAACAAAACTGTACAAAATGTTTGTACTCACCTTGAGTTTTAACACCTTTCAAAACAGCAGACTCAGCTCCAGTGCGTGTCAAGATGGTATCGTGATACCATGCATTCGAATCTGGTGGCCCTCTTCCAGTCTTGGGCTTCTTGAGATCTGTTGCATACTGTTTTAGGCATGGCTATTTTTCGCACCTCTGTATCTCGTTCTTTTTGCGATGGGGAAGGCTACGTACTCCTCAGCATTAATCTGCAGAACGCTTTCTTTGTTTTTTGACGTCACTGTAGATGACAGAGACGACGTCAGCACTTTAAAATCGTCTGCTACTTCTTGGAGAAGGATTATGATCTACTTTCCTGATTACTTAGCAGAAGGGTGTCACTTTTCCGTCGCCATATCGACAGGGGAAGTTACTGCGAGCAAAAAGGCTATAGAGCCTTTATGCACTACATAGCTAAGTACGGCCTTGTGTCCCCTTCATAGATCGCGGTGTACTTAGCCTTTTATGCCTGGTCTTTACTATGTACTCGTGGAGGGCATAAATATTTATGCACTGCATAAGTTGCGCCCCCTTCATAAATCCGGCCTCTGGTCACAACAGGAAAGCTGGAGGGAAAGAGTGCACCAGGTAGACCCAGGGAGAAAATATTGGACGGACTTGCAGAGTGGCTGAGGACAGCGAGGGTGGGAGATGTTCTTGCAACGACAAGAGTTAGATTTGTATGGAGGGCCATGATCACTAATGCCATGCATATATATATATATGTGTGTGTGTGTGTGTATATATATGTCATAAGCAAACAAGAAGTCATATTGAACTTCACCCCAATCTACAGATAGATGTGGCAGCCTTTTTTTTTTTTTACAAGTGTGTAAGCAGCATTCCAGTTTTTCATTATATTCTTCCATCTGGGATTTTGTGGTAATATATTTTGTAAAGAAAATCTTGATTGGTGAATTTGTTCGAGCTTGCATTGTTTTTCTTTTTCTTTTTTTTTCCTTCGCCCCTAACCCCCATACCTAAAGTTCTTAACCTTTCTCATTCCTTTCTTCTTATTGCTTGTCTTCTTCTGTCAACTTCTTTCCCCTCCCCCTTCTCCTCCCCCTCCTCCTCTTCTTCTTCTTGCTTTTGTTTCTCAATCTTCATTGTATGTTCCATTCTGTTAAAAAGCTTGTCATTTGTACATTCTTTTTCTCCTGACTTAAGACGCATTCTCTGGAACACGGTCACCTTTGGTGGTTGAAAGACCGCCAACAGTATTTTGGTTGCATATGTCATGCAGTGATAGCAATTGATCTTCTTCCTGTTTGGTGACTAGGTCAACCCGTTTCATTTTATCGTGAGAGTCCCAAAGTCTTTGGGGATGCGCCAAGAGGTACGAGTAGGGTGTGTGTGTGTGTGGGGGGGGGGAGATTAAAGAGAAAGGGGGATCAGCTATATGTGTATGTATGTATGTCTATGTGTGTGGAGGGATCGTGGTGATAGGCTGTGTGTGTAGAGGAGTGGGGGTGGGGTGGGAGAATCACGGTGATTGGACGTATATATATATATGAGGAAGTATTTCCAAGGGTTCTCAATGCGGTTCTCTACCAAAGAATACACCACGGACTGGATAGACCTAGAGGTGGGCATTGCAATGGGCTGTGCAATCTCTCCCATACTGTTCGTGTTGGCAATGGAAGTCATCTTGAAAGCTGCAATGAAGAGTTCAGGTCCAGTGAATCTGGGAGATGGATACCAGATGCCTCCTCTGAAAGCTTTCATGGATGACACAACAGTCTTGTCCACGGATGAGGAAGAGACACACCAAATCTTAAAGCAGCTGGATGAGCTGGTGGCCTCTTCAAGAATGAGGTTCAAACCTAAGAAATCCCGAAGTCTCTCACTGCGAAAAGGAAAAGTGGCAGATTCAGTCAAATTCATGGTAGCCAACCAAGCCATCCCCACTGTCACAGAAGAGCCAGTAAAAAGTCTCGGAAGATGGTATGATGACTCCCTGAAAGACACACAAAGGGGATGTGAAACCAAGCAAACAGCAGAAGAAGGCCTGAAGAAAATAGATAACTGCGGACTGCCAGGCAAATACAAAGTCTGGTGTCTACAGTTCATGCTGATACCAAAGCTGCTGTGGCCACTGCTAATCTATGACATTTGCACCAGCACAGTCGAAGCAATGGAAGCCAAAATCAACAAATACACAAGAAAATGGCTCGGTGTCCCACCTGGTCTCACTGATGTTGCATTCTACTGTCGTCAAGCAATGCTGAAGCTACCTCTCAAATCCATAGTGGAGGAATACAAAGTTGGAAAAGCAAGACTGTTGAGCATGCTGGAGGAATCGGAAGACAATATCGTGAGATCAGTTCATCCAAAGCTGAGAACTGGCAGAAAGTGGAAAGTCCAAGAGGCTGTAAACAATGCCAAGAGAAACCTCAGCATCAAAGAAATAATTGGACACACGCAAACCAACAGACAGGGACTGGGAGCAACAAAAATGCAGTGGTGGTCCAAAGCCAAAGGGAAGGAAAAAAGAGACATGATCATACAGGAGTTGAAGGAAGAAGAAGATGTCAAAAGAGTGCAGAAGGCAGTCCAGCAAGGTCAACAGGGGCAATGGACAACATGGGACAGTGCACTCCAAAGAAGTCTCAGCTGGAACGATATGTGGCACATGGCTCCTCTAAGGATAAGCTTCCTCCTCAGATCTGTATATGACCTGCTCCCCTCGAATGCAAACTTAGTGAAATGGGGGAAAGCAGACGACCCAGCATGTCCGCTCTGTCAGAAGAAACAAACAGTGGAACATGTCCTAAGCTCTTGCAAAGTAGCGCTAGCCCAAGGAAGGTATACATGGAGGCACAACCAAGTTCTGAAAGTGATCACAGATGTGGTTAGCGAAAAAACCATGACCCCAAACGCACCAATTGCTATGACAACGTTCTA
>JAPXFY010000022.1:48334051-48374051 GCA_030674185.1 Monoplex corrugatus
GTGTGTGTGTGTGGTGTGTGTGTGTGTGTGTGTGTGTGTGTGTGTGTGTGTGTGTGTGTGTGTCTGTGTCTGTGTCTGTGTGTCTGTGTGTCTGTGTGTCTGTCTGTCTGTCTGCACGGCGCGTACGAGTTTGTGGGTGTGTAAATAATGTACGCATAACCTTTCTATCTTTCCCCCTTTTTTTTTTGAATGATGTCTTTGATCCCATAGACCTAATGAAAGAAAAATTAATAAAAATAAAACAGAATAAAGCATTGATGTTAAAAAAAATGTACAGCACTTGTACGTGATGTATGGCTTTGTTTACTCTGACGTACAAAGTAAGACACACTGTGTGGAATTGCATGATGATTTATTTCAGGAAACGAATATCGTGTGTTTAAAGATAACCAACCCTGTGATTTATTGCACTTCTACAATATATACTTGCACATGTGAGACACCTTACTATTGATTCCAAGCACAGCCTTTCAGTCGTGTTCAGATGCCGAGTGTAGTTCTAAACACAATGCCTGATGTGTTCGTTATCACGTTTGGTAACTTACTTTAATCTATGGCCTAGCGCTTGCCGTCAGCTTCACGCTTGTGGATGCTTAAATGGAATGTTGTAGTCTAACACACAAGCTGCTTTTATGCATGCATTTACATCAGGCATTTGCACAGCAAGCCAGTGGTCATTGCCTTTCACTTATCTCCCTTTTCCATTGACTTTAATGTTTCCTTTTCTTTCTTCTTTTCTTCTGTTTACATGTTCGGTATATATGTTTTTATAATTCATTTTTATTTCATTTGCTTAGTTTTGAATAACAAATTTCACTTTTATCTTTTAATGCTTATCTTGTATGTGTACAGTAGCAAGGAATAGCTTTAAGACATGTCCAGTGGGGCTTAATGCCACTCTCCTTGAACAATAAAATGTTTTCAAAACCTTGTTGTTACATCCTGTAAAAGAGAAACTAGAAGACAAATTTAAGCAGGCAGACAATTGTGGCTGGAAAATGAATGCGCCAAAATCCAATAATTTGATAGACAAAACAAAGGTAAAGATTTATTTAACGAGAAAAAATTATTCGCAAGAATTCGAATGGAGAGACCCTAATTGATCCAGATGAAATTAGGAATAGGTGGAAAAGCTATGACAAAAAAAAGAAAAGAACAACAACAACAACGACGACGACAACAATAAAAAAAAACCCAACCGTCTTCAGCTCACCAGAGTCAAGACAAAGTTTGCCCCTAGTAGAGATAATTGAGAAAGCACTCTCACATCTACTTCATGAAGTGGAAGACGCCATAAGTCATCAGATCTTTATCATCTCTGCAGAATTGCTGAAAGCAAGAGGCCCAAACTACCAAGGCATTGCACAATCTTTGCAGCAAGACCGGGGATACTCGTCAGTGGCCGAAACAGTGGAGGTGACAAGAACTAAAAATGCTCCTTAAGACACAGAGTGTCAAAGAATGCAGCAATTACAGAATGATTGCTTTGATAGGTCATGCAAGCAAAACTATGATGTACATTATTCTCAACAGACTAAAAGCAAAGATTGAGAGTGAACTGTCAGAAGAACAGACTGGTTTCAGACCAGGAAGAGGAAAAGAGACATGCCATGTGCCATTCAAGTCCTGTGAAAAAAGCTGAGCGATATAGATGAGGAACTCCAAGATGCTTATGTAATATTTATGAATTACAGCAAAGCTTTTGACAATATAGACCACGATGAACTTATCAAGGCGCTACTTCAAATAGGATTCCCAGCTCATCTCATCGCTCTCATCCAGTCTCTGTACGCAGACCATACGGCAAAAATAAGGAGGAATGGTGCTCACACAGAAACTTTCGAAATGGACAAAGGAGTCAGGCAAGGATGCATTCTATCACTGCGTCTGTTTAGCGTTTACACCGATCAAGTCATAAGAGACGCCGATATGAAAATACAAGGCATTTAAGTTGGAGGAAGACAGATATTGAACTTACGATATGCTGATGCTACAGTCCTGTGCTCAAACAACCACGATGAATCAACAACAGCTCTAAATAAGCTAAATAACGTAAAAGAGAAAAAGAGCCTAAAGTTGAATGATAGAAAAAAAATGATGCACATTGGCAGCAACAATAGGGAAAGAAAACATCAGAACTACTGAAGCAATTCAATTACCTTGTATTGTCAAGACTGAGATTGCTTTACTGCTCAAATGATATTCGTACAAAGATTGATATAGCGCAGCAATGCATGGCTGAAGTAAATAAGACATGAAAAGACCGCTCACTAAATCTCAGTCTAAAAATCAGAATAAGGAAATGTCTAGCATGGACAGTAATAACATTTGGGGCAGAAGGATGGATAGTCAGAAAAACAAACATTGACAGAATATACAGCGCAGAGATGTGATTTTGTTAACGCTTTCTTAGAGTGAAACGGGATACTAAAAGAACAAATAAAAAGACCCTCCAAGAACTGACTGTCTAAAGAGAACTGTTGAACATAATAAAGAAAAGAAAGAAGACATTTTTGGGCATGCAGAAACAAGAAATGCTCCCTCATGAAAGATAATATTCAAGGAAAACAAGAAGCAGAAAAAAAGAGAAGACTTCGAGGAAGCTATATAGACAACAGCCGAGACTAGACAGGAAAGAACAACTCTGAGATATTTGACACAAATGGGCAGAAGAGGAGAGTGGCGTGAAGTGGTCCAGAGAACGACGCAGGCTGTCAACACAGACGGCTGGTTTGCCCTCCATGTGTGATACAGTATCGTCATCATCATGTGCCCTGCCGCATGGCGTTGGCGATCATGGCCCTCCATACGATTCTATCCCTCGTCGCTGCAAGTACATATTCCACCCTCTCTGTCCACAGCCACATTGCAAGTCCGTCCAATATTTTCTTTCTGGGTTTACCCGGTGTTCTCTTCCCTCCAGTTTTCCAGTTGTGACCAGGTGCTCTAATTCCCATTTCATTATAAAAATGTCCTATAAATGTTGGTTGTCTTTTCCTAATCTTCTTTATCAATGATCTTCTTGTGTCTGCCTCCATCAAGACTGTCTCGTTTGTTTTCTTTGCTGTCCATGGAACTCTCAACATTCTTCTTAGAAACCACATTTCGACTGCCTCAATCTTGTTGTGGCTTTTTGTGTTGACTGTCGACGCCTCACAACTTACAATGTTATAACATTGATTCTGGTGTTCTATCATAACACATTAAAGACAACGAGGTGGAAGAGACCGCAACTTTTCTCAGACCAGGCATAACAATTTCCAGTGCCAATCTTCTCTCCTTCATGCTTTACTCATTCACGGCTGGGTAGACTGGAAGCCACACCTTCATGTACATATTTCTGGGCATGATTCACACCCGTGAAGACAAACTGAAAAGAGAGAACCTTTGTGCCAACAAGGCCTCGTTGTTATGAGTGGTTCACATTCGGGGTTTTCATATTATTATGATGTTCTCCAATTATTCCGCCGATTATATATGCCACATAAACACGGCATAATTTTATGATTACTGTGTCATTACTCTTGAATAGATATATAAATAATGCATGTTATTATAATCATAACACATCATATCATTCCTTACCTTTAAGAGTACTCAGCTCTCATGAAACCTCTCCTGACAATACCTCAATATTCTTTGTCTATTTTGTTTGAAGAAATCTTTTTTGTTTAAAACCTAGCAACATGGAACTACGTCCTAGTGACTTATATTTACGCGGCATCAACACCATCATCTTGGAAGACATTGCCCACAGCAAAGTAAACTGGTGACAGCAGTGCATGCAGGGCACAGTCGCATTCGAACAATGCAGAACAGCTTCTATTTAACAGAAGAGGGACCAGCTGTAGCAGAACTCGGGCTGCAGCACTCCTTCCCGTAGGCCAAGAGCGCCTGCAGAAAATACTTACACATGCCATCAGGATCGGTTTTTGCATCCCACACGAAGACCCACACCAGGACCAGTATGCCTACTTATCCCTTAGATCGATGGGGGAGTCCATTATCATTAGACACTCATGAATGATATATTAATACTGTCATCGTCATCATCATCATCATGTGCCCTGCCGCATGGCGTTGGCGATCATGGCCCTCCATATGAATATATCCGTTGTCGCTGCATGTACATCTTCCGCCCTCTCTGTACTGTCTTAATATGGTAAGTTGCTATAATTGTAATGCCAGAAATCGTGAACAGACATTGACATCGTTGTTTTAATTGATATGTCAATTATTTGTGGTAGACATATCAATGCTGCGTGTTGTAATAAACATTTACCAATCGTTCGTGGATAATTCATTAAAACTGCATGTTGTTATGGCTAGCTGGTATGTTACAATTATTTCGTAAACAGACATTAAATACAACAAATTACAAAAGCGACAATCGAAAGTGATTATGTATATTCTTTGAATGTCTTTTGTGCGTTACTCCGTAGGTTATTTCTTTAACATCTATTGACATTTTGAGTGTGTCATCCAAGTTACGTATTGAGTTCGTCCTTATGCGGTTCACCAGCAGTCAAACAGAATCTTTGTACAAACAGAATCTTTATACAAACACACATTATGTTTTGAACTTGTTTGTGCACTGTTTACTGGTGTAGTTATTGTTCTGTGCTCTTTGAAGTTTGTAAATTTAACTTGCCTAAACTGTAAACATTAAAAGAATACATGTAGTACGGACGTTTCCTGCCAAAATGGTGTATGTTCAGTCCTTATGTGATACAGCATTCTGGCAGAAAACACTTGCAAGTTTGAGTATGTTTCTTGATCAAATCATCAATTCAGGAAACAAATTCTGTTGGCATTTTGCACTTGACAGACAGTACGCATTAAGGACCAAATCAAGCAGAGGTATGTCAGCAATATGGGAACTGTACCAGCATCCACACTACACAGAAAGCAGGGAAACAAACAGTACAAAAACACTTATCATCATCATGCGCCCCGCCGCATAGCGTTGGCGATCATGACCTTCCAAACGAATCTA
Source organism: Monoplex corrugatus (assembly GCA_030674185.1). Classification (NCBI taxonomy): domain Eukaryota; kingdom Metazoa; phylum Mollusca; class Gastropoda; order Littorinimorpha; family Ranellidae; genus Monoplex; species Monoplex corrugatus. The sequence goes on from JAPXFY010000022.1 coordinate 48,339,048, forward strand.
CCTTTTATCGCTACAAGTATACCTCCCATCTTTTCTGTCTTCATCCACTCCGCAAATCCGTCCAACATTTTCTCCTGGGTCTGCCTGGTGCTCCTTCTCCCTCCCTGTTTTCCTGTTGTGATTAGATGCTCAAATTTCTCTTATCTCGTAAAATGTCCTATAAATGATGCTTGTCTTTCCCTAATCTTCTTCATCGATGTTATTTTATTTGTTTGCCTTTCTCAAGACTATCTCTCTCGTTTGTTTTCTTTGTTGTCCATGGAACTCTTAACATTCTTCTCAGAAACTACATTTCATCTGCCTCAATACTATTCTGAAGCTGCGTGCTGACTGTCCACGCTTCGCACCCGTATAAGAGTATCGGGTCTACACAACACTGCAGAACTCTCTTCCTGATGTTGATTACTAGGCATTTGATGTTAAGAACGCTTTTCATGATCCTGAATACTGTTTTAGCTTGGCCGGTTCTGCCGAATATTTGTAATATGCATTTGCTGTCTAGTGAGATGATCGTTCCCAGATGTTCAAATTTATCAGCTTGTCTCAAAGTTGTCCCATTTGTTATTTTACATGAGGGGTGTTTTTTTCTTTTCTTTCTTTTCTTGCTTTTTTTCCTTACTGATTACCATGACTTTAGTCTTCTTGCTATTTAGTTCTAGCTATTTATTTCTGTTTTCTATTTCTATCAAGATTTTGTAGATCTTTTTCATTTTCTGTAATGAGAACGGTGTCATCTGCAAAAAAAGATTGTTTATAATTTTCTTTCCAATTTTATCCGACGGCATTCTTCCAGGTTTTTCATGACGGTTTTGCTGTAAAGTGAAAACAAATGTGGTGACAGAACACATCCCTGCCTGACCCGTCTTTTGATCTTTTGGAAAAAGTATATATCGTTTTCTATTCTCATTGCTGCCGTCTGTTCCCAATACATATATCTGATTATTCTTAGATCTTTCCCATCAATATTGAGTTTTTTCAGTTGGTTGGTCAATTCTCCGTATCTTAACATCAAAAACCTTGATAAAATTAACAAAACGTAGATGTAAATCCTTATTCAACTTAATAGATCTTTCTATGAGAGATTTTAAGGGTGTATAAGGCATTAGTAGTTCCTGTCCCTTCAACAAATCCACATTGTTCTTCCGCTATATCTGTCTTGATTCTGTTACTTATCCTCATCATGATTGTTGTTACTAGAATGTTTGTCGCACGACTCATCAAGCTGACTATACGCTGAATGCATACTATAGACCCAGCTTTTGGAAATGCAATGAAAAATTGATTTAAGCATACATGTATCTTTAAATAAAAAGCAGAACCTTGTGCTGTAATTATATGAAATGACTCTGATCGTTATTGCAGCGAGCCCTGTCACCCGTGTAGTTGTTGGATTGAGTCATGGAACTGTATTTTGAATACTGACATTTTATACAAAGCTTTGTGCAAACCGATGAACAAACTCGCGCGCGCGCGCGCGTGCACACACACACACACACACACACACACACACACACACACACACACACACACACACACACACACACACACACACACACACGCACATATATATATATATATATATATATATATATATATTATATATACACACATATATATACATATACACATACATAATACAGGGTGTTTCAAAAAGAATACGCCAAAATCATTACGCAGTTTTTTCAGGTCTATAGCATTGTAGTGGACTGAATCAGTGGTTATTTGATAGAGTAGTTATCAAAGTTTGATTGGGTGTCAGTTTCACCGCTGTCGTTAGTATAACTTCCGGTGCAGCTGAATTGTGGGAAGATCAATCAAAATGGCGACTCCTCAGCAGAAGGCGTTTTGCGTGCTTGAGTTCGCGAAAACAAACGCCATTGTCACGGTGCAACGTGCTTTCAGAACAGAATTCGGCATGGATCCGCCCCATCGTGAGAGCATTCGACGGTGGGTTAGACAGTTTAAAGAGAGTGGGTGTCTGTGCAAAGGAAAGAGTCCTGGAAGACCACGTGTTACAGAGGAGCAAGTGGAGAGGATTCATGATGCATTTGAGAGCAGCCCACGTAAGTCCGTACGTCGAGCAAGTCTTCAGCTTGCCATCCCTCATACCACTGTCTGGCGTGTGTTAAAGAGACGATTACACATGAAACCATACAAACTAAGCCTCGTCCAAGCACTTACTAATGATGACAAGGTGATGCGGAGGACATTCTGTGAGTCAATGCTGGAGATGGAGGAAGGTGATGAAACTCTCTTTTCACGTTTAGTTTTTAGTGACGAAGCGACTTTCCATTTGAGCGGCACAGTCAATCGTCACAATGTGCGCATTTGGGGAACAGATCACCCACATGAAACTGTTGAGCATGAAAGAGATTCCCCTAAAGTGAACGTCTTCTGTGCTATGTCTCAAGACAAGGTCTATGGTCCCTTTTTCTTTGAAGGAAACACCGTTACAGGACAAACCTATCTCGAAATGCTCCAAAACTGGCTATTCACTTTACTGCAAGCAGATTCGAATGACTTCATTTTTCAGCAAGATGGAGCACCACCCCATCGGCATCTCGGGGTTAGAGCTTATCTGAATGAAAACGTGCCTCAGCGATGGATTGGGAGGAGAGGTGCTAAAGACCTTGCTCTCTGTGCTTGGCCTGCCAGATCCCCGGACCTCACTGTGTGTGACTTTTTCTTGTGGGGGTATGTTAAAGACCAAGTTTATGTTCCACCACTTCCAGCAAGTATCGATGACTTGAAAGATCGAATAACAGCTGCAATCAACACGGTGGACCGTGACATGCTGAGGCGCGTTTGGGAGGAATTCTCATATCGGCTTGATGTTGTCCGCGCTGCCGGTGGTGGCCACATTGAGCACTTATAAAACATGAAATGAAACTTGAATGTATATACAACACATGTGTTCATGCTAGAGGTTTGTAATTGTTTTCGTTTTTGACACATCACGTGATGATTTTGGCGTATTCTCTTTAAAACACCCTGTATATATATACATGCACACATACATGTACATACGGATATACATACATACGCACATACATACACTGTATGTTATATGTATATGAAGGCAGAAAGACAGACAGACAGACAAACAGATAGTCCTTTTTATTTAGTTTCCTGCATGCTGATGTCCTTGCAGGAGATGAATTAAACCAACAGTTACGTGCAATACAATGTAGGATTAATTCATCAACTGTAAGAGCACCATATTTGCCGGGTTTCTTTTCTATTACCTTTTCTTGTGTGTGTGTGTGTGTGTGTGTGTGTGTGTGTGTGTGTGTGTGTGTGTGTGTGTGTGTGTGTGTGTGTGTGTGTGTGTGTGTGTGTGTGTGTGTGTGTGTGTGGAGTGTTACCCAGAAGTTTGTGATACCTTCCTTGTGCCTGATCAAAAAGCAGGCATGGCAACAGTTGACGATATTTTCATTCCATTTATGAAATAATGTATCAAAAGGTTTGTGTGGCCCAATGGTTAAAGCGAACGTCAAAGAGGCGAGAAAGCCAGGTTCGAATCACTGATAAGACAGGGAATTTTCTCCCGATCCCTCTTCATTAGATTTTAAGTGATGGTTTAGTTACAGTGCTTGTCTTTCGGATGAGAAGATAAGCCGAGTTTTCGTGTACAGCTCGCGTTTGGCGCATGTTAAAGATCCTATGGCTGCGAAAAAAGTTGTCCATGTCAGAATGTCATAGATAAATAACATCCCTGAATAAACGGAATTCCGTATATATGGAAGAAAACGGGTGGCGCTGCACTACGGCGATCAGTCTCCCCTAGGAGAGAAGCCCAGATTTCAAATAGTAAATCCATTCTGAATTAAAAGAAAAGAAACAGTTATGTCCCATGTATGGGACGCAAGGACTAACTGACAATAAATCAAAAAGGATATAAGACAGAGTATAACTTTTTTTTTTTTATCAGCATTGGAGGAAACTAATCAAATCGCTGACAGAAAGATAATTTCTGTTTCACAGATGGTCATCTGTACTCTGAAGTAATGTTGCATTTCTATTTTCTTTTAAGAAAGCAAGGAGACATTGAGAGAATCAATTCTTCTAATCAGCTGTGTTGAATGAAGCAGATTCAAGAAGTTCATTACTAAAGAAAGTTAGGAAAAGACAAGCAATATTTTATTTTGTAGGACATTTTGTAAGGAAAGAGAAATTAGAGCACCTGGTCACAACAGGAAAGCTGGAGGATAAGAGAACGCCAGGTAGACCCAGGGAGAAAATATTGGACGGACTTGCAGGGTGGCTGAGGACAGAGAGGGTTGGAGATGTACTTGCAGCGACAAGGGATAGATTCGTATGGAGAGCCATGATCGCCAACGCCATGCGGCAGGGCACATGATGATGGTGATGATGAATCAGCTGTGTTGATCATACCTTCATGTTTATGATGAGAGACGCTTGACACAGAATCTTGTGAAGCATTTGTCATGGACACTGTCTCGGTACTTGGAGCACTTGTATTTTGTTTTCCTTCTGCACAAAAGGCAAGTGCATTTGGGTGGGCCAAAGAGTGATCCAGTGGTCCAGTGTATCAAAGTGCCCTGGCTCTGGAACTTGTTTGCCCATGACAGGCCACAAGGACGTCCAAGGGAGAGAGAACATTTGGTGCAGCTCGAGAAAGGTCGACCCTGGCCTCTGAACGTCTGAACCCCAGCAGGTCTAGCGACCTCTCACGCAAGGCCTCTGAGCACGTGCCAATGCTTGTTGCTCAAAGAAATCCAAAAATTAAACGAACGTGGTCATCACACTGTTTCTGCCTGCGAACGGACTCACGGTATTTGTTAACATTTTGATGCATTTGATCATCACCTTACACTATCTGATTGTAATGGTTGAGGGAAAGGACTAGATTACTTCCATAATCTTCTTTTCATATTGTGGTCTGAGTGAAGTTCCCTAATATAGATTCACTCCAACTTTGTTGGAGACAGCATTGACGATGTCATCATTGTCACAGCGACGCCAGTCTCATTGTTTTTGTATGATTGGTTCTCGCGCTCGGTATGGTGCGATACTTTGCCAAGGCAAACAAACAGTGACACATGTCCTGAGCGCATGCAAAGTAGCACTAACTCAAGAAAGGTACACATGGAGGCACGATCAAGTGCTTAAAGAGATCGTACGAGCGATCAGGACCGCCTGGAGAAAACAAACACCATCATGAGCATGTGCCCTGTCCCATGGCGTTGGCGATCATGGCCCTCCATATGCATCTTTCTCTTGTCGCTGCAAGTACATCTTCCACCTTCTCTGTCCTCAGCCACCTTGTAAGTCTGTCCAATATTTTCTCCCTGGGTCTATCTGGTGTTCTCTTTCCCTCCAGCTTTCCTGTTGTGACCAGGTGCTCTAACTCCCCTTTTCTCATAAAATGGGCCTAGAAATGTTGTTTGTCTTTTTCTAGTCTTCCTTATCAGTGATCTCCCTGTGTCTGCCTCCATTAAGACCGTCTCGTTTGTTTTCTTTGCTGTCCATGGAACTCTCAACAGTCTTCTTAAAAACCACGTTTCAGCTGCCTCAATCTTGTTCTGACTTTGCTTGTTGACACGAAACACCATGCCATCTAAAGCTCTGATAATCATCTACACGGCATGAAGCAGCAAACTGCAGTCTGAAAAAGCTGTGACTTCCAAAGCATGGAAGTAAGGTCCTCCTTGATGGACTGGATGACTAGGAGTGCACGGCAGATCTTCCAGAATGGGTGAAAGAACACCTAGAACTCAGCAAGACTGGCATGAAACCTGATATGATTCTCCAGTCCCATTCATCGCAACGAATAATTCTGATTTAAATCATTGCGCCGTATGGAATTGAATGGAGGAAGCCTATATCTAAAAGACTGCAAATCATGCCAGTCTAGCCAGCAACTTAAGGAAATCTGGTTTCCAGGCCAAAGTCCTCATTATAGAGGTTGATGCAAAGTAAATGGCAGGTCCGTCTGCTTATGACCTCGTGAAACAGCTCTCCAATTCTGGAAAAGAAAAGACCAAAGGCAATGGCAGAAACAGCTGATAGTGGTTCCAGTTGGAATTGGTCGAAGAGAACAAAGGTGAACTACATAAGGCTAAAAGTTTCCTTATATACTGCAGGTGTTCGATAGCTAAGTGGTTAAGACATCTGTCATAAACGTGACTTGACCTTAAGATTGTATATATATATCATGTATTATATATATATATATATATATATAAATATATAGATAATATATATGTATACATATGTTGTGTGTGTGCGCGCGCGCGCGCGCGCGCGCGCGCGTGTGGTGTGTGTGTGTGTGTATGTCTGCACTGTGTTTTGCGATTTTGCGATTTACTGAAGATGGTGACGACGACGACGACGACGACGACGACGACGACGACGATGAGATGATGATGATGATGATAATGATGACGACGACGATGATGATGATGATGTTGATGATGATGGACTCCCCAGTTGGTCCAACAGATGGGTATCAAACTGGTCCTCAGCACCAAGCGCAGGTCTTCACGTGGTGCAGAAGATCACCCCTGGATGCACTTGTTCTACGGCAGCCACTGCATTGGGGAGGATTCTTGCAGCGCTGGGTTTTAATAGCAGCTGTTCTGTGCAGTTCAAATCTGACTGTGTCCTGCGAGTATTACTGCTGTCCTGTGGACGGGCAATATCTTGAGTCGGTGATGGTGATGCTACAGCTGATGGGTTTAATTTTCAGAGTAGCCCTGTATCGCTTTAGTGGTTGTGGTCATGATCTCATTGTGCATGTGTGGGATGCAGTGTCTTCCTTGCAGGCAGTGTGTCCAGGCCAACGAAGCTGTTTCAGTTTCAGTTTCTCAAGATGATGTCTCCGCGCTCGGAATGAATTCCATATGCACTAACGTCACAGGTGCCATGGGTATGGTGATCATGGCATAAGCCTTAAGTCTGCACATAAATCCATGAGCTGGCCAGGTCCTGAGGCCATACCTTGACTACGTTTTACCTAGTCTAGATGTTATAATGGTATTTTGTCAGCTTACCGCTGGAATAATCTTGGTTACATGTAAAATATCATGTGCATGTGTGTGAACGAAGCTGGCACTTGATTACTAGACACTCAGTGCCTGGCAAACCGCACTCTTTTAGAACTTAATGGTTGAATAATCGGTCTTGTCATGTGATGTTGCAGATCTTGTGGAGTCATCTCCGGTGAAACTGTCCCACTTGTTGAATGAATCGCCAATAGGTCATCCAGGTCTTGCTGTGGTACAACAGGGCGCTCAAAAGACTCCTGTACACAGCAATCTTTGTGGCGAGCCTAATGCCATAGTTATTCCACAAGCTCGTGGGCATCCTTTCAAAAGCAGAGCTGGCTTTGGATATGCCCAGCGTCACCTCTACTCACTGTGTTGCTTAAGTAATAAAATTTGTCCATGATCCTGATCTTCTGGTTGTACATTACAAAGGGAGGTAGGGAAGTGCCAGAAGCCTGATACATGTCGGGTGAAACATATTCTCTTTCGTGCTGAGGCTAACTGAAGACTTAAGCATTTTCCTGCCACAGTAGATTGGTCAGTGATGCAGTGGATATACTCGTGCGAATGTGCGGCCAATGCGCAATCCTTTGCAATGAGGAATGTTTCCATGATAGCTTCGAGCTCTTTGGCATTGCCTTGAAATCTCCACAAGATAGAGAGTTTTCTAAGTAAAAATGGATGAACAATCCACTGTCAAAATGTATCACCACATCTCTCTATACTGATTTAAAATTTTTGGAGAAAAAAGTGGGCGCTAGAAGTCATCTCTGTTTCACTCGTTCTGCGTTAGGAAACAGTCAGATGGATCCCTATTCTCTTGCACACTGGCCAGGATGAATTGCAGAAGGACACAATCCGCAAAACAAGCTTCTAAAGCCAACAAAATGTTTGTAGAATCTTCCATTTTGCCAATTCCGATTAACGATGTCAAATGCTTTCGTCAGATCTACAAACATTAAATGAAGCCCTTGGATTAGCTTGCGTCACTTCTTTATTAGCTAGTGGATAGCAAATGTTGATCTTACTTTTTCCTCCACACTTAGACTAATGAATGATGCGCTCGGTTACCTGGCTGATGAATGACTGTCGTCTATTGAGGATGACTCTGGCGAGGATCTTCCCCACAATGCACAAGAGAAATATCCCGCGATAATTATGGCATGTGATCTTATTTTCATTCCCCTTGTAAACGTAGTTGATCGATCATAAAGTCTTTGGGTACTTCTTCTTTCTGCCATACAGACTTGATCTTCCCCACTATGCACAGGAGAAATATCCCACAATAATTATGGCATGAGATCTTATTTCCTTCCACTTGTAAATATAGATGATCGATCATAAAGTGTTCGGGTACTTCTTCCTTCTGCCATACAGACTTGTACAATATCGTCAGTTTCTCCAGCTGCACCTCACCCATATTCCTGTAAATACCATCAGGATGACCATCAGAGCCTGTTGCCTTCCCAGGCGTGGTTTGCCTCCAGACTTTGGCAGTCTCTGCACTTTTCTCATAGGTATTATCACTTAGATGTTCCTTGTCAGTCGTGTTGAGTTTGCCAACAAGTCTGTTGCAATTTATCACACATGAATTAAAAAGCATAATTCTGAACTGATACAACACATTAACAAACTGTCACAATAAACAAGTTCACTGATTAATAAACAAACAAATAAATAAATGGATAAATAAATGAATAAATAAACAAACAAACAAACAAACAAACAAACAAACAAATAAATAAATAAATAAATAAATAAATAAATAAATAAATAAATAAATAAATAAATAAATAAATAAATAAGCACTCTAAACAAACAAAAACATGAATTAATCAAACAAAATCTACACATTCATTACAATTTCAGGACACAAGTCAGAGTTTGAAATATATATATATATATATATATATATATATATATATATATATATATATATATATATATATATATAAAGGTATAATAAATAAAGTTTTTGAAGCATTAATTATATGCAAAAGAATTTTTAAATAGAACCAGACATTAGCTAAGTCTTTTCTGTCACGTACGTTTTACTTTTATTCAATATTAATCACAAGCTTGATAGTTCAGGGGTTTTGTTTTAACTATGCTGTTCACTATCACTTAGAAGTAGGAGGAGGAGGAGAAGAAGAAGAAGAAGAAGAAGAAAAAGAAGAAGACATGGAGCAGAAGGAAGAGGAGTAGGAGGGTGAGGAGGAGAGCGAGCAGAAGAGGAAGAACAAGAACAGCAAGAAGAAGTCAGAGAAGGAGAAGGAGAAAGAAGTAGTAGTGGTAGTAATTGTTCGTTTTGTGTCTGCCTCCAAACGAGACAGTCTTGAAGGAGGCCGACACAAAAAGAACATTAACGAAGAAGATCAGGAAAAACACAAACAAGATTTACTGGACATTTTATGAGGAGGGAGAAATTAGAGCACCTAGTCACAACAGGAAAGCAGGAGGGAAAAAGAAAACCAGGTAAACCCAGAGAGAAAATGTTGGACGGACTTGTGCAGTGGATGAAGACAGACAGGGTGAAAGACGTACTTGCAGTGACAAAAGATAGATTCATATGAAGGGCCATGATAGCCAACACCATGCGGCAGGGCACATGATGATGATGAGTAATAGTTGTAATAGTTATGGTAGCAGTAATCGTAATAGCATGAAATCCCCTCATGCAAAATAACAGCAAACGGCACGACTTTGAGACAGGTTGATAAGTTTAAATACCAGGGAACGATCATTTCACCAGACGGCAGATGCACATCAGAAATAGCCAGCAGAATCGGCCAAGCCAAAACAGCATTCAAGAGGATGGAGAGCATTCTTACCAACAAATGCCTATCAAATAACATCGGGAAGAGAGTTCTTGAATGTTATATAGAACCAATACTGTTGTACGGTTGTGAGGCGTGGACAGTCAACAAGCAAAGCCAGAACAAGATTGAGGCAGCTGAGATGTGGTTTCTAAGAAGAATGTTGAGAGTTCCATGGACAGCAAAGAAAACAAACGAGACAGTCTTGATGGAGGCAGACACAGGTAGATCATTCATAAGGAAGATTAGGAAAAGACAGGCAACATTTATAGGCCATTTTATGAGGAAAGGGGATTTGGAACACCTGGTCACAACAGGAAAGCTGGAGGGAAAGAGAGCACCAGGTAGACCCAGGGAGAAAATACTGGACGGACTTGCAGAATGGCTGAAGACAAGGAAGGTGGAAGAGATGCTTGAGGCAACAAGAGAAAGAGACAGATGGAAGTCCATGATCGCCAACACCATGCAGCAGGACACCTGATGATGATGATGAATAGTAATAGCAGATACAAGGTTAGTAGCAGTACCAGCAATAGTGATAACTGATATGGTAGTAGTAATGCCTGTAGTAGTAGTAGCAGTGGCAGTAGTGGTAGTAGTAGTAGTAATAGTAGAGTAGTAGTAGTAATAATATTAGCAGTAATAGAGCAACAGCAGCAGCAGCAGTAGTAACAGTAGTAGTAGTATAAGTAACATCATAATTGTTGAAAGCAGATCATAAACAAAGTACCTGAACATAATTTTTGTTTTGTTTAGGTTCAACCACGTCGTACGTCTAAACAGGTCTAATATTGTGATGTTTTGAGAGGATGCCTGTTTAGTGCGTGCTGTGTTATAGAGAGGATACTATTCAGCATGGTTGACAGTTCCATTGGTGATCGTGTTCGTGCCTGTGCTGAATACACCTCCTTAGCACACCAGTCTGTAAATATGTACTTGGCAAGGTAAAGCAGCTGGGGGAGGAAAGATGGCCACTACCCTCATGATGCTGGCCCTGAGAGGTCTCTAAAGCCCTATTCCGTAATGAACACTCTACCTTAAACGAAACATGTTTTTTTTCTTTACATTTCTGGAGTGTAGTTAATTAGAGAGGAAAGACTTCAGGTCTGTAAACAAAGTGCTACAGTAGGAAAAGATTCTAGACATCTAGAATAGGAAACATGGATGATGTGCCAATTTTAAGGCTCACCAGATCGTATGGTATATTGAGCCAATTCTGTTTGTTCATATCACTGTTTGGACTGATTCATGACGCTCTTCTAGTTTGTGGTGACAGTTTTACAAACCAAAGCAACCTAAATAATACCAGTATCGACATCACCACTGGCCCAGTGGACATTCGTGTTAAATGTCCAGGAATAGAATATCTGATGAATCATAATCAGAGGAACATGACACTCTTACAGGCCAATATGTCTAAGTGCATAAACCTTCAACTGAAAGAATTACCGACATACAGTGAAGTGGTATATGGAGTGTGTGAAAAGACCAAGACTTTCTGTTTTTTACCTGTAGATGTGCCACAGGGGATGGCTGTGCGTGCTCGTATTCAACGGTTAGCACACGGGTGTCATTCTGATCCATGGTATATGAGAATATTTTATGATCCAAGTGATACTGGATGGTATTTGCTGTGCAGCATTTACTTTTGGAAAGAATATTACGTTGAATCAGATGAGCACCATATGTATATTTATTACGTTAACATTCCTGAAATCAAGATAAACATTGCGGCAGTTAAACGTCACAGTCTCCTTATAGTTTATACATCAGCATATTCTGGGTACGTAATATTACCTGTACAATTCGCATCTTCGAAACATTTTCGAGATGTTTCAGGAGAAGTGAAAGCACCCCATGGCTATATCATAATGGTCAGTTTTCAGGGAACGTTCCAGGCATATTGTTCAAACTTTCCAGGTAGACTACGAATAAAACTGATTTACAAAACATCAAATACAGATTGCGAAAATGTTATGCATGTGTCAGATGACAAGATCACACCAGCAAACATTTTACTTGCATCTCGCGTTCAAATCCACGCTTACGTTGTACAGAAGTACTATTATATTGACAGCGATAGAAGCACAGTGAAAATACGCTTTTCTTTTCACAGCGATACAGACCAACCGCAAAAATTACCAAAAAGTTTGTTCAACTGTTCAGTAGATCATTATCACAGCTTTCAGCACCATTTGGACTGTAATCTGAAGCCAGAGTGTGAAAATGGACAGGATGAAACAGAAGACTGTCCTTTTAGCAGTCCTGGATGCCAGGGTCTCGTGGCATCACGTAACAAATGCTTTAAACATATCACGCTTGAGAGTGCTTTACCGTTTGCGCAGGCAAGAAATGAATGTCATAAGATAGGTGGACAACTGGCATCAATAAAAACAAGCGAAGAATTACACGATTTCTTTCACATTTTTAAAGAACGCGAACACTTCTGTGTACTTACAGGTTTTAGCCTTGGCTGGAATTCTGTGCCTTTCATGTATAGTGCATTTTCCAAGTGGTCTGACAAGACCCTAATCTACAATTCAAATCATTTTGCTCGAGACTTTGAATATCCTACAAGGGTAAATCACACAGCCCAGCTCACTAGACATATTTTACTATTAATAGGGACATTCAAATCAGTCCGTGCCAATGATATAGTGTGCGAAACAAAATCACAGTCAGAAAAACTCGCTGTTATCCAAACAGTTGAGTTTCCTATTTCACAGACCTATCTATCTAGCCTCATACAGACAAAGCAGGTTTTACTTCTTTGTCCAGATGGTCGCGTGGTACACGCATTTCTGTCGTGTAATCCTAATACGTATTGCAAAAACAAGATACATTCCCAGTTATCCATGTTTTGGAGTATGAATATCCAGAACAGCACACTATTTCCAGTGGAACAAAACAGTATGGCTGTCTTGTTTAAATGTAATAATGACAGCACAACAGTGCATTACAGCCTGGTGTGTGACTTCAGAGAGGATTGCCCAGATAACAGTGATGAATCATTCTGCGAACATCCTCCATGCAACGGTTTCCCTTGCAAGAACGATCAGTGTGTGTGGAACAGCCAAAGTTGCAATGGAATGTCAGATTGTCTGGACGATTCAGACGAAAGTAGTTGTAATGTAGACATAGGCATATATAAAGCCAAAAAGCAACACCTTTTTATCAACCTGGATGGCACAGGTTACTTTACCCAGCATGCTATGGAAGCTGAGAAGTCTTGTCCCGGCACTCATTACTGGTGCAGAGATGATTGGTTGTACTGTCTCCCTGTCTACACTCGATGCAATGGATTTTCGGACTGTACGTATGGTGAGGATGAAGAGGACTGTGAAACATTCACCTGTCCTGGTTTCTATCAGTGTTCAACTTCTAAAGTCTGTGTGCATGGAGATCATCTCTGTGATGGCTGGGGTCAATGTCCTCAGCGTGATGATGAATGGCTGTGTAACACAAATTGTCCTGAAGGTTGCCTATGTCAAGGTCGCTCTTTTGTGTGTCCTCAACCTTTCCCTGCTGGTCTCTTTCCTATGCTACGCTACGTGAACACCGCGGGCTCAGGAATGACACTGACTGACTTCAGTAACAATACATATCTTATTCATTTAAGTCTGTCCAATTGTTCTCTGGTGGCTATATCCAACGTGAATCTTCCCAACTTGCAGTTACTCGACATCACCTATAATCAACTGAGAACCATCAATATGAATGTGTTTCTCGAACTGTATAACTTAAGGACATTGACTCTGGCAAATAATCCTTTGATATCACTAACAAGCAAACCATTTAGTATACATTTTGCTCTAAAACATATGGACTTATCAGGCACGCACTTGGAAAGTTTTAACAACGATCTGTTCCTGTACTTACCCAAACTAATGCTTTTGAACGTGTCATTTTCTTCCATAAACAAAATTGGATCTTCTCATTTCAGAAATATACCACAGCTTATTAAACTGGATATTAGAGGAAATCCAGTCAACGATATTCCAGTGTATGTAATATTAGAATTATATCATCTGAGACACATCCTGTCATCAAACTTTAGATTTTGTTGTGGGTATTTGCTTCATGACCAGTCAGATCACGTAAGGTGCTTAGCACCAGAACCTATTTTTTCGGTGTGTGAAAGTTTGATACCAACTGAATTTCTAAGGTTTTTCTTTTGGGTGGTCAGCACGTTTGCAAGTTTAGGAAATCTGATTTGCTTTGTTACTGTATTGATTAAAAAAGAAATATTCACAAGTCATTTTACCATGTTCACTGCTCATTTACAGATGGCTAGTATCTCTATGGGAATCCAAGTTAGCATTGTTACAGCAGCTAATGAAATACTTCATGGAGCATACATCTACTTTGAAAAGGCATGGACCAGCAGCGTACCCTGCAAGATGGCTGGTTTTCTTTCCATCCTGTCCAGTGAAGTGACAGTTCTGATCATCTGGTTCATGACACTGTATCACATCATTTTGATTTGTTTTCCGTTCACGAAATGGAAATTCAATAAAAGTTTGACAATTGCAGTGAGTGTAGTGACATGGTTTGTTGGAACTATGATGTCTGTGATACCCTTTCTACCTGCTCTGACTCACTGGGGCCTTGATGATCAGTCTGGTCTCTGTCGTCTGGCTGTATTTGAAGACAATTCCAGCCAAGACATCAGATGGTTCACAGTTACTGTCATATTTAACATTATCCTGTGCTCTATGATAGCTTGTGGTCAAGTGATCATATACAAGCGAACACCAGTCCATCCAATTCTAATCGATTCCGCCAAGAGATCAGTTTTTTCTTCAGTGCCCTTTATGTCAAAACTGGCTGTAGCAGACGCTCTGCGTTGGTTCCCACTTGGACTGACCAGCGTGATGTCTTCAAGGCATGTGTTAGATGAGGTCCATGTGGCCATCATCGTGTTCATGTTACCATTGACAGCCACACTTAGTCCACTGCTGTATGTATGGTCGGTTGCATCAATGCATTGGCAACGCGCACAAGAGGACAGATTGTTAAAAGTGCTAAAATCACGATTGTCGCTATCAAACAAAAACTAACAAGCTGTCCACCTGGCCTGACAAAGTTGGATGTAGAGTTTTGGGCCTAATAGTTAAAGCAACTGCTTACTGTAAAACGCGAAAAAACTTGGGTCTGATTCACAGAGCAGACAGAATTTTTTCTCCTGCCCCTCCCCCCCACTTCTACTTCAGATCTGAAAAGGAGAAAAAGGAGATTTTGGTGCTAGTATTTGATGAGATGGTGAACTGGGGTCTTGTGTGCAGCAAGTACTCAGCGCACGTTTAGCAACCTAATGAAAGAAAGGAGTTGTACCTGGCAAAATTCTGTGGCAAGATCTGCTTGTATATGAAAGAATACTTGTAATCTTTTACTGGACATACATGTACCACAGAACGTCAGTTATCTCCCAGGTCCTGGTATGATTAGTTTGTAAAAGTGCTTGACTCTGTAGTTTGGGATTTTACGTTAAAAGTGTTTGATGCGCTTGGGCTCAGACCTGATGTTTGCCAGTTGATTAAGGTGTTTTACAAAAACATGAAATCAATAGGAACTGGACAGTGCAGCAGGGAAGTTTCGGTCTTTCTCTCCTAATTTTTATATTTGGTGTTTGTTTGTTTGTGATCTTACGCTTGACAAAGGCCAATTGGCTGAAAATTTGCGCCTGTCTTGTCTTGTTGTATTAAATGCGCGTTCTTATTCTTTTTTTTTTCGTGTTTTTTTCTGGTTCCTGTTTGTTTGAACATGGGCAGTCACACTTGTTTTGGATTATGAAATCAAGTTTCAGTTAATGACCAAACGTTTAAAAAAGTTTCCTGTTCACAGAAATTATACACAGGATGATCTTATATTACTGTATAAATGTGTAGAAGAAATTCTGCTGTTTATGATTAGGTAAAACAAAGAAAATCATTGAGACTACAGTGCTAAATGATAGTGAGCACACAGTTCTGCAGTGTGTCGATGACTTTGGACCCCTATTAACCCTTCGACTCCTGCATCCTGTTCACAGCTGCAAAAACTTGACCTTTTGACTCCCTTACCCTATATCCACCAGCTTTCTGCATGAAGCTGGTGGATAAGGTGAGGGAATCAAACGGTTAAGTTTTTGCTTTGCCAGCATGGTTGGCAATGCAGGATGCTGATTGATAGAGTGCAGGAGTCAAAGGGTTAAACGGCGTGAAAAAATGATTTGGAGAGACCCAAAATACAGTTGATAATTTTAGAAAAAAATCATGGCCCTTTTGTAAATGCAGAGAGAAAAACTGGTATGGTGTAAGCCTAGAAGTAGGCGGAGCTCATCAATTAAGTACATGCATCATCTACAATCTGGAATCCATCTAAATTCAACATATTGAGAACATAGCTTACAAACGAATAGAAAGATTGTGTAATAGTCAATAACCATGGAGAATGTTTGGAAACTTTAACTTGTCATGAAGCATGGATTGAAATATTACCACTTGGCAAAGTAGCAGTCCTGAAAATCACTCATAACTGTAAAATCGTTAATCTTAGGATTTTGTTTTACTCATGTTTCCAGTTTCATTTTATTTCACTGTCTATTATCGTAGTGATGAGCAATTTTTTTCTTGCATTTATTTTCTGGAGCCTATTTTTGATTTTACGTTGTATATTATCATTCTTAAAACATCTTAAGTACCATATCCATAAAATTTACAGAGCTCTCGGAGCCTTCTCTGGTGCCTACATACGTCAAATTTACGGAGGTAGTTTGACACACGTTTCAGCCAATTGTAAATGGGAGAGAAGCACTGACTGATGTTGTCAGTCTCAGAGAGGGTTCATAAAAGTGACTGGTTACCCTTACATGACTTTTTGACCTATGCAACCCTCACCAGATTGGTTTTATTTATCTGAAAAGAGAAACTGGTTTTCAGCAAAATGCTGACACCAGGACTGTCTTGCAATGCTGCATGTTTTCAGCCTTTGAAAGCATGCGAGTTGAGTCAAGAACTTATAAATGACTGTAGGATGATTCAGAAGACAATTCTGACACAAGAAGAGGTTGAAAACAGCAGTAGTTACTCGCTGTTGGTATGAAATGTGCAGCAGACAGACCCAGCACGAAAAGTATTGATTTTCCGAGCACGTGACATAAAGGTTTGTGGCCACAGGCAATACTGGCAGCTAGCCAACACTTTACACTGTACTGACAGGCAGGACCACATTGTAGAATTATGTAAGCCACACTGTCAGTGAGTAGTATTAGAAGTGGCAAGGGGAGGACTAGGGTGACTGAGTCAGGTGGGGGTGGGGGGATGTGCAGGGGGGGGGAGTGGGCAGCCAATGACTTGATGGGTCAAGCCACTCAGTGCACTATCACACTGTGGCTATTTGTAGCCCATCAGCTGTCAGTGATCTGTCAGTAGGAGGTCAGCCAAAGTCTGAATACTTTTAGATTTCATATGGAGGGTCATATCTTCTATTTTTTCCTTTGTTTTTTTGTTTGTTTGTTTCTATCATGAACAGTTATGAGTTTTTTACTGGAATTTCCACAAAATATTACAAATATGTATCACCTGAAAATACATTTTAGTCATGCCTAACACACCATTCTGATTAATTTAATGCATAGATTCCCATAAATATGGAAGCAACAGTTGTTTTAATGTACATGGTACCGATGCAACGTTTTGCCCTGGCACATGGAAAACACTTTATGTCAAAAAACGTCGGGTTTTAATGAACTGTTCGTATTACTGTATCAATATATGCGTACATGGTCCCTACTGTTGTCACTGCGTGAAATGTAAGTTGTAATTTTCATTACTATTTCAAATGCTATACGAGAATCTGTTTGCTTACTGTATTTCGTATTTGAATGAGTGCTGTTACTGGTACCTATTTTTGATTTCATATTATTGTCTATCATCATTCTTGTTGATCTGTCTATGCTTACTGTGCACATGGTTTTTACTGTTGTCACTGTGTGAAGTGTAAATGATTTGTAACGTATTATCCATAACTATATATAATGTTTTTACATGGACTTTTCCTTCTTTACAAATACTTTATCAATCTTATTATTATTATTATTATCCTCCTCTTTCTCATTATCATCATCATTATTATTGTTACAATGATTATGTCATCATTACAGTGATGATAACAATTGTAATTGTAATCATCATCATCATCATCACCATCACCATCACCATAATCATCATCATCACATGACACACAGACACGCACACACAGACACGCACACACAGACACAGACACACAGAGGAACAGACACACAGAGACACACACACACAGACACACAGACACACAGAGACACAGACACACACACACATGAACACACACACACATGCACACACACACCCACACACACACACACACACACACACACACACACACACACACACACACACATTTATGTATGTGCATACATTAATACGTACGTACATGTGTAATACGCAGATAGTTCAGTTCCTGATCCTTGGCCAAAACTTTTGCGAGAAATTGGAGCATAGACAAGCAATTATCCTGATAGGACATACCTCAGGAATAACCATGTAAGCTTTACAGTGAACTTTGCTGCACCCTCTAAAGATACTGTGCCCCAAAGCAATTTTAGAATGGAATTCTTGAAATAAGATGAGCTGAGATGTTGGCAAGTAAAGACAGGGATGGAACACAGCCATCTGAAGGAAGAGAAGACCAGAAAAAGAGTTCACACAGGGACGCTGCTGTGAGGTTCTCTAGGTTGAGAAGAGTCGTTCAGAAGATACTCTTCAAGACTTTTTTTTCAAACTTGTTTTTAATTCGTTCCATAAAGACAATGATTGCTGAACATTATTACAATATTACTAACAAAATTGAAGAAGATTTACATGTATGTACAATGGATCGAGCAAAACTCATATACATACATCATACCTACTAGTCTGTTGGATGTTTTCAAACAATGTAAAACCATTAAATTTATACAGTTTTAGGTTTTCATTGTTGTTGTTGCTGTTTGTTTCTTTGTTTCTTTGTTTGATTGTTTTAAATTTATTTGTATTCGTTTTCAGCAAAATTTAACGATAAACATATTAGCAAAACAAGATCATTTGTGTCAGACTGAAAGTTTGAAATACATGCAAAACGTCTACATCTTCAACAAAGGTTCCATATGCATGAATTTACAATCACTATCAATTACATGTAAGACAAACAGTCAAATATAAACAGGCAGATCATACAAAAACCATGCATACATCTCGTAAAGAAGCCAAAAGTCACATCAAACTTCATTTGACAGTCACATCAAACTTCATCTGATACCAGAGACAGATATGGCAACCATTTTTCTCTAAAAGCGTGTGAATTCCAGCTCAGTTTTGCATTATATTCTTCTATTTGATTTTTTTTGGTAAGATATCTAGTAAAAGAAATGGAGTTTGGTAGCTTTTTTTCGAGTTTACATTGTAAATATACATTTTCCAAAGATGATTATTAAGTGATGTTCCTCAAGACTGGTTCATCCATAAATGAAGGACTGCAGAGATTACAGATAAAACTACGGATGACTGATTGGTACACTGTAAACAAACAGGCTGGCAGCTTAAGGTCCTTGGAAACGTAGTCCACAAAAATTGGATTCTTGAGACAACATGTGTTTCTGATGACTGATGGGCAGGTCTGCTCGTTAGCTGGGCCACTGGAACCTACAGGGAGAGTTTCAGAAAGGTTGGTCTGAAAACACAAAAAGTGAGTGCATTCATACACATATATACATATATATATATTTTATATATATATATAATACATGTGTGTGTGTGTATATATATATATGTATATATACATGTATATGTGTGTGTATGTATATGTAGATAGATAGAGAGGTAGATAGATAGATAAATAGATTAGATAGATAGATAGACAATAGATAGATTGATAGACAGATAGATAGATAGATAGACAGATCGATAGACAGATAGATAGATTTGATAAATAGATAGATAGATAGATAGACAGACAGATAGATAGATAGATAGACAGACAGATAGATAGATAGATAGATAGATAGATAGATAGATAGATAGATAGATAGATAGATGTCCAGAAAAAAAAGGTTACGTATGTCTTCGGTATTTGCTTCGTTGCTGTCTTTTTTATGAAGGAAATGATAGTCTGAAAATAATACAAGAATCTTCGATACCCACAATGCACCTCGAAATGACATCACCATTATCTGGATATGTCAAACCTAAAAGAAATGACGAGATGGGAGGGCACGGGGAGATTGTTGTTATGTCCAGAAGCATATCTGTCCCGAATGGTCATGTCATCATGATCAGTGTACGAAGGATGCATTACTATTATCCCTCAATATTTTTAAAAGTTTACATCCATGCCACCAACGGATCCAACACCTCCGTGTGGGATGATCCTGTGTTGGACGAATATGACACCGTATACAAAACCTTAAGGCTCACTGTTCAACATATCTGGAAGAGGAGACGTCCACGCTATTTTACACTGTTCTTCTCGTTTCATCCAGAAAATAATTCACCTCAACAGTTAGTCACAGGCTTGTTCAACTGTTCTGTTGATAACTATCCCAGCTTTCAGCACCATCTGAACTGTAACCTTAAATCAGAGTGTACAGACGGACAGGATGAAACGGAACATTGTCCCTTCAGCAGTCCTGACTGCCAGGGTATGGTGGCATTGTGTAACCATTGCTACAGACATGTGAGCATGGGAACCATGTTCAGATTTTACTTCAACATTTCAGCAAACCACTTCAACAGTCCATTAAAAATGTGGCATGATCGTGAGGTCGGCAAAAAACGTTTTAAAATAGCAAGCGAATACTGTAGGTCAGTAGAGGGAATACTGAGTGCACCTAAATGTAAGCCTGGCTGGCAAGGAGTGATTGACAATTTCACTAAACCCTATGTGCATGTTACATCTAGAATTCTAACTGGGATGACTACAAGTTCATCACAACCTAATATATACAGAAACCACATCATCAGCGAAAGCAAGACTGTTATTTATCACTCTCTTGGAGCTGAAATGAGGTGTGTTAAACCAGAATCGAAAAGATGCATTTTCAGTGAAAATGACGAATTTGTCATGCAGTGCTGTGACAAATATGTAGGGTTTGGTGACGTATTTTGTGAATTCACTAGAAGAACATCACATTTGCATACCTCGCAAGGAATCTCATTGACCAGAACACCAATATCAATGCACTTAGTACCATTTCTCATAAAGTGTCCCGATGGAGATGTGACGCATACATTTCTGTTGTGTGGTTCACACCAGTATAATGTGTGTGGTCAAAGGCATATTTCTTCATGTACTTTTCCCCGTCACTTAATCTATACACAGAGTGAGTTTCATTCAGTTGATCCAGACATTCCCGTTCCTTTATTCACGTGTGATGATGACGTGAACACTCTGTCATACACCCTGGTGTGTGACTTCATACCTGACTGCCATGATCTTAGCGATGAGTCTTTCTGTAGGCATCCTGTTTGTGTCAAGATGTTTACCTGTGCCAATGGTCAGTGTGTGTTGTATGATGTGGTGTGTGATAATGTGTTCCATTGTCAGGATAAATCAGACGAAGATTACTGTGATCACTTTAGATTCAAAACCCTGGACAGAACACCAAATTTTCCATCTCCTGCTCTCATCACCTTTGATGGTATCAACACTTTCATTCCAACCCCAATGAAGTTAAATGAGTCTTGTCCCGACTCTCATTATCGTTGTCCTGGTGATTTCAACGATTGTTTACCTATCTACACGCGATGTAATGAATTGCACGACTGTATGAACCACGAAGACGAAGAAGGATGTGAAGAAATGAAGTGTCCAGGATTATTCCGTTGTAGGGATTCTAGAATATGTGTACACGGAGACCATATGTGTGATGGCTGGCCTCATTGTCCACTGTCTGATGATGAAATGGCCTGTGACGTGACATGTCCCGTAGACTGTCAGTGTCAAGGTCATACGTTCGTCTGCCATCAACCATTTCCCACTCACCTCTTCCCACAGCTCCGTTACTTGGATGCCACTGGTTCAGGTATGACTCTGTCTGATGTAAATAACAATTCGTATCTTGTTTCTCTGATACTTGTCGAGTGTTCTGTGACCCTTTTGTCCGAAATGAAGTTGTTAAACTTACGGTTTCTTGATCTCACTAGCAATAAACTTCAACATATCAACATGACATACTTTCTGCACTTCGAAAATTTACAAACACTGTCCCTGTCTAATAATCCTCTCTCCTCACTCTACTCTGATCCTTTGTCTACCACTGAGCAAAGCAAGCTCACAGTGATAGATCTAGCAAACACCACATTAACAGAATTCAATGCCAGTGTTCTGTCCAAGTGGTTATCCCTTCAGAAAATTAATTTGAGTTTTTCTGCCATCCATACTATCACCGCAGAAGGTTTTCAGTTCACTCCACAACTAACGTACTTGTACATGGATTGTAGTCCACTGAAAGTGTTTCCGTCAGACGTGTTCCAAGATGTCATCCATCTGCATATCGTATCAACACAAAATTATAAACTGTGTTGTGAAGAAATACTCCCTCGTTATTTTGATACTAAGTTTTGCTATGCTCCCAAAGACGACCTTTCGTCGTGTAAAGATTTACTGCAGTCAGGAACATTCCGACTGTTTTTGTGGCTGATTAGTTGTCTGTCACTGACTGGTAACTTCTTCTGTTTTGTCGTACGTCTGTGTGCAAAGAAGATGACCTCTTCCAGTGGCTTCACTGTATTCGTCACAAACCTGACCCTGGCTGATTTCCTGATGGGTGTCTACATTGCCGTTATTGGAGTAGCTGATGAACTGTTCCGCGGTACATACCTACATAATGATATTATGTGGAAAAACAGTGTGACCTGTAAGGTGGCAGGATTTCTGTCTCTCTTGTCTAGTGAAGTATCAGCGTTGATCATCTGGCACATCACACTCGATCGTTTCATTGTACTTCGCTTTCCGTTCAGCACCATGCGATTTGAAAAAGCATCAGCAACAGCGGTTTGTCTGTGTACTTGGCTGGTTGGCTGTTTTCTTGCTTTGTTGCCATTACTTCCGGTGACATCACACTGGAAGTTTTATGGTCAGACAGGCATATGTATTCCACTACCAGTCACCCAGAAAGTTTTCAAAGGACAGGTTTATTCGTTTGGCCTCTTGATTGTCCTAAATTTTATACTTTTTGTGCTGATTTCTGTGGGTCAAGCTTTTATCTACTGGTCAGTACAGAAAAACGCACTGAGGACCAATACGACTAACATGTCACGAGACATTACCGTAGCTCGGCGGCTGATCAGTGTGGCTGTAACAGATTTCTTGTGCTGGTTTCCCATTGGACTGTGTGGACTGATGGCAATGGCTGGTATTGCCATCCCTGGAGAGGTGAATGTGGCCTTGGCTGTCTTCGTTCTTCCGTTAAATTCTGCCCTTAACCCCTTCATGTATACTTTCAACACATTAGTAGAAAAACGACGGAAGTCCGAAGAGGCTAAACTATTAATGTGGTTGAAATCTCATAGTGAGCTACTTGAAAATTAACAAATTACTCTTTCAGACGTGTGTGCAGTATCAAAGAAACAAGTCGTTTCCTTTTTTAAATATTTGGTGGTTTGTGTAAACATAATACCCAGCTTGTACATTATTGTTCATACCTACCGATGACAAATTATCTTTTTTTCTTTCTTTTGTGTGTACCATTTTTGTTGTATCAAGGAAGTACAGACGATGGTCAGCGGTGAGCCAGATGTGCTTGGTCAGAGAAATACCGTGTGTCGTCAGTCTCCTTCATACCGCTGATCCAGATCTTCCTTTGTCTGACTCTCTTTAAATCCACGTACGTATCTTTTTGTCAAATGTGAAACCTTAACAGAGATGGAAGTTATTCTATCAAGATGGCGTGAGTATGGCAAAGAACTTTTTCACGACAACACATTAGAACTCCTTGCCTTGACTTTCAAGAACTGGAACCAAAGCCTCTTGTCAGCGAAGTCAGAGCAGCAATAGATCAGCTGAAGTTAGGAAAATCACCTGGATTGGACAACGTATCAGGCGAACTGTTTAAGAACACTGGAGCAGCAGGTGTAACTGCCTTGCATCATCTATGTACAAGAATATGGGAATCATGTCGATGGCCAGATAACTGAATGCTACAAGAATTTGTCATGCTATATAAAATGGGAACGCCAAGGACTGCAGTAACTATAGAACCATCACCCTTTATTAGCCACACCAGTAAAGTACTGATAATCATCATACTGAACAGAATGAAACAAAGAGTAGAAGAAGAACTCTCTGACTGTCAGGCTGGTTATAGATCCAACAGGGGCACAACAGACATGTTATTTGTCTTACAGATTTTGATAGAAAAAGTAAGGAACAGTGAACAAAAAGCTTTCATTACCTTTATCGATTACAACAAGGCCTTTGACAGTGTCAATGGCAAAGATGGGTCTCCCCAAACATTTGGTGTCACCTATAGCAGCAGTATGCGAAATCCAAAAGTGACCTTCAGATGGAATGATGCACACTGCTAATATTTTGATATTAAAAAGGAGTCAGGCAGGGCTGCATCCGTTCGCCTCATCTTTTTAACTTACATAAAGAGCAGGTCATTAAAGAGGCAGATTTAGAAGAGATGGGAACAAAGATTGGAGGAGGAAACATCACCAATCTGAGATATGCAGATGACACTGCATTAACGGTAGATAACATCACAAGCATGAAGAGAATTCTCTACCGAGTAGATGCAGCAGGTTTCAGGGCAGGATTAAAACCAAATGCTAAAAAATAGCAAAGTCATGCACACAGCGAGAAAAGAAGGCCAGGAACATCCAAACATTCAAATACAATAAACAGGTTTAGAAAATGTAACCAACATTTCAAGTATCTAGGATCTGTAAAAGCAAATGACGGCTCCTGCACTAAAGATGTCACAACAAGAATTGGCATGGCAAAACGAAAGATGGTTCAGTTAAACAACGAATGGAAAGACAGAGGGATTCCCAAAGATTTAAAACTAAGAATCCTGAAAATTCTGATTTGGCCTGTTTTAATGTATGGTTGCGAAGCCTTGAGTCCAAGAAAAGACAAAGAAAATAAAATCAGTGCAGCAGAAATGTGGCTCTGTAGACGACTTCTTACAGTCAAATGGACAGACAGAAGAACGAACGATAGCGTGTTAAAGGAACTAAAAGTCAGACGCCAGCTCCTGACAGAAATCAACAAAAGAAAGCTGAAATACGTAGGCCATGCGATCAGACCACCAAAACAGATCTGATGTCAAGGGTCCTGCAGGGGAATGTTGAGGCGAGAAAAGAAATGGACGACCACGCACCTCATATCTCAACAACATCTTTGAAGTCTGTGGTCTGGGGATCCAGGAAGTCGCCCACAGATGTATCAGTCGTGTGACCTGGAGAAGACTTGTGACGTCGAGCGTGGCTCCTACCGCCGATCCCGGCAAGGGAGAGAGGTGAGGTGAGGTGTACATTGAGCCAGCGGGTGGATTTGCATTTTGGTCAGATGACCAAACCTCTTTATTGTCTGGTGATGAATATGATGGTGGTCTGGTGTTGCTCACACCATTTCTCTGATTATTATCTTTCTGATCATGCCACGTCTCTCGTCTTGTTGACAACACTTCGTAAACACACATTTTTACCCGGGTGTAATTTTATACTCCGAAGGTATGTTAAAGGTCCAGGTTTGGCACTGGTATGTCAGGGTGGGCTGAAAATACAATCGGCCAGATGGGTTTTATTTGAATAGGTATGTTGGGGTGAATTTTGGGAGTGGGGCAAAGTTGATTACTGACACCGTTTGCTTTCTGGTTGCAATCTCTCTGTTGACTCTTCCGTCTTCTGTGAAAATGCTGCCAGAAAATGGTTGACTTCACTTACTTCTTTGAGTTCAGTGCTACAGATGTTGATGTTAAGGTTGCTTGATATTCTGCTGGCCTTCATCACTGCCGTATTGCTGTAGCTGATTTTCATGTCGTAGTTTTCAGTGTTTGTTGTGTGTTTCTGTTGTTGTTGTTGTTGTTGTTGTTGTTGTTTGTGTACTAGGCTCCTGATCGTCAGCAAACAACACTTTACTTAAAGCTGCTGGGTCTGGGTTTACTTCTCTCATGATTTTGTTCATGTAAACTGTAAACAACAGTGGCAATTGCCGCAGTAATTCTCCCATTTTACCAGCTCCAAGATACCACTAATTCGGGCCTCTCCTCTGGTATACACCAGTGTCATGGAAAGGAGAAGCCTGATGCATGAGAAACACCAGGTTCTTCATTTTTCTGTGCCCAGGCGTGTACCTTGGCTCAACTTTTCCAGAGGCTCAGCCATCCACAGGTATAAATCCGTAGCCCTTAAAGAATGATGGAGGCCAATTATTTGCTGATCTAGTTAAATGGCTATTCACACACAAATTCATATAACATGTATGTTGAGATGTAAAGTTTTCATAGTTTAATTTAATCATTCTTCAGTCCTCCACGTTTTCTGCTAAACTTGCAGACGGAGGGTAAAGCGAAGTGAACAAATGTGGAGTCCTGCTACCACACAGAATCAACAAGGGAACTTTCGCCAGGTGCGCGTTTCTAAGGAAAATTGCCCAAAGAGGAGTCACACAACATTGTCAATAGTAATTTGTTAAACATTTATTGAACGCAGGCAGATAAGGAAGATAAGCAAAAGACTAGCAACATTTATGGGCCATTTTATGAGGAAAGGGGAATTAGAGCACCTGGTCACAACAGGAAAGCTTGAGGAAAAGACAGCACCAGGTAGACCCAGGGAGAAAATATTGGACAGCCCTATTGGTATGTTTCGTTGAAAACTGCACTCACAACAATATCTACTATTTCGTTGAAAACAGCATACACGATAATATCTACTATTTCGTTGAAAATACATGTAGCACACACAACAATTTCTACTATTTTGTTGAAAACAGCATACACAACAATATCTACAAAATCTACAGCTGAACATTTGAACATATTGGATCGGAAGATTATAAATATGTACTCCATGAAAATCAAAAGGTCACGATTAAGTTAGAAATGCACTTATCTAAACTTGTTTGGTATAGTCTCGCCTCCTTGTCCCGACAAATTTTTGGTTTCGTCTGCTTGTACAGCGAACGGTGATACATTTTTTTTGCACCCCGAACAAATTGTACAAAGCCATTTCCTCATTTCGGTAGACAGTCCTGTTTTGATCTAATGTGCACCAAAGAAAGCATCTTTTTTAATTCATTCTATATGAACAAGTTTGTGATGTTTCTAAAACGGAAGGAATGTACATAAAGCATAAAGTGGTATGTATTAATTAATTTTTGTGTGGCTATGCGCGCTGGCTGGCCACCAGCGCCAGCGTGAGAGACATGAAACAGACCATGGTGCCAGTACTAAGTGTTCCTGTGGAGGAGTTGTTAGTCGGGATGTGTGGAATGGAAAACACCTGCTTCCATACCGATAAGGCGTTAACAATCGTCACTGTTGTAGAAACTCTTGTTACAGCTCACCTGTCTCACCTGTCGGCGTCACCGGGTTCGGTGTTGGCCGCTGCACATTTTGACACTACCATCTCCCTACAGGCCGCTATGTCTTGATTTTTGTGGACAATTTCTTGAATATTTAGGCCACTGATGACGGTTGTGTTCTCGATGTATGAGATTGGAGGTCTGCCTTTCTTCCTTTTTGCCACCGTTTTTCCTTGAAAGATGGTTGCCATGAGGTCTGTGTTCTTGCTGCGTGACACATAGCCATTGTATTTTAGTCTTCTCTTGTTGATGTCTGCTAGCATTTTTCTGGTGGTATCAGGTTCTTCCAGAATACTTTCATTAGTTCTTCTGTCTGTCCATTTGACACGTAGTAGACTCCTATAAAACCACATCTCTGCTGCCTCATTTCTTCTGCAATCGGTTTTACTCTGTTACAAAGGTATGAAAATGAGCATGACGACTTTTTTTTTTAATCAGATACAGGGTTAGAAAGTACGAGCCAGATTTACAGAAATAATTGTCAGGGCGGTACACTCCCTCCTCTCCAGGGCTTATCAAGGTAAGATGAAAGCAAAGAAATTCAAAGATGATGATATGTACCTTAACACAGGTTGATAAATTCAAATACCTGGGAGCGATCAGTTCATCAGACGGCAGATGCACATCAGAAATAGCCGGCAGAATCGGCCAAGCCAAAACAGCATTCAAGAAGATGACAAGCATTCTTACCAACAAATGCCTATCAATTAACATCCGGAAGAGAGTTCTTGAATGTTATATAGAACCAATACTTTTGTACGGATGTGAGGCGTGGACGGTCAACAAGCAAAGCCAGAGCAGGATTGAGGCAGCCGAGATGTGGTTTCTAAGAAGAATGTTGAGAGTTCCATGGACAGCAAGGAAAACAAACGAGACAGTCGTGATGGAGGCAGACACAAGTAGATCACTCATAAGGAAGATTAGGAAAAGATAGGCAACATATATAGACCATTTTATGAGGAAGGGGGATTTGGAGCACCTGGTCACAACGGGAAAGCTGGAGGGAAAGAGAGCACCAGGTAGACTCAGGGAGAAAATGCTGGACGGAGATGCTGGGGGCAACGAGAGATAGAGACAGATGGAAGTCCATGATCGCCAACGCCTTGCGGCAGGGCACCTGATGATGATGATGATGATGATATGTACCTATGACAATGAAGGTTTGTTGACGGCCCATCACCTTCCAGTAGGACAAACTGTTAATCATGATCACTGAAGAATGTTTCTGATGAAAATACTACGAGTGCTAGAAATTTCTCTTTTTTTCACTCTCTTTGTTTCTACCTTGTTCCTTTGCTTTCTGTCATTTCTTTCTATCATTTTCTGTCTTGCTGGTCCATTCACCTATATGTGTTCGATAAAGTCTTACGCACTTTTTCTTGGGATTGATAATTGAGTACATGTATTAAGCGCATTTTTGGCTCTAGGGAGGTGAGATATATGGAAGCAATTTTAGGTAATCTACGAGTATGCCCGTTTTTTATATATGTTTTGGTGTCCTTAGGTATGCTTAAATTTGTATTCAGGTGTTTTTTAAATCTCCTGTGCGATAAATTGGACGGAATGGTCAACGCCTGGGGCATGTCCTTAGATTATGTGCGCGAATGCTTTGGTATGTGTACTTAATTTTCTTTTTTTTTCTTTTGTTCTTTCTTTTTTTTTTTCACTGTTGAAGTTTTGTATGTTTTGAAGCGGTTATAGCCCTGATATGGCTCTACGCAATCGGCTGGGCTTTAAACAACAACAATAATAATAATAAAAAGAAATTACAGCTGCAAACGAAGCATAAAACACTGAAATGATTCGCCATGACTACGACGCATCTTGCCTTAGAGCAAAGAGGGTAACGTCAATTATGACGCTATATCGGTGGGAACACTGCCATCCCTCACCTAGTGTCTAGATCTGAGTCCTCAAGATTTTGATCTGTTCTCCATTTTGAAGGAATCTCATGTGATGTAGGCCTACATTTCTACAACTGACATATTGTACTTGCTTGGTCATCTCATATTCCAAATGATCTACACTTGGAATATGAGATGACCAAGCAAGTGCAATATATCAGTCTACGCTTGGAATATGAGATGACCAAGCAAGTACAATATATCAATTTACACTTCGAATATGAGATGACCAAGCAAGTACAATATATCAATTTACACTTCGAATATGAGATGACCAAGCAAGTACAATATATCAATTTACACTTCGAATATGAAATGACCTAGCAAGTACTATATATCAGTTTACACTTCGAATATGAGATGACCTAGCAAGTACAATATATCAATTTACACTTCGAATATGAAATGACCAAGCAAGTACTATATATCAGTTTACACTTCGAATATGAGATGACCTAGCAAGTACAATATGCCAGTGTTGATTGCCTAGCAACAGGCTTATCACTTTCACTTTCACTTCAGCTTGTTTCGGTCCCACGTTGGACATAAGTCTTCCTCATCGCACGCCACTATTGCCGGTTAACTGCTGTTCTGGTCCATTGTTTGTCGAACCTTTGTAGATCGTCTCGCCATCTGGTTCTCTGGCGACCTCTGTTCCTTTATTTTTTGTTTTTTATTCTTTGGCTTCGAGGGATCCAGTGCGTCACTTTGGTGGTCCACCTGTAACAGGCATATCAGATCTTCCCAAAACATGGGCATGGATCTTTCAGAATGTTTCATCGCAGAAATAACGAAGGGGTCTGATTATCCTCGTATCTTTTACAATTTTTACAGAGATAGTCTTTTACATTTTACAGACATACTTTTTATCTTTTACAATTTTTACATACATAGTCTTTTACATTTTACAGACATATTCTCACGATTAATTAGATGACCCTCTTAATCATTCTTGTGTTGCACTGTTCTCCAAAGTCATTTGGACTTACTGCGTATTATACACAATCAGACCGGTATGTAAGGCACGGAGAACTCGCGCTGTTAGGCGAGCTGACCACACTCCGCAGTACTGTTGCATAGTCTTCATCTTCGGTGGGCGTGCATGCTCGATATTTTCCTGTTTTTATTAACTTCATTGAGAGTTCCATGGACAGCAAAGAAAACAAACAAGACAGTCTTGATGGAGGCAGATCACAAGTAGATCACTCATAAGGAAGATTAGGAAAAGACAAGCAACATTTATAGGCCATTTTATGAGGAAGGGGGATTTGGAGCACCTGGTCACAACGGGAAAGCTGGAGGGAAAGACAGCACAAGGTAGACCCAGGGAGAGAATGCTGGACGGACTTGCAGAATGGCTGGGGATGAAGAGGGTGGGGGAGATGCTGGGGGCAACGAGAGATAGAGATGGTTGGAAGTCCTTGGTCGCCGTCGCCAACGCCAAGCGGCAGGGCACCTGATGATGATGATGATATGTATGTTTCTTTTTGAAGGTAAGATACACACATACACATGTCATTTACATGTCACCAAGATTATTCCAGTAGTAGGCTAATAGAATACCTGTATTAAATATAATAGGTAAAACATAGTCTAGGTAGGGCCTCAAGACCTGGCCAGCTTATGTGCAGGCTTAAGTCATGTGCCACGGTCACCATACACGGGCACGGGCACCTGTGACGTTTAGTACATATGGAATTCGTTCCAAGCGCGGAGACGTCATCATGAGAAACTGAAACTGAAACTGAAAACTGTTTTTGTAAGCCACCAGCCACAGACATCACTTACAGGATCTTTTACGTGCATATTTGATATCCTACACACTCCTGCTACGTTGTATAGGCAAGGCGTTCTGTTGGGAAAGTGTTGACAATAACAAACAAACACAGACATCGGAAAACGCCTGGCTTAATTAAGAAATATATTGCACTTTCATTAGCAAAACTTTGGACGTCACACAGAACTTGCTCAACAACGTCTTGAGAACTGTTGGGCATTAGCATTAAACGCTAGACAGAGAAGCAAAATAGCTTTGAAATTCATCATCGGTGTTGTGCAAAAGCATGCTCGCGAAAACTACAGCGGCTCCTGTCAAAGCACGAATTGAATATAATGTTATCACGTTTTGCTTTCAAAGCATTCTCGCAAAAACTACATTGGATGCCAGTCAAAGCACGAATTGAATATATAGTTATCATACTTTGCTTTCAAAGCATTCTTGCAAAAACTACAGTGGCTCCCAGTCAAAGCACGAATTGAATATAAAGTTATCACGTTTTGCTTTCAAAGCATTCTTGCAAAAACTACAGCGGCTCCCAGTCAAAGCACGATTTGAATATAAAGTTATCACACTTTGCATTCAAAGCATTTTCGCAAAAACTACAGTGGCTCCCAGTCAAAGCACGAATTGAATATAAAGTTATACTTTGCTTTCAAAGCATTCTTGCAAAAACTACAATGGCTCCCAGTCAAAGCACGAATTGAATATAAAGTTATCATACTTTGCTTTCAAAGCATTCTTGCAAAAACTACAGCGGCTCCCAGTCAAAGCACGATTTGAATATAAAGTTATCACACTTTGCTTTCAAAGCATTTTCGCAAAAACTACAGTGGCTCCCAGTCAAAACACGAATTAAATATAAGGCTATCACACTTTGCTTTCAATGTTAAAATCTGAATACCACAACACTTGAATCACTCGGGTGTAGTAGACTGTCTTGGCAGTGTTGGCAGTGTCATGGTTTTCTCAGAAAACCTCCCTTTTTGACCCAGAGAGGCAACAAACATGGAACTCCATCTTGGTGTCATTAAGACAAAACAACACAATACACGTGTACTTATTTTTAAGAAACATAACTGTGTCTTTCAAATCTATAAAACAGTAGAGGTTCATTTCATGACTTATAAAGTCAGATCAGGCTGCAACCAGTCTAACTGGATTTTACTGTTTGTGATAGTCTTAAGGGTGGCTGAGGACGGAGAGGGTGGAAGATGTATTTGCAGGGTGGCTGAGGACGGTGAGGGTGGAAGATGTAGCCTACTTGCAGCGACAAGGGATAGATGCATATGGACTGCCATGATCGCCAACGCCATGCGGCAAGACACATGATGATGATGGTGATGATGATGATGATGATGATGATGATGATGATAGTCTTAATGTTACTGTTAGTGTTAAGTTAGTTTTAGGTTAGTGTATGTCATATGTGTGTGTGTGTGTGTGTGTGTGTGGTATATGTGTGTGTGTGTGTGTGTGTGTGTGTGTGTGTGTGTGTGTGTGTGTGTGTGTGTGTTCGTGTATGTGCATATATATAATTGGATGGACAGATGGATGGATGGATGTTTGCGGTGTGTGTATGTGGTGTGTGTGTGTGTGTGTGTGTGTATGTGTGTGTGCGTTTGTGTATGTGTATGTGTGTGTTGTGTTGTGTTGTGTTGTGTTGTGTGAGTGTGTGTGTGTGTATGTGTGTACGTGTGTGTGCGTGTGTGTAAGTGTGTGTTGTGTTGTGTTGTGTGTGTGTGTGTGTGTGTGTGTGTGTATGTGTGTGCGTGTGTGTAAGTGTGTGTGTTGTGATGTGTTGTGTTGTGTTGTGTGTGTAGGAGACCAATCATCCAACTAAAAGAACTGCACGTGGTGAGGCCACTCTGCCCGTGACAGTCACTGCATCTGCAGAACTACATGCATTAAGATTAATATAATATGTATCCACAGACTTTGACGGAGAGGGCACATCGAGTTGCGCGGAGATGGAAAAGCAATGAAGACTATAGCCAAGTATCGCCATCCTGTGCATTCTCCACGTCCTCGCACACGGACACACAGAGCACCACTGACCAGTTTGTTGCGGCTTACAAACGCTTCATTTTACACTAAGTATCAACATAAATCAGCAAAAACATGAAATCCCCCCATGCAAAATAACAGCAAATGGCACAACTTTGAGACAGGTTGGTAAGTTTAAATGTCTGGGAACGGTCATCTCACCAGACGGCAGATGCACATCAGAAATAGCCAGCAGAATCGGTCTAGCCGAAACATCATTCAAGAAGATGAAGAACATTCTTACCAACAAATGCCTATCAATTAACGTCAGGAAGAGAGTTCTTGAATGCTATTTTATGTAGAACCGATAATGTTATACGGTTGTGAGGCGTGGTCAGTCAACACGCAAAGCCAGAACAAGATTGACGCAGCCGAAATCTGATTTCTACGGACAATGTTGAGAGTTCCATGGACAGCAAAGAAAACAAACGAGACAGTCTTGATGGAGGCAGACAGAAGAAGATCACTGATAAGGAAGATAAGTAAAAGACAAGCAACATTATAGACCATTTTATGAGGAAAGGGGAATTAGAGCACCTGGTCACAACAGGAAAACTGGATGGAAAGAGAACACCAGATAGACCCAGGGAAAAATATTGGACGGACTTGCAGGGTGGCTGAGGACAGAGAGAGTGGAAGATGTGCTTGCGGAGACAAGAGATAGATGCGGCAGGGCACATGATGATGATGATGATGATGATGAGTAGCATAAAAGAAAATCAACACCACCTCAAGCTTCAGGCATTTCACCACTTCCGAATGTCATCAACAACTATATCAGGATTGCAGACAAGTTTTTCTACTTAGGCGTACATCATCATCATCATCAGGTGCCTTGCCGCATGGCGTTAGCGATCATGGACTTCCATCTGTCTCTATCTCTCGTTGCCCCAAACATCTCCTCCACCCTCCTCGTCTTCAGCCACTTCGCAAGTCCGTCTAGCATTTTCCTCCAGGGTTTACCTGGTGCTCTCTTTCCCTCCAGCTTTCCCGTTGTGACCAGGTGCTCCAAATCCCCTTTCCTCATAAAATGGCTCATAAATGTTGCCTGTCTTTTCCTAATCTTCCTTATGAGTGATCTACTTGTGTCTGCCTCCATCCAGACTGTCTCGACTTGGGCGTTCAGTGAGTATTATTAGATCTTTTGGTGCAGAGGTGACCATGAGCATCTCCAAGGCTAGCTCCGCCTTTAGAAGGCTGAACAAGAAGTTACAGAAAGACTGTAGCATCAGGCTCGCCACAAAATTTATGTGTACAGAGCAGAAGTCCAGAGCGACCTTCTGTACTGCTGTGACGATATGGACTGCCTACAAACGACACAGTTAACAGCTCCAACAGTTTCACCAACGATGTCTGCGCAAGGTCTACAAAAGTATGTGGCGAAATTGAATGTCCATCACATTGATTATCAAACACTAGCTGCTTATCTATCAGTCTGTCTGTCGGTCTGTCTGTCTGTCTACCTATCTTCCTACTCACCTACCTACCTGCCTACTTACCTATCTAATCTAATCTAATCTAATCTAATGTAATCTAACGTAATCTAATATAATCTATTTGTCTGTCTATCTATCTGTCTGTCATCTGTCTTTCTGTCTCTCTAATTATCTCTCATGTATTTATCATCTATACGTGTATATATATATGTATATATATGTGTGTGTATGTGTGTGTATGTGTGTTTGCGTGCGTGCGTGCGCTCGTGCATGTGTGTAGTCTTCGTACATGTTTACATGCGTGCGTGAGTGCATGGGTGCGTATGGAAAAGAGGCAAATATTGCATCGTGTTGTACCTAAAGAACAGATCGAATTTTGAAAGAGAGAGAGAGAGAGAGAGAGAGAGAGAGACACACACACACACACAC
>JAPXFY010000022.1:48389051-48391551 GCA_030674185.1 Monoplex corrugatus
AATGATGATGATGATAAGAAAGATGATGATGATAGTAATAATAACAATAACAAAAATAATAATGATGATGATGATAATAAAATAATAACAATAGTACATATATAATAATATGACATAATATAATAATGATAATATATATAATAATAATAATGCAATATAATAGAATAATGATGATGATGATGATGATGATGAGGAGAGGAGGAGGAGGAGGAAGAAGATAAAAATAAGAAAATGACGACGACGACAGCGACGACGACAGCGACGACGACGACGACAACGACAACGACGAAAACAACAAGAACAACAACAACAATATTACTACTACTACTGATGGTAATATAATAATGATAATAATAATAATAATAATAATAATAATAATAATAATAATAATAATAATAATAATAATAATAATAATAATAATAATAATAATAATAATAATAATGATAATAATAGTAATAATAATAATAATAATAGTAAGAAGAAGAAGAAGAAGAAGAAGAAGAAGAAGAAGAAAAGGAAGAAGAAGAAGAAAAAGAAAAAGAAGAAGAAAACAACAATTATCATTATCACCATCATCATCACCATCATGATGATGACATAAGCATCATTATTATCATTAATCTTCGGTGATGTAAGGGTGCAAGACCTGCAACCACTAACCTTGGAAGCAGTTCCGTTTCCGCCACAGGAAGATGAGTGCGATGATGATGATGATCACAACCACGACCGACACAGTTGGTGCAACAACAGCCACTGACGAGGTCGTCGTGGGGTCACCTGGTTCAATAGGTACAGTAGGTTCACTAGGTTTACCAGGATTACCAGATTACAGGTTCACTAGGTTTAGGGGGTGCTGCGATGAAATGAAACAGAAGTGTATTATCACTTTGGCGAGAGTGTTTTCTGGCCTTGCCGTTCTCAGTATACCTGGCATGAACAAAGGTTAATTAGAGAGAGACAGAGAGAGAGAGAGAGAGAGGAAGGGAGGGAAGGAGGGAGGTGAGAGAGAGACAGAGACAGAGAGAGGAAGGGAGGGAAGGAGGGAGGAGAGAGAGAGACAGAGAGAGGAAGGGAGGGAAGGAGGGAGGAGAGAGAGA
Source organism: Monoplex corrugatus (assembly GCA_030674185.1). Classification (NCBI taxonomy): domain Eukaryota; kingdom Metazoa; phylum Mollusca; class Gastropoda; order Littorinimorpha; family Ranellidae; genus Monoplex; species Monoplex corrugatus. The sequence continues at coordinate 48,390,149 of JAPXFY010000022.1, forward strand.
CAGAGAGAGAGACAGGGGGAGGAAGGGAGGGAAGGAGGGAGGAGAGAGAGAGACAGAAAGAGGGAAGGAGGGAGGGGACAGAAAGAGAGAGAGAGAAAAGGAAAGAAGGAGGGAGGGAGGGAGAGAGAAAGACAGAGAGAGAGAAAGGGAGGAAAGGATGGAGAAGAGAGAGACTGAGAGAGAGACAGAGAGAGAAAGAGAATGAGAGAGAGAGAAAGAGAGAAAGAGAAAGAGAATGAGAGAGAGAGAAAGAGAGAGAGAGAAAGAGAGAGAGAAAGAGAGAAAGAGAAAGAGAATGAGAGGGAGAGAAAGAGAGTGAGAGAGAGAGAAGAGTGAGTGGAGAGAGAGAGAGAGAGAGAGAGTTTGAAGTTTGTTCAAGAGGGAGTCATCACACTCGGACAATTCCATGTGTGCTCCACTCATATCTGGCGGACTCCTCGATCTTGTGCAAAAACCCTATGCACTGGCAAGGTCTTGAAACGGTGATGGGAACAAGAACAATTAAACACTGACATCTTTATAGTGATCAGAGCATTAAGAAGAAAAAAAAAAAGCAGCGAACAAAGTAAAAAAAAATTTCAATTTTTTTTTTAACAGAATTTACATAATGATATTTTATACATTGGAAGTTTAAGAATGAACATTAAGATTTAGCACATGTCAACATTTCTCCTATGAACCCGTTTCGCAAACCACATCTCTTTGCTGAACGACAATCAAGCATAATCGAGCAATGTGGCAATACAAATGATATCAATTTATACATATAAGACACATGTTGTTCACATAAAACATAACTATAACTTACAAAACAGATAAAACAATATTCTAATCAATGACGGTTTTATTATATATATCAAGATTCAAGAACATGTCATGAAGAAAATCTGTTTTCTACGGGGAGAACATTGGCATATAGGTGTCCCACTAAGCATTATAAACGGACAAGTGACAGTTTATTTTGGCATTGTTTTGTTCAATTTTGAATCTCTGGATTAGCATTCCTTGGAAAGTATGTATATTCGGAGCACTTGCCTACTTTGCATTTATGTATAAATGATTTTGCAACTTTTATGTTGTGGTGGAGACAAACTCCGGACACGAGTTCTTGTATCCACAGCTCTATCACCAAAACCGGCTATCCTGCTGAAAACTCCAGTGGCCCAAAAATGGGGCCGAGCCTACGATCTGCAAATTATCAGCACAGGTCTCTAAGTAAACGATCTAATAGGCCAAGACTAGAAAAACAGACGGGCGAGGAGAGAGACGAAGAGGTGTACAATTAGCGGCCAAGCAAACAGATAGAATGTAGTTTGTATGTCCATCGAATTCACAAAGACCACTTCAGTCTTCCAGATGGAGGCTGAAGTGTTAGGTACCAGGCCTGCGGGCGCCTTCCAACA
>JAPXFY010000022.1:48396551-48416551 GCA_030674185.1 Monoplex corrugatus
GACTCCTGAATGATTTTCTGTTGGCATTGTTTTTTTTTTTTGTTTGTTTTTTCTCTCTCCACCTTAAGGCTAAGTCACTTTTCGGATGGATGTATAAACCCATTTGCTATCGCAATCCTGACGTACGTTGGAAAATTCCAAGACTTGAAGTTGAGTTTTATTCCTCCTCGACCAGATCCAGCTGGAATTCTTTTCAGCAGCTTCTGCCATTGCCATCAAGGCTCTGGTCCTCTTTTTTTCCCCCAGAAACTGAGATTTGTTTCATGGGTTCATAGACGGATGTGCCTACCGTCCCCTTTTCTCCAACCTTTATGGCGATGATTTCAACATGGAAGCCAGATTCCCTCAAGTCGCCGGCTAGACTGGCATATTTTCCAGTCTTGTAGGTATAGGCTTCCTTCATTCTACTTTCATACGAGAGAGTTCGATCAGAATCACTTGTTTTGATGAAAAGGAGGCAGTACTATATCTGGGTGGCTTTTTTTCATTCTAGAGGATCTACTGTGTACTCCCAGTCATCTGATCCATCCAATAGACCCTGCTTCCGTGCTCTGGATGTCAGTGCTTTTTCAGACCACTGTACGCCGCCTTTTCCTGTGTAAAACGTTACCGGGGCTTCTGATGGCGCAATTTTTCCCTGTCAGGGAATTAGAGCACCTGGTCACAACAGGAAAGCTGGAGTGAAAGAGAACACCAGGTAGACCCAGGGAGAAAATAAATACTGGACGGACTTGCAGGGTGGCTGAGGACAGACAGGGTGGGATACGTACTTGCAGTGACAAGGAATAGATATGTTCATATGGTGTGCCATGATAGCCAACGCCATGCGGCACAGCACAATGATGATGATGATGATGATGATGATGATGATGATGATGATGATGAGTACTTATCGCTTAATTGTGCCTCCCATTCGTACCTTCTTTGGGTTTGCACTGCTTTGCATGAGTTCAGGACATGTTCCACTGTTTGTTTGCCCCGATTTGCCTGGAGGGCAAGGGGTCTTATGCAGATGTGAAGGATGAAGATGCTCCTCAGAGAAGTGCCATATGCCCTATGTCATTATAACTGAAACTTCTCTGGATTGATCTTATCCTCGTTGTCCGTTGCGCCTGTTGTCCCTGCTAGACTGCCTCCTGGATTTTTTTGGCGTCCTCTTTTTTCTTTTCTTTATCTCTTGCATTAATTTGTCTCTTTTCTTCCCCGTTTGATTTTAACTATCGTTCCATTTTTGTTGATGCTAGTCCCTGCCGTATTAATATGTCTCTCTTTTTCCTCCTTTGCCTTTAACCATCATTCCATTTTTGTTGATGCTAGTCCCCGCCGTATTAATATGTCTCTCTTTTTCCTCCTTTGCCTTTAACCATCATTCCATTTTTGTTGATGCTAGTCCCTGCCGTATTAATAGGTCTCTCTTTTTCCTCCTTTGCCTTTAACCATCATTCCATTTTTGTTGATGCTAGTCCCTGCCATATTAATTTGTTTCTCTTTTTCCCCTTTTGATTTTAACCATCGTTCCATTTTTGTTGGTGCTAGTGCTAGTCCTTGCCGTTAATCTGTCTCTCTTTTTCCCCCTTTGCCTTTAATCATCATTCCATTTTTGGTGATGCTAGTCCCTGCCGTATTAATTTGTCTGTCTTTTCCCCCCTTTGCTTTTAACCGTCATTCCATTTTTGTTGATGCTAGTCCTTGCCGTATTAATTTGTCTGTCTCTCCCCCCCCCCCCCCCCTTTGCTTTAAGCCATCATTTCAGTTTTGTTGATGCTAGTCCTTGCCGTATTAATTTGTTTCCCTTTTTCCCCTTTTGCCATTAGCCATCATTCTATTTTTGTTGATGCTAGTCCGGCCTATTTGGTTTGTGTGTGTCCTATCACTGCTCTGGCCTTGTGGGTTTCCTTCATCACGTCCACTATCTCCCAGATTGTCTATTTTCTGACACTGCCAGTCTTCGGCATGGGCTGAACTGATCTCACCAGCTTGTCTCCTGAGGCCTCAAGCAAGCTTAGAAGTCTCATCTTTCCGACACTGTATTGCACGGACACAAGTAGATCACTCATAAGGAAGATTAGGAAAAGACAGGCAACATTTGTTGGCCATTTTATGAGGAAGGGGGATTTGGAGCACCTGGTCACAACGGGAAAGCTGGAGGGAAAGAGAGCACCGGGTAGACCTAGGGAGAAAATGCTGGACGGACTTGCAGAGTGGCTGGGGACGGGGAGGGTGGGGGAGATGCTAGGGGCAACGAGAGATAGAGGCAGATGGAAGTCCATGATTGCCAACACCATGCGGCAGGGCACCTGATGATGATGGTGATTGCACGGATTTTAGGGGAAGCTTCAGTATTGCCTGATCACAATAGAACGCAATGTCAGCGACGACAGGTGGGACGCCGAGCCATTCTCTTGTGTATTTGATGATTCTGACCGCCTTCGATTCCACTATACTAGTACCAATGGTGTATATATCAGGCCAGAGGAACTTTGGAATCAGCACGAACTGCAGGCACCAAATTTTGTGCTCGCCAAAAAGGCCAAGCTGGTCTGTTACTTGCAATGTGTTCTTCTGCCACCTGCTTGGTTTCGCTTCTTCTTTTTGTATCTCTCAGGGAGTCACATCAGGGTCTTGACTGGTTCTTCTGTCATTGCTGTGAATGACTTGGATGATAAAACTAAATCTTATTGTTTCCACAGAAATGCCAATGAAAAGAACAAGAAAGTTTAAAACATTACAGTAACTCTAAAACAAAGCAAAACACAACAAGAAAGAAAAAAAAAAAACCCGCATATACAGTAACCCTAAAACAAAGCAAAACAGAAACAAACAAACCAATAAACAAAAGTGATGTAGCCATAGAGGTGGCGTAGAAAATAGGGGGGAAAAAGGTGAGTACGAAGGTAACCTCCCTGAATACGATGATGCCAAGAAGAATTAATGTGAAAGAAGAGACAGAGGAAACAAAATACTGCTATGCATAATTCTATAGATTGTTTGACTTAAACCAGCTGTGCAGACTGTTAACATAAGAGTAAGGCAGAAAACAGATAATAAACACACACACACACACACACACACACACACACACACACACCACACACACACACACACACACACACACACACACTCACACACACACACACACACACACACACACACACAACACACACACACACACACACACACACACACACAAACACTTACACACACACGCACGCACGCATGCACGCACACACAGAGTCAATTTTATGATAAATGAATTTGAGTTCGGAGTTCACACACAAACACACACACACACACCCACACCCACACCCACATCCACCCACTCACATTTTCCAAGGTATACACACACACACACATACACACACACACGGACACATTGGCACACACAAACACCCGCTCACACACACACACACACACACACACACACACACACACACACACACACACACATATATATATATACACTCGCGCGCACACACACACATACACGCGCGTGCGCACACACACACTGAAAGAAAGAGAGAGAGAGACAGAGACACAGAGACAGAGAGACAGAGACAGAGAGACAGAGGCATAGACAGAGAGAGAGACACACACACACACAGACAGACAGGCAGACAGACAGACAGACAGATCGATAGACAAATAGACAGACAGAGAGACAGAGAGAATCAGAGGACACATCTAAAACATTACACGGTACACAAACTCACAAGATTCGCTGCATTGATGCACTGGAAAAATGATGATCAACACTAGTCCACACACCAGTTGAATACACGTCATTGTTCCTCCTGAAATTGAAATTCTACAATTCTGCACGTTTCTCCACAGCTGTGAAACTTGGTAACTGAAGGCTAGCGCAGAGAAGACTTTGGCTGTCTTTGAAACTAACTGCCTACAAAAAGATCTTAGGCATCAAATGGAGCGACTACGTGACGAACGAGGTCATACAGGGATCTAGATCTTGGTGGTAGCCGTCATCTACATGAGCTGGATGTGTCATGGACTGGAACTCCTCACAAGAAGGAAGACCTGCCGTTGATCAAGCTTTTAACTGGATGGAGCCTACGACGCCAGAGAAAAAGAGAACGATTAAAATGAGCTGGCGCTAGACAATGGACAGATAATTTCGTCTCTTAAAAGAAACGTTGGGAGACACCAGGAAGACTGGCTGAAAACAGACCAGCGAATAATGTTACCGCCTGTGACTTCGCGCGATGCGGAAAGTATGACAAGTGGCTAGGGCGAAGTGTTTAGGGCAATGGACTAACATCTTAAGGTTATGAGTTCGAATCCTATTAGTCCAAGTTACCATGGGATGTTTTACCCCTTTTTTGCTCCTACCTGGAGTTGCATATATCATAGGATCGGTGAGAATCCTGGGACCACACGGTCGAGTCTCACACATTCCATGGGATCTTCCTTAAGGGTGTTGCTCTCAAATTTTCCGACCAACACCACCAGATGTCTGTATCTCTCCGGTCATGAAAGGAAGAGTAGAATAAAAAACCCTCTCTCAATCCAAAATGAAACTCCACAGTGTCATCATTATCATTTCCATTGACATGCATCATCAGAGCATTATGACAAATTACAAATTGTCACGGATTCTGTGGCCATTGAAGTAGCAGCAAATATGACACGAATGTTTAATATTACGAAAGAAAGAACTTTTCGATCCACCTGATTCGTTCACAAGCCAGCGTCTATTGTACATGATATCACCAGTCTAATGTGTTTCTTTTTCCCTAAGTCAGCGTGTTTTATTGTCGTTCATGTAACGAGCACAACCATGGGCCTATTATTTATTTATTTATTCATTTATTTATTTATTCATTAATTTATTTATTCATTTTTTTCATTTATTTATTTATTCATTATTTATTCATATATAGCTCTGTTTGAACATGTATTTCTATTAATCATTAACTATCTTGTTTTGCGTTATGCTGTTTTCATTATATTTTTTTTAGCAATGAATAACACATAAGAACAACTGTTTTGTGACCTGTTACCTTCCATCCTTCCATCCTTCCATTTTCTTTTCCTTTCTCTTTATTCTTCTATGCAGCAATAGCGCGCACAAGTTATTTTAAAGAGAGAAGAAATAAAGAACAGTCACCGAATGCTCGAATTTCTTCAGCTGTACTGATTGAGAAGTATGTTACCAGGAAAATCTTGTTCAAATGAATAAATATGTCGAACAGAATTTGACTAAATGAATGCGTCCAAATGACCTTCTGAAGTGAATTTCATAGAAATAAACATATATATACAACCTCCAACTGAACTTCATCAGGTGAATTTACCCAAACGAACCTTTCCGTGTGAACTGGTTCAACTCAAGTGCACAACAATGCCAACAAATACTCTTTAGTATTTCACCATTCACGCAGTGACCACCAGTGCGCCCTAGTTCAAATTCCTTGATGTATATCATCTTCTCATTAACTTTTCCTTATGATACAGTCCAACTGAAACTGAAACTGAAAGGGATGTTGAACAATAAGAATGTCTTCGCCAAACAGATGTTAATATCCGTTTATCATATACAATGACCTCCAAACAACAAAGCTCATGAAACCCAGCAGGGAAATCTGCATAGTAATGGGGGATCTAAAAGCTGCAGTAGGTGAAAGTGAAGACAGGGAACATGGTATAGGACCTCATGGACTGGGTAGTAGAAACGAACAGGGCAGTATGCAAGCAACTTTCTGTCAAGCCAACAATCTCGCAATCACAAACAACTTCTTCAAACATCGAAATAGAAGGAAATATACATGGCCATGGACATCACCAGCTGATGGAAGCAGACATCAAATAGATTACATCATGCTAGACCAGAAAAGGAGAACGTCAGTGATGAATGCAAAATCTAGACCAGGAGTGGATTGTGAGACAGACCACGAGCTTGTAACTGCAACTCTAAGAACGTAAACATACAAACAACACAAAGCAAAGAAGCAAATCAGATTCGATCTACATAAACTAAAAGATCCTTCAATCAAAGCTGAGTACCAAGTTGAAACAAACAACCGCTTCTCTGTTCTCTTAGAAGAATAGACAACAAATGAAACTTTGCCAAGCGATACATGGGAGGACATAAAAAAAAAGTATACATCGAAACTGCGGAGTTAAAACCAGGAAGGCGGACAAACAAACCACTCAAGTCATTTACAAACGATGAAGTTTTCCAACTAACTAAAGAGAAAAGCCAAGCACGAAGGAATAACAAGACAGAAGATTACAAAAGGCTGAAAACAACAACAACAACAACAACAACAACAACAACAACAACAACAACAACAACAACAACAACAACAACAACAACAAAACCAAAATCAGAACACGCAAGAAGGCATGGATAGAAGAAGAATGCTCAAAAATCACAGAGACGCATGTTCAGAGAAAAACAAAAGAAATGTTTCAGCAAATAAGAAAGATGAAATCCACAAATTTTCCAAGGAAAAAATCCAAGCAGAGGCAGTAAAGAGGGCGAAACCTTAAAAGAAATGTGAGATATTCTATCATGAGTACGGCAAAGAACTTTTTCACACAACACACCAGAACTCCCAAAAGATATTCCCTGCCTTGGCTTTCAAGTACTGGGGCCAAAACTTCTTTGTCAGCGAAGTCAGAGCAGTAATAGATCAGCTGGAGTTAGGAAAGTCACCTGGACTGGCCAATGCATCAGGCAAACTGTTAAAGAACACTGGAGAAGCAGGTGTAATTCCCATTTTACGTGCAAGAAAATGGGAATCGTGTCAATGGCCGGATGACTGGAAGCTACAAGAATTTGCCATGCTATATAAAGATGGGAACGCCAAGGACTGCATAACTATACATGTAGAACCATCACCCTAATCAGCCATACCAGTAAAGTACTGCTAATCATAATACTGAACAGAATGAAACAAAAAGTAGAAGAACTCTCTGACTGTAAGGCTGGTTACAGATCCAACAAGGGCACAACAGACATGTTATTCGTCTTATATGTTTTGATAAAAAAGTAAGGAACAGCGAACAAAAATCTTTCATTACCTTTATCGATTTGACAGTGTCATAGGCCATCAACTGTTTAACGCAATGGCAAAGATAGGCTTCCCCAAACGCTTGGTGTCACTTATAGCAATATTATACGAAGACCAGAAAACGACCATCAGATGGAATGGTGCACACTGCGAATATTTGGTATTAAAAGAGGAGTCAGGCAGGGCTGCATCCTTTCGCCTTCTGTTTTTAACTTATATACAGAGCAGGTCATTAGAGCAGATTTAGAAGAAATGGGAATAAAGATTGGAGAAAGAAACACCACCAGCCTGAGATAGGCAGACGACACTGCATTAACGGCAGATAACATCACAAGCATGAAGATAATTCTCTACCGAGTAGACTCAGCAGGTTGCATGACAGGATTGAATGCTAAAATACCCAAAGTCATGCACATAGCGAGAAAAGAAGGCCAGAAACATCCAAACATTCAAATAAACAAAACAGACATAGAAAATGTCCAACATTTCAAGTATCTAGGATCTGTAAAAGCAAATGACGTGACCTGCACCATAGATGTGAAAACAAGAATTGGCATGGCAAAACAAACAAACAAAACAAACAAACAAACAAACAAACAAACAAACAAACAAACAAACCAAACAAATAGGTCCAGTTAAACAACATATGGAAAGACAAAGGGCTTCCCAAAGATTTAAAACTAAGAATCCTGAGAATTTTGATTTGGTCTGTTTCAATGTATGGTTGCGAAGCCGGGACACGAAGAAAAGACGAAGAAAATAAAATCAATGCAGCAGAAATGTGTAAGATCTAAAAATAATCAGAAATATGTATTGGGAACAAACAGCAGCAACGAGAATAGAAAACGAAATAAACTCTTTCCAAAATGTCAAAAGAGGGGTCAGGCGGGGTTGTGTTCTGTCACCAGATCTGTTTTCACTTTACAGCGAAATCATCATGAGAAACCTAGAAGAATGCCCTGGGATAAAAGTTGGAGGAAAAATGATAAACAACAATCGTTACGCAGATGATACCGTGCTAACTGCAGAATATGAAAAAGAGCTACAAAACCTTGTGAATATATCCGAAATAAAAAACAAAAATAAAGGGCTGAAGCTAAATGGCAAGAAGATTTAAGTCATAGTAATAAGGAAAAAACAAGAAATCCCCTCATGAAAAATAACAGCAAATGTAACCACACTGAGACAGGTTGATAAGTTTAACTATCTGGGAAGAGTCATCTCACTAGACGACAGATGCACATTAGAAATAGCCAGCAGAATCGGCCAAGCCAAAACAGCATTCAAGAAGATAAATAGCGTTCTTACCAATAAATGCCTATCAATTGACATCAAATAAGATAGTTCTTGGGAGTTGTACAGAACCGATATTGTTGTACAGTTGTGAGACGTAGACAAAGACAGTCAACACGCAAAGTCAGAACAAAATTGAGACAACTGAAATGTGGTTTCTAAGAAGAATGTTGTGAGTTCCATAGACAGCAAAGAAAACAAACGAGACTGTTCTGAAGGAGACTGACACAAGAAGATCATTAATAAAAACGATTAGAAAAAGACAAGCAACATTTAGAGGACATTTCATGAGGCAAGAGAAATTAGAGCAGATGGTCACAACAGGAAAGCTGGAGGGAAAGAGAACACCAGGTAGATCCAGGGAGAAAATATTGGACCGACTTGCAGGTGGCTGAGGACGGAGAGAGTGGGAGATATACTTGCAGCGACAGGGGATAGATTCGTATGGAGGGCCATGATCGCCAACGCCATGTTGCAGAGCACATAATGATGATTATGATATGTGCATGTATGAATGTATGTATGTATGTATGTATGTATGTAAGGATGGATGGATGGATAGATGGATGGATGGATGGATGGATGCATGTATGTATGTATGTATGTATGTATGTATGTATGTATGTATGTAGTAATAATAATGATATGTATGTGTAGTGTATGTGTATATAAACACACACACACACACACACACACACACACACACACACACACACACACACACACACACACACACACACACACACATATATATATATATATACATATGTATTTCACTGTATGTATGTATGTATGTATGTACATGTGTATGTACGTGCGTGCGTATGTAGCCTATGTATGTATGTATGTACGTACGTACGTATGTATGTATGTATGTTGTATGTATATATGTATGTACGTACATATGTATGTATGTGTATGTGCTTGGATGCATGCATGTATGTATATATGTACGTACGTATGTATATATGTGTATGTGCATGGATGCATGCATGTATGTATGCAAGTAAGCATGCATGTAGGCCTATGTGTGTGTGTATTAATCATGTGTGCCTGTATGATGTACGTGTGTTTGTCATGCCAGTGGACAAACCTATTCTGTAAACCAAAAGTTAGGTACTGTTGCTTTGTATAGTTCCTTGTTGTGCGTGCAATGTGAGGAGGATTGAATTAAAACAAAGCGCATTACGTAAAGGTTATCAAGACTACTGTGTGTATAAGAGAGAGCAGGTGCTATTTTCCTGCACACCACCCCCTCCTCATGCTTGTCGTCGTGAGTGCAATGTGTTGGATTAAAACAAAGCGCATTACGTCAAGGTTATCAATACTACTGTGTGTATAGGAGAGAGAGCAGGTGCTGTGTTCCCGCACATTTCCCCCTTCTCCCTGCCATGGACAATGCCATGGGTGTTAGTTGGGATGCTTGTTATAGTTTGCCCTTTAAATGTGTCGTAGCAGTAGTATTTAATGAAAACGTAAAAGAAGAACACCGAGGTAATTTACGAGTAATTTATTGATCAACGGAATGATTACGTTTCTGTGAAGCGTGGTGCAGCAAACGATGTGTTGCTAGATCTGCTGTTTAACTTTAGTGAGAGAAAATCCGTAATTTCTGTGCTTACGCCAGGACAAACTAATAGGTAACTGCTGTTTCTAAAACCACAGTGAGTTTTGTAAGTAAACATTTAAGGTCTCTCATGCTGTCTCGCGTCTTCAAAGCTTCGCCGCCATTGTCTGGAGAAGCCTATAGTTACATGAGACGCTTCTTGTGTGTGAGCTTGCGTGTGCGCGAGGACACAGAGGAATGTACATACATGTGTATAAATCATGTCTGTGTGCACCCATAATCTCTATCCATGGTAATAGATACCCCATGCCAGTATCATACTAGTTAGGTACCTGATTTCAGAATACAGGCTACACAAAACATTTCAGAAATATCGCCTAAATGGCACAGATCAGTGTGTGATGACTTTACTTGGTCCCATTGTACATTGTATGTATTGAGGTGTGTGTGTGTGTGTGTGTGTGTGTGTGTGTATGTCTGTGTTGTGATTTGTTTTGTGTGCGCGCGCGCATATAGCGTGTGTGTGTGTGTGAGTGTGTGTGTGTGTGTGTTGTGATTTGTTTTGTGTGTGTGTGTGTGTGTGTGTGTGTGTGTGTGTGTGTGTGTGTGTGTGTGTGTGTGAATCCCATGTATATGAATGTATGTGTGTTTTCATGTGTGTCACTGTTTCATATGTATAAAATAATTCTAGTTCTCAAGTTTTCTTCCTTGTACTAGGCCTACACTTTTTGTACTAGTGGTATTACAATTGTCACTGCTAACTCTTTCTGATTTATCTTTAGTTGTTTTTGGTGGACTTTGTTACACACACACACACACACACACACACACACACACACACACACACACACACACACACACACACACACACACACACACACACACACACACACACACATACACACACACACTCATTCACACTTCACATGTATGTGTGTATACATGTAGATAGATACATATACACACAAACTTTATAATCATTTGAGGATTTAAAGATTTGGAATTTTCAATTTATGAACATAAAACTTAAATTAGCAGCGATTGGCTTAGTAGGATGAAAATGAAAATGTTGGGACACATCAATGTAGTTGAAAAGATGTTAATCGAGGATTATCTTGCCCTCATGCCGTCATGGTGTTGGCCCAGATAGAGGTTGATATCTTAGCCACCTATTTTTCTGTAGTCTTGGAGTTATGTGTCACTACCTTTGATATACATGCACATTTGCTGCGTCAAACGTGTGTGTGTGTGTGTGTGTGTGTGTGTGTGTGTGTGTGTGTGTGTGTGTGTGTGTGTGTGTGTGTGTGTGTGTGTGTGCAGAATGCATTTGTTTGTTTGATTTTACATGTGATGTTTCTTTCTTGCACATTGAAGAATGTCTTACTACTCTGTATATTGGTGAAAGAGAGTATCAGTATGGTCATGTAGATGTAGTACAGGTGTACGCAAATATGTACAAGGGAGTAATGTGCCTTCAGTGGTACATGTATGTATTGTGCTTATGTGTATGTTTATATATATGAATGTGTATGCATGCATATGTAGGTGTGTGTGTATATATATATACATATCTGATCTATATCTGTATCTATATATATATATACATTTTAATACACGCGCACATGCACACACACACACACACACACACACACACACACACACACACACACACACGTATACATATATATAAAAAACATTACATACTATATGTATCTATATCTGTATATATATATATATATATATATATTATATATATACTTTTTCTCTCTCTTTCTACATGTGTGTGTGTGTGTATGTGTGTGCACATGTGTGTAATGTTATGTGGATATTATGTGGATGTAGTATGTATGTTTGTACATGTAAGTAATTAAAACAGTGACAGTGTTGATAGTGTATTATACTTGTGTCGGTTGTTCTCAAGATTCCTTTTGATGGGCCTCGCATCACACGTTTGCATAATATATAGCTCTGTGAGAGAGTGTCGTTTGATCTGTATATATATGTACACATGTGCACATACATGTGTATGTATAGACACTTTCTAGATGTTGAGATATGCATTTGGAGTAAATGTAGGATCATTAAGAGTTTTTGTCTTGGATTTGAAGGTTGAAATTGACTCCACTAAAAACATGTGGGGAGTGTTCCCTTTTGTTCCCACCCTCCATACCAGTCTGGATGCATCGGTTGGTTCGAGTAAATCTTAACTTGTGTCATTATGTTGTCTGGTCTGGCATTCTACGTATATTTAAAAAAAAAAAAAAAAATTTCGTAACGGCATGTGATGTGAGGGGGCGTCTGGCACACAAGAGCCATACTTCAATAAGTTCATAGAAGATGACTGAGTTTTATCAGTGTGTGCAAGTATATACGGTGTTATAATGTCCATATAATCCATTAGGTGTTTGTGCATGTATTAAACAATTATGCACACACATATATTAGTCTGTGTCTTGATCTGTTATATCATTTTGATAATGCAAACTTTATAAAACTTTTCTGAACATCACTTCATCTAAAACATACTTTACCACAAAACTGCCTACCACATAGGAAAATACAATGCAGAAAAGACATGGATCTTTTACACTTTTAGAGTAAAATGGCTGCCTTAACCACCACTTGTTACAGATTAAGTTTAATGTAATCGTTTACTTACAACATTTGATGTGTTTTGTCAATGTTTTACCCATATGTATACATATATCTGCTCACATTTTACACTTTTGTTATTGATCATATTTCATGCACATAATTATATGAATCTGTTGGTGAAGATGAAGATGCCTTGTGCATGTATTGAATTTAACGTTGGTTTTGCTTTGGTAATTTTTTTTCATTGTATTTTGCTTAACGTAAACTATGTAAAAAAAAAATGAATAAAAAAAATGTGGGGTGGGTTTGGATTGGAAAAATGAGATTTTGAGTCCACAGCTCTCTGTGTCTGTCATTCTGTCTGTCTGTCTGTCTGTCTGTCTGTCTGTCTCTTTTAAAATGCAACAAGCTGTATAAGTGGAATTATTGCTGGTATTGTTAGTATTGTTGTTGTTGTTGTTATCATCATTATCATTATAATTTATTATTAATAGTATCATCATCATCGTCATCATCATCATCGTTGTTGTTATTATCATCATCATCATCATCATCATCATCATCATCGTCATCATCATCATCATCATCATCATCACTGTTATGCTGCTGCTGCTGATTATATCATTGTCGTCGTCATCATCATCATCATCATCATCATCATTTCTTTTTTTTTTTTTTTTATCATTAAAAGTGAACTGAGTTTTTGTTTGCAAAACAGTGACATTTTAGTGCCATGAATGACTTTTTTTTATAACAATACTGCACTTCATTTTTTTCAGGCTCATTTTTTTTTCAGGCTCATTTTTTTTTCATACCAAGAAGAATTTGCAAATATGTGGTGCATGCATTTTTACATTGCATACATGCACATGTGATATGTAACTTTGTGTGTGTGCATGTGTGTGTATGTGTGTGTATATATATATGTTGTGTGTGTGTGTGTGTGTGTGTGTGTGTGTGTGTGTTTTGCATGTGTGCTTGCATGCACGTGTGTGTGTGTATGTGTGTGTGTGTGTGTGTGTGTGTGTGTGTGTGTGTGTGTGTGTGTGTGTGTGTGTGTGTGGTGTGTGTGTGTGAATTCTGCATTCTTTATTTTTCCCATATTTTTTCCATAATTTTTTTGATGTATCATAAGATATTGGCTTGATATTTACAATTCAGATGATTTCATGGTTTAATGTATGTATGTGTCTGTGGTACCAAACCTAAAGTTCTGTTTGTGTATGTACAGTGCTGACCTCAAAAACTGGTTTTCTTTTTGTCTTCTTTACACACTGGGTCAATAAACATAATAAATCTTATACTGAGTAATTTGAATGATTATTTCATTTGCCTAACCACTAACTTACAAGCAGAGTGGCCTGTCGCCGGACTTAACATAGGCCCATCTATCTTTTAGGTGGTGCTTGCATAGAATTAATAAGCATTCCCCTTCCTCTTTCCCCACTTCCATGGGATGGTTTTTCCCCAGCCATTTCATTTGAGGTGGGTGCTGAAACAAAACTGAACCCAATCAATCAAGTGATCAATTAAGCAAGCAAGATGGAAAACCTCAGGGTCATTTAGCAAACAAGCAAGCAAACAAACAAACAAAAAGAAACCAGAAAAAAAAAAACACGAGAAAAGAATAAGATTAAGAACGTATATTTAATACAACAAGACAAGACAGGTGCACACGAAAAAAGAATAAGAAAGTGTATTTAATACAAGACAAGACAGACAAACAGAAGACAAAGACAAAAAGAAAAGAAAAAAAGAACAACCTCAAACAAACAAAAATGACAACAACAATACTAACAAGAAAAAAGTGCATGACAAATGATGGATGTCAGCGAATGAGTTAAAGTGACTATCTCACTTGAAAAGGTAGACTTATAGTGCAAAATGCCTAAATGCTTATTTGACACCAGACACAGAGACAAAAGAACAGACTTCAATAGTAACATTCCTTCTATCTCTATCTGTGCTAGTATCCTTGAGTAGTTTAAATGTTTTGAAGTCTGCAGTCTACTCCAATCTCTGTTTATTGCCTATCTGTGTATTTTATGTATCTATATTCTGGTCTGCCTATCTATCTATCTTATCTATCTATCTATCTATCTGTCTATCTATCTATCTGTCCCATCTGTCCATCCGTCTGTCTATCTATCTAGATCTATGCTTGTAGTCTTTGTATAGAGCAAAAGGACTAACTGTAAGACAGGTCCAGTGGGACCTAATAATGCTACTATCCTTGAGTAATAAAGTTTTGTGAAGTCTGAAATTTATCGATCCACCCATCAATCAATCTATCTATCTATCTATCTATCTTATCATTATCTATCTATCTATCTATCTATCTATCATCTATCTATCTATCTATCTATCTATCTATCTATCTATCTATCTATCTATCTATCTTTGGCTGTTAGAGAAAAAAAATTCCTCGGTGAACTGTGCCTCCCAGGCCTATGTTACAAATGTTTTGAGTCCAACAACACACACACACACACACCACACACACACACACACACACACACACACACACACCCGACGTGTCAACATAAAAATTAGTATCCGTTTTTTTTAAAAAAAAATTTTTTTTTTTTTTTTAATACAAGGAAATTTGAAGCGGAAAATCCCGATGGGAATCCCCGATTTCTGGAAAACTGACATTGACTCATCAAGCGGGAATTCCCAGTTACGTAGAAGTGCGAAACCATCTTGGGCGAAAGACCAGCGTTGATCTGTTTTAGCGCCCGTATTGTGAATGATATTACCGACGTTTATTTCTTGTATTTAGCTGTTCAGTACTTGAGTGTGTAATGTAGATTTGTGTCACAAGTAACTCACCGTGTGAAACTTGGATCGTTGTTTACCCTGAGGAGTGTGTCGCCATCGTGCAGTTTTACACTGTTTACCCTCTTCATTTCGTTCAGTGCGTCAGTATTTTTAATGGAAGTTGATATTTCTGCAGAATATAGCAGCTGTAGAATCTCTCTCTCTCTCTCTCTCTCTCTCTCTGTTGTGTGTGTCTGCTTGTGTGTGTGTGTGTGTGTGTGTGTGAATTTATTTTATAAAGTTTCAGTTGTGTGTGTGTGTGTGTGTGTGTGTGTGGTGCGCGCGTGTGTGAATTTATTTTATAAAGTTTCAGTTCAAATTATAAATTACACACATACACACACACACACACACACACACACACACACACCACACACACACACACACACACATTTTGCAATGTCTGATTCAATTTTTGCATTTTAGTAACTGTAAGCATGTTTCTTGAGATTCATTCATGAAGTGCTTGCTTTAAAGTATTTAATCTTGAGTTACACATATTTTTAATGTCAGCACATTTTTTATGTTAATCTGACAATTAGTGGCTTATGATGATGAGGATGATGGTGACTGGTGTGTGTGTGTGTGTGTGTATGTGTGTGTGTGTGTGTGTGTGTGTGGTGTGTGTGTGTGTGTGTGTGTGTGTGTGTGTGCATCCTTGGAGGCAGGCAAGTGTGTGTGTTCTTAAGTAATATTTTTAATCTGCTAGAGTTCATGAACTCTAACCTCTTTTAATGTAATATTATTTGTCTCACTGTGATATGATGTGCATAGATCATGCATATTTCTAAGTGCAAATATAGGAATTGTCCGTTTTGCTGACTGCACATATGCTCTTGTATATTAATATCAGCTTGTATTGATTCTGTGTTTTAATAAATTTATAATCCCATTGTTCACAATTTGATATTGATGTGTTTATAATTTTGGTTTGCTGTAGGATTATTTGATAAGTTTAAGCATATTTCTCAAGTTGTATTCTTACTGTGGTTATTTAAATTTTTTCCAGGGTGAGTCCTATATATCTGCTTTTAGATATGTCAGTGCAAGATTTATGTTAACCTGACGATACACAGTTTTTGAGATGGTGTGTGTGTATGTGTGTATATGCAGATCACCATGATGGCAGTCTGGACAGTATGGGCAGTGGGTGTGTCCATCATGATGATCATTAGGCACACACATGGAGACATCTCATGTGAAGCAGTCACGAACAGTCACAACACCACTGTCACGTGTTTCTTCGGCCAGTACATTAACAACACGCATGACATTTACGTATTCTCTATGGAGGGGTCTGGAGCTGATGAAGGTAACCGACAGCATGAAGAGGGTCTAGAAATCATGTAATTAGTTTGTCATTTCTTTTCTGTTTGCAGAGCATATTTTAATTTTGTTTTAACCCTTTGA
This sequence comes from Monoplex corrugatus, assembly GCA_030674185.1. NCBI lineage: Eukaryota > Metazoa > Mollusca > Gastropoda > Littorinimorpha > Ranellidae > Monoplex > Monoplex corrugatus. The sequence continues at coordinate 48,413,268 of JAPXFY010000022.1, forward strand.
CTCCCGCACCCTTTCCACCAGCATCCTGCATTGTCAACCATGCTAGCAAAGCAAAAACTTAACTGTTTGATTCGCTCACCCTATCCACCAGTGTCCTGCAGGAAGCTGTGGATAGGGTGAGGGAATCAAACGGTTAATTTTTTTGCAGTTTGTGGATAGGGTGCGGGAGTCAAAGGGTTAAACAAATACTTAAATCTTTTATGTTATGTATTTTGAATGAACAGGATTTCATTACGGCTCTACTATTTTGTGATGTATGTGAAAAGGCCGTACTGATTTTTTTTTTCTCGTTTCTGCCTGTATTGAGCAGTGTCATTGGAAGATGACACTGGCAGAAAGGAAGCCGACACAGTGTCATATTTGAGATATGCACTGTGTCTGCCACTCCATTTTGCTAGTACTGTCATGGTCATTCTGTGGCAACAAAACCTGAGCATCTGGTGTTATAGTGCTGCCAGAATAGTCGAATCACTTGATCACTATTTTGCATATAATTGTGATGGACAGGTGTTGTCACAGCTATGTCTCCGATCTCTTTTTGTTTCTTATGATTTCTCATTGGGTACTGTGTGTTGCTTTTCTGAGGTATCTCATCCCACAAGTTGTGATCAGTCTGTCAAAGGTGTGTGTCCAAGATTGATATCCTGTATAATTAATTCGCCGCCATTGTCTGGAGAAGCCAATAGGCCTAGCTACATGAGACGCTTCGTGTGTGTGAGCTTGCGTGTGCGCGAGGACACAGAGGAATGTACATACATGTGTATAAATTATGTCTGTGTGCACCCATAATCTCTACCCATGGTAATAGATACCCCATGCCAGTATCAGACTAGTTAGGTACCTGATTTCAGAATACAGGCTACACAAAGCATTTCAGAAATATCGCCTAAGTGGCACAGATCAGTGTGTGTGACTTTTCTTGGTCCCATTGTACATGTATTGAGGTGTGTGTGTGTGTGTGTGTGGTGTGTGTGTTGTTTGATTTGTTTGTGTGTGTGTAGTGATTTGTGTGTGTGTGTATGTCTGTGTGTTGTGATTTGTTTTGCGCGTGCGCGCGCGCGCGCGTGTGTGTGTGTGTGTGTGTGTTGTGATTTGTTTTATGTGTATGTGTGTGTGTGTATATGTGTGTGTGTGTATATGTGTGTGTGTGAATCCCATGTATATGAATGTATGTGTGTTTTCATGTGTGTCACTGTTTCATATGTTTATAAAATAATTCTAGTTCTCAAGTTTTCTTCCTTGTACTAGGCCTACACTTTTTGTACTAGTGGTATTACAATTGTCACTGCTAGCTCATTCTGATTTATCTTTAGTTGTTTTTGGTGGACTTTGTTACACACACACACACACACACACACACACACACACACACACACACACACACACACACACACACACACACACACACACACACACACACACACACACTGCATCTAGCAAAGAGCAATTGAGTTGCTATGTTTCCATGCTGGTTTCCATGAAAATAATTGATTGCGTTATGCATGATACAAAAACTCTCACAATACAGCAAAAATAATGAACCCATTTATCACCTTTGAGCGACTTTTGTTGAAACATACTATCATTTGTTTGTATGATAATTTAGTTGTTATTTGATACTGCACTGTATGTGCTATGTACTAAGTGTCATTATTTTGCAATAGGAACTGTTCAAATGTAGTTAGGACACAGATGTTGGTTGCTTTGTAATGCACACCAAAGACAAGCTACTGTATTGTATGTGCACTTTAAGTATAGGAATTTAAATAATTTTACAGGAGGGTTTCCATTTCTTCTTTTGTTATAGGTTTAGTTATAGTTATGTTTGGTTCTTATAGGTGTTACAAGTGAATGAATGAAATTGTCCTTGAAAAGAAACCATCCTTATATGCTGGAACAGGCCTGTGTTTTTGGTTGTTTTTTTCTGTCGTTACAGAGCTGTTACTGGCATGCAATCTGAAGACAGACAGAGATCTTCAATGCCAAAGTCGATCCGGCTTCTATTTTGATAAGAAGGTCAGTGATCAGCTGACCCTGACAGGACCTCCAGCCCTTAACGGAGTGGGAGAACAGTACTGGTGTAATACTCTGCCAGACCTGGAGAAACCTGTACACTTCTGTATTATGACCAGCAATGGTGAGTCTTTTTATTCTATATGACTGAGTCACATTGTCAGGTAAATTGGAATTGTTTTGACTCAGAGAAAAAAACCCCACCTGTCTCAGCAAAAAAGAAAAAAAAAACCCTATCTCCAACTAATGTGAAGCTCATTTTACAGAATAGGCCTTGGATGAAATGTTGCCTCTCCCATTAGTGCAGAAAATTATTGTGGTATTTCTTTGCCCTGACTGGCCTATCTACAGAGGTAGAGTTGAGCGTGCTATGGGCTGCGTGCGTTGGGACGACCACTTGGTCCAGTCTGATCCACTTTATGGATGTTTCATTGAGATATTGTTCGGATTTACTGACCAAAACTTCAGGTGTCTGTATCTCTTAGGCCTGATTGATTCCAGGATATATTATGAGATAGTAAGTGTAGAGTGTAGCCATGTCATGCAATCCCAGTCCTAGATGGAACTCCATAGTATCATGGTCATCCTCCCCATTATCATGAAGTCATCAGTTAATCAAAGCAAGGTCAAACTTGCCCCAGGTACTTTGGCCTTTCATGTTTTCATGGTGACCTCAATTTGGCATTCCTTTTTCACTTTCGGCCCTGAGGTGAAATCAGGTTGGGATCTTTGGTGTCATTTTCATGGGGAATGTTGTTGGAGGGCTGAGGCGATTTTCTCTTTAGCAGGGGTCTTTCACTCGGTCTGGCTCCATGACTGAGTGATTACTGTTCTTAGCAGGGGGCGTAGTAGGCATGTCCTTAGGAAGCTGGATCAGAACAGGCACTGTTGAACACAACAGAAGTAACCCAGCAACAGGGCAAAGTCTCCTCTGGTGGGGGACCTTATGGTTGCTTGACATTGCTAGCCCTTGTAGGCTTCCTTGTACCTGGCATTTGACTGAATGAACATAGGAATGGTGGTGTGTTAAGGAGCGAAATGTGCGGCATGGGTTCAGCACTGCTGAGGCTTCACAGAAGTTGGGACGTTAAATGAAAAAGAAAGAAATTATGAACATTCTCTCAGTCTTCATTCTGGCTGGACAGTTTCTTGTGGGTAGATCCTGTGTTCAAGTGCCTTTCAGTTCAAAGGTTTTCTCAATTGTTATACTTGTTGAAATGTTATACTTGTTGAAAGGAATCTGAAAATGGAAAAGAAATCTTACCTCAAAC
>JAPXFY010000022.1:48419051-48431551 GCA_030674185.1 Monoplex corrugatus
GAGAGAGAGAGAGAGAGAGAGAGAGAGAGAAGAGAGAGAGAGAGAGAGAGCTCTTCATGTCAACAAGTAGCGTATGCAACGTTATAATGCCTTTAGAAGGCACACTCTTACTTTACATTTGTTTCTGTTTATCTTCAATCCGACATGAAAAAGACATTAACATTATGACCAGCAAATTTGTTTTCCCTTGATATATGCTGATTACACAAAACAGTGAAAGCAAAAATCAGCAGCCAATACTTAGTGCAAAGATTATGGGCTGTAATTATGTCAACTTTTTGCAGATCATGTAACAACCACGACTAAACGTGTACAGCCAACATCAGCAGAATTGCCATCGACAAGACCTAGTAAGATATCATCATCATCAAGTGCCCTGCCAAATGGCGTTGGCCATCATGGCCCTCCATATGTATCTGTCCCTTGCTACCGCAAGCACATCTTCCACCTTCTCTGTCCTCAGCCACCCTGCAAGTCCATCCAATATTTTCTCCCTGGGTCTACCTCTTGCTCTCTTTCCCTCCACCTTTCCTGTTGTGCTCTAATTCCCCTTTCCTCATAAAATGGCCTATAAATGTTGCCTGTCTTTTCCTAATCTTCCTAATGAATGATTTTCTTGTGTCTGCATCCATCAGGACTGTTTTGTTTGTTTTCATGGAACTCTCAACATTCTTCTTAGAAACCACATCTTGGCTGCCTCAATCTTGTTCTGGCTTTGCTTGTTGACTGTCCACGCCTCACAACCGTATAACATTATCGGTTCTATATAACATTCAAGAACTCTCTTCCTGATGTTAATTGATAGGCATTTGTTGGGAGGAATGCCTTTCATCTTCTTGAATGCTGTTTTGGCTTGGCCGATTCTGCTGGCTATTTCTGATGTGCATCTGCCGTCTGGTGAGATGATCGTTCCCAGATATTTAAACTTATTAACCTGTCTCAAAGTTGTGCCGTTTGCTGTTATTTTGCATGATGGGATTTCATGTTTTGTACTGATTACCATGACTTCAGTCTTCTTGCTATTTAGCTCCAACCCTTTATTTTTACTTTCTATTTCTGTTATATTCACAAGGTTTTGTAGGTCCCTTTTATTTTCTGCAATTAGCATGGTGTCATCTGTGTAATGAATTTTGTTTATCAATTTTCCTCCAACCTTTTAATGCAGGGTATTCTAGGTTTCTCATGATGTTTTCACTGGAAAGTAAAAACAGATCTGGTGACAGAACACGACCTTGCCTGACTCCTCTTTTGATATTTTGTAAGGAGCTTATGTCATTTTCTATTCTCATTGCAGCTGTTTGTTCCCAATACATATTTCCGATTATTCGTAGATCTTTTCCATCAATATTGAGTCTTTCTAGATGGTTGATCTATTCTTCATGTCTTACCTGATTGAAAGCCTTGGTATAATCAACAAAGCATAAATGTAAATCCTTATTCAACTTGATTGACCTCTCTATGATCGTTCATCTGCTATTTCTGTTTTGATTCTATTCCTTGTCCTCATCATAGGATTTCTTAATAGGATTTTTGTTACATGACTCATCAAGCTGATTGTGTGATGGAATTCACGTTCTATATTCCCTGTTTTCTTTGGAACAGCAATGAAAATTGATTTTGACATATCTTTGGGGATTTTTCCAGTGTCATACGTTTTATTTAGGAGGACTGTTATTTTTTCAATACTAAATTCCTCCAGGGCTTCAATCATCGCTGTAGTAATATTGTCTGGTCCTGGGGCTTTTCCTGGTTTCATCTTTTTCAATGCTGCTCTAACTTCATCTTTCATTATGGGTGGTCCTTCAATGTTCTTTCTTATCATGTGTTCTTCGTTTCTGTCATCTTCAAAAAGGTCTTTAATGTACTCTGCCCATCTATCTAATATTTTGTCTTTTTCCATGATAAGTGTACCATCTTTCGATTTTAAACAACCAGTTGATGTGCATTTATTTTTCCTGTGGACAATTTCTTCAATTCTTCTGTACATACCCTGAGGATCTGTTTTGTGTCTTTCTTCTATTTCTTTGCACTTTGTTTTCAGTCAAGCTTCCTTAGCTTCATTGCACCTATTGTTGATTCCTTTGTTTATCTTCCAGTATCTGTCCTCCTTTCCCTTTGCCTTCCTTCGTTCTTCCATCAAGCCTAGAATTTCTTTTGTCATCCAGTTCTTTTTTGCTTTTCTATCTACACTAAGAATTTCTTCACAAGCTTCATTTATCGAGTTTCTTAACTTTGTCCATTGTTCCTCACTACCACCAGTGTCTTCCAGAGCACTGAATTTGTTTTGAACATGTACGTTAAATTTTTTACATGTTGCTTTTGCCGCAGTTTTGGTCTGTTTCCTTTTTCTTAATTTCACCTAAATCTTCCCATTACAGGATTGTGGTCACTGTTGCAGTCTGCGCCTGGTAGTGTTTTTGCTGTCAGTAAAGAATTTCTAAATCTTTTATTGATCAGGATGTAGTCAATTTGATGTTTGGTATTATCTCCTGGACTCATCCATGTCCATTTTCTTCTATTAGGCTGTTCAAAACAGGTGTTTCTTACTATGAACTCATTCATCTGTGCCCATTCCACAAGTTTCCCTCCCCTTTCATTTTGTGTTCCAAGGCCATGAGGTCCAATTATATCCTCCACCCTATCTTGTCCCACTTTAGCATTAAAATCTCCCATTATTATTGTAACCTCTTGTGATTTACATTGAGCCTCAGCCAATTCTAATTCTGCATAGAAGTTGTCAATTTTGTCCTGAGTACTTGCGGATGTTGATGCATACACCTGGATAATGTTGATATCAAATGGCTTGCCATCCAATTTAGCCAGCAAAACTCTGTCGGACACAGCCCAGTATCCCTTAACTGCTTTTGGTTTGTCAGTGTCAATTATGATGCCTACTCCTCTTTCATGTACGTTTCCACCAGAATAATTATTGTATGCTCTCCTGATGTTACCATACCTGCCCCTTTCCGTCTCACTTCCCCTAGTCCTAAAATAGTAATGTTAAGCCTTTTCATCTCCATTTTGACAGTCTCTAACTTTCCTCCTTGCAACAATGTCCTGGCATTCCATGTTGCAATTTTTTTTTTTTTTTATAGATTAAACACAGTAGCTTGCTGACAGTCTGGTGTCACCTGTGCAGCATGACAGTCCCTACTGGCCGAAGGAGCCCCTGTTTATGTTGTTATCTTCATTTTTCTTGTTTTTTCTGGCCTTGACTATACTTGTGAAAGTACAATGGTGGTTTCCTGTTGCCTTCCCTTGGTTTGTGTACGGTCTGTCCGTTAGCCTTTGTCATTCCCACGACAACGTATAAGGCAGTAGGGGTGATTTTTTTTCAGGGTTTATATCTGACCAAATTTTTTTCTGGATACTGGTCGTTTAATGTCCAGTCCTGGATTAGAGTCTTGAAGTGATTCTGACTTTGATCTGAAAATGAGATGCAATGTCTTGATTTTTCAATTTTTCTAGAAAGACTTTGAGGCCTGCTTGACTTTGTTTTGTTTGTAAGCTTTGAGTCGAATTTTGCTGCGACTTGGTGCTGATTGCTGTTACAGTCAGCTCCTGGTTTTGTTTTCGAGCTTAGGACAGTGGTTGTCCATGTCCTGTCTATCATGATGTGATCTCTCTGATTTCTGATTATTATTTTCTTGTTGTTGTCTGTTTTTTCGAGTTTCCAGGTACATCATCTATGATAGTGCTGTTTAAAGAGGGTGTTAGTGACATCCAATTCATTGGCCCGGCAGAAAGATGCTAACATATCTCTGTTTCGTTGCATTTTCCCAGCCCATAGGGTCCTATTTCACACTCTCTGTCCTCACCTTCGCCCACTTTGGCGTTCATGTCTCCCACTATTATGCAAACTTCTCTTTTTGGCATTTTATCCTTGGCAGTTTGTAGGTCATTGTAGAATTGGTCCATCTGTTCATCTGAGCTGATGGATGTGGGGGTATATGCCTGGATGATGTTTAAGGCAACTGGCGTTGTGTTCAGTATAACGGTTATCATATAGAAGTCATGCTTCACCACTTGACATAAAGAAGGCATGCTTCACCAGTTGGCATATAGAAGTCATGCTTCACCAGTTGACATATAGAAGGCATGCTTCACCAGTTGACATATAGAAGTCATGCTTCACCAGTTGACATATAGAAGGCATGCTTCACCACTTGACATATAGAAGACATGCTTCACCACTTGACATATAGAAGTCATGCTTCACCACTTGACATATAGAAGTCATGCTTCACCACTTGACATAAAGAAGGCATGCTTCACCACTTGACATAAAGAAGGCATGCTTCACCACTTGACATAAAGAAGGCATGCTTCACCACTTGACATAAAGAAGGCATGCTTCACCAGTTGACATATAGAAGTCATGCTTCACCAGTTGACATATAGAAGTCATGCTTCACCACTTGACATATAGAAGGCATGCTTCACCACTTGACATAAAGAAGGCATGCTTCACCAGTTGACATATAGAAGTCATGCTTCACCAGTTGACATATAGAAATCATGCTTCACCACTTGTCATATAGACGGCATGCTTCACCAGTTGTCATATAGAAGGCATGCTTCACCAGTTGTCATATAGAAGGCATGCTTCACCAGTTGACTTATAGAAATCATGCTTCACCACTTGTCATATAGAAGGCATGCTTCACCAGTTGTCATATAGAAGGCATGCTTCACCAGTTGTCATATAGACGGCATGCTTCACCAGTTGTCATATAGAAGGCATGCTTCACCACTTGACATATAGAAGTCATGCTTCACCAGTTGTCATATAGAAGGCATGCTTCACCAGTTGTCATATAGACGGCATGCTTCACCAGTTGTCATATAGAAGGCATGCTTCACCACTTGACATATAGAAGTCATGCTTCACCAGTTGACATATAGAAGGCATGCTTCACCAGTTGACATATAGAAGTCATGCTTCACCATTGACATATAGAAGGCATGCTTCACCACTTGACATAAAGAAGGCATGCTTCACCACTTGACATAAAGAAGGCATGCTTCACCAGTTGACATATAGAAGTCATGCTTCACCAGTTGACACATATAGAAATCATGCTTCACCAATTGTCATATAGAAATCATGCTTCACCACTTGTCATATAGACGGCATGCTTCACCAGTTGTCATATAGAAGGCATGCTTCACCAGTTGACATATAGAAGGCATGCTTCACCACTTGTCATATAGAAGGCATGCTTCACCAGTTGACATATAGAAGGCATGCTTCACCAATTGTCATATAGACGGCATGCTTCACCAATTGTCATATAGACGGCATGCTTCACCAATTGTCATATAGAAGTCATGCTTCACCAATTGTCATATAGAAGGCATGCTTCACCAATTGTCATATAGAAGGCATGCTTCACCAATTGTCATATAGAGGCATGCTTCACCAATTGTCATATAGACGGCATGCTTCACCAATTGTCATATAGAAGTCATGCTTCACCAATTGTCATATAGAAGGCATGCTTCACCAATTGTCATATAGAAGGCATGCTTCACCAATTGTCATATAGAAGGCATGCTTCACCAATTGTCATATAGAAGGCATGCTTCACCAATTGTTATATAGAAGGCATGCTTCACCAATTGTCATATAGAAGGCATGCTTCACCAATTGTCATATAGAAGTCAGTGTCTCTTTATCATTCATTTTTGTAATTTCTTGGTTATTGTTTGTGTTATGGTTCATCCACCTTTTTTAATATGCTTATATTGTTCAGGTTATGACTCATCTGTTTATTTTTTTGATATGTTTATTTTGTCATTATTGTGGTTCTTCTCTTTTTAATATTTGTATTATACAGGGGGGTGCAAAAGTAGGTATACAGTAAGTATCACATCATCATTATAATGATTAATTCCGCTCTAGATTAGAGGAGTGTGTGAATACCGACGGCAAGCAGTTTGAGTATCTGAGGGATTAAGGCTGTGCTTGTTATTACATGTGTATGCAATATTCATTTGTTTGTATAGTAAATGCAATGAGTATTGTACGTGTTTTCTTTTTTCATAACTGTATACCTACTTTTGCACCCACTGTATATATGTAGCTGTTAAGACACTTTCAGTGGGACCTAATGCTACTAACCTTGAGTAATGTGTTTTGAAGTTTGAAGTTTGGGTCAGTGGTTCACACTCACAGGGTCTGTCATTGGAGGGTCTGTCACTTTTTCTAGCTTCACGTCCGAACGGTCACTGCTGTTAGTAAGGGGCTTAGTAGGCAGTGCCTTTGGTAAACTTGATCAAAACAGGTGCTTTTGAACTCCTCTGAAGTGACCCAGCAGTAGCGCAGGGTCTTCTCTGGAAGGTGGCCGCATGACAGTTTGACGTCACAGGCTCCCATGGGGTTCATGGCTCTGGAACTTCGGCTGAATGATCTAAGGGTAGGTAGTATGTTGAGGAGCTGCAACAAGCAGTGTGGGTACAGTGCCACTGAAATGGTGCGCAAGTTTAGAGGAAAAAAAATGAAGGAAAAAAAAGTAATCAGATACACGATACACACAAAAATGAAGGGGAAAAAAAGTAATCAGATACTGTTAATAAATGCTCTGTCTGCTTTGTGTAGATATTCCAGCCACGTCTTCGATTCCATCAAAGCCAACAAAACCCACAAGCCCTGGTTAGTACCATTTCTATCATGTTTTTTAGAAAATGATTGATGTGAGCTTGTTCTTTTCCACATTGGCGTTTCGATTTCTAATGTGTTCAAGTTGTGCGTGCATGCATGTGTATGTGCGTGTGGTGTGTGTGTGTGTGTGTGTGTGTGTGTGTGTGTATGTGTGTGGTGTGTGTGTGTGTGTGTGTGTGTGTGTGTATCAGTGACTGTGTGTTTATTTATATGATGTGTGTGTGTTGTGTGTGTGTGTGTGTGTGTGTGCATATCTATCAGTGACCGTGTGTTTATATAATGTGTGTGTGTGTGTGTGTGTGTGTCTATCAGTGACCATGTGTTTATTTATATATAGTGTGTGTGTGTGTGTGTGTGTGTGTGTGTGTGTGTGTGTGTGTGTGTGTGTGTGTGGTGTTGTGTGTATGTGTGTGTGTGCATATCTATCAGTGACCGTGTATTTATTTATATAATGTGTATGTATGTGTTTGTGTGTATGTGTGTGAGTGTGTATGTGTATATATGTGTGTGTGTGTGTGTGTGTGTGTGTGTGTGTGTGTGTGTGGTGTGTGTGTGTGTGTGTGTGTGTGTTCATATAGACCATAGGGGGCATACGGACAAAGATAAATACACTACGGACGATAAAGGGCACTGGACCCATGGGATTGCTGTTTTTACTCTTGTCATCGTCCTTGCCCTCATCAGCACCATTATCATTCTTGCCGTCATCTTTTACAGAAGACGAAAAAGGTGAGAGAATTTGGCGTGTTTTTGTGTTCCCCATTGTCTATTCCACTCCAGTGGCCACTGGCTTCTGGACAATTTTTTTTACAATGCAAGCTATTGAATTGTAGTTAATTGATGCATTTATCAACCAAGTTGCCAAGTGCATTTGATAGTATTTTGCATCCTGACTGTAGTGATATGATTGTTATTTAAGAATCTTGTCTACCTTCAGTGACACTTGAACTTAGAAGATATTTTCACTCACTTTGCCAACATAGACATGATGGTTTGTCTGTAGCGAGGGCAGTGAAGGCGATAGTGGAGAATATAACGAGTCTAGTTTGTGTAGAATGTTCAGTATTTTTGTTTTGTTAGGCTTGTGTCTGAAGAGGACCAAATGGTTTGTGAAGTCTTGTTTTGAATGTCATGTTTCTGCGTCCCTTCCTTCAATGCAGACAATGTAATAGAAGATAGCAGACAGTTTTAAATGGAACAGACAGGATGTGGACAGTATATGCATACATGCATACATATATATATATGTAAAAGAAATTGATTCTGTGTTAATGGAGAACACTGAATTAAGGAAGAATTACACATGCAAGTGGAGATAATGACTTATGTAGACTTGTGTAGATCACAGAGCGATCTGAACAATCAGCAGCAGTATGATCACAACAGTAGGAACAGTAAAGTTCTGAAGATAAAGAAAAGAAAGAAAAAAACAAAAATGATGCCAGATATTCAGACCTTTTTGGTGTTAGCACTATTGAAGAAGACTAGGAGATAGTGCACAAAATGGGTCCACAGTTGCCTCAACAAAACTGAGAGTATGTTCCATACAACATCATCTTAGGCACTTAACGCCTCTGATTTTATCAACAACCATGAGATAAGACTCCCCCCGTGGGGATGCCGGGGGTTCTTTCAGTATAAATAGTATCCCCACCCTCTGGAAATTCTGTGCTAGAAATGCCCTCTTTTCTGTCACTCTCTTTGTTTCTGCCTTGTTCCTTTGCTTTCTGTCATTTCTTCTTATCATTTTGTGCCTTGCTGGTCCATTCACCTTTATGTGTTCGTTAAAGTCTTGTTTACTTTCTCTTAGGATTGATAATTGTGTACATATATTAAGTGCATTTTTGGCTCTAGGGAGGTGAGATATGCGAAAGCAATTTTAGGTAATTTAGGCTTGTTTTTATATATGCTTTTCGTGTCCTTATGTATGCTTATATTTGTATTCAGGTGTGTTTTTTAAATCCCTTGTGCGATAAATTGGACGGAATGGTCAATGTCGAGAGCATGTGCTTGGATTGTGTGCATGAATGCTTTGATATATTTACTTAATTTTTTTCCTGTTGAAGTTTTGTATGTTTTGAAGCAGTTATAGCCCTGGTATGGCTCTACGCAGTCAGCTGGGTTTTAAACAACAATAACAATAACAACAATAATGAGATAAGACCGTAGACAAAGTCTGATACTTGTCCAGTACAATGAGCAGTAAATCATCTCTTCATGCTGACATGGCACTTCAAATCTTCAAGGCTGTCTTTGCCTTTGGAAGATAGAGCAAAAGGCTGTACAAGATTGATGTGTGTAGAGCAGTAGCCTTGAGCACCCTACTATGCTGCTGCAATGCCTGTGTTACCTACCAACAGCACCTTCAACAGCTGGAACAGTTCCACCGTACATGTCTAGATGTCTGTGCATCCACAGCATTTCACCATAGGTGTCTAGGTGTATGTGCAAGATCTGCAATATTTCACCATAGATGTCTGTGCAAGATCTGCAACATTTCACTATAGATGTTTAGATGTCTGTGCAAGATCTGCAACATTTCACCATAGATGTCTAGATGTCTGTGCATCCGCACCATTTCACCATAGGTGTCTAGGTGTATGTGCAAGATCTGCAACATTTCACCATAGATGTGTAGACGTCTGTGCAAGATCTGCAACATTTCGCCATAGATGTGTAGACGTCTGTGCATCCGCACCATTTCACCATAGATACCTAGATGTCTGTGCAAGATCTGCAACATTTCACCATAGATGTGTAGACGTCTGTGCAAGATCTGCAACATTTCACCATAGATGTCTAGACGTCTGTGCATCTGCACCATTTCACCATAGGTGTCTGTGCAAGATCTGCAACATTTCACTATAGATGTCTGTGCAAGATCTGCAACATTTCACCATAGACGTTTAGATGTCTGTGCAAGATCTGCAACATTTCACTATAGATGTTTAGATGTCAGTGCAAGATCTGCAACATTTCACCATAGATGCCTAGATGTCTGTGCAAGATCTGCAACATTTCACCATAGATACCTAGATGTCTGTGCATCCCACCATTTCACCATAGGTGTCTAGGTGTATGTGCAAGATCTGCAACATTTCATGACAGATGTTTAGATGTCTGTGCAAGATCTGCAACATTTCACCATAGATGTTTTAGATGTCTGTGCAGGATCTGCAACATTTCATGACAGATGTTTTAGATGTCTGTGCAAGATCTGCAACATATCACCTTAGATGTTTAGATGTCTGTGCAATATCTGCAACATTTCATGATAGATGTTTAGATGTCTGTGCAAGATCTGCAACATTTCACTAGAGATGTTTAGATGTCTGTGCAAGATCTGCAACATTTCACCATAGGTGTCTAGGTGTATGTGCAAGATCTGCAACATTTCACCATAAATGTCTGTGCAAGATCTGCAACATTTCACCATGGATGTGTAGACGTCTGTGCAAGATCAGCAACATTTCACCATAGATCAGCAACATTTCACCATAGATGTGTAGACGTCTGCGCAAGATCTGCAACATTTCACCATAGATGTCTGTGCAAGATCTGCAACATTTCACCATAGATGCCTAGATGTCTGTGCAAGATCTGCAACATTTCACCATAGATACCTAGATGTCTGTGCAAGATCTGCAACATTTCACCATAGATGCCTAGATGTCTGTGCAAGATCTGCAACATTTCACCATAGATACTTAGATGTCTGTGCAAGATCTGCAACATTTCACCATAGATACCTAGATGTCTATGCAAGATCTGCAACATTTCACCATAGATACTTAGATGTCTGTGCAAGATCTGCAACATTTCTCTGTAGACGTTTAGATGTCTGTGCAAGATCTGCAACACCACATGGCAAGATGAAGTTTTCAACCTTTAGGTTCTGAAGATATGTGGCTTGTACACGTCAAGCACACAGTTTTTACTCGTTATATGGCAGCTTTGTTGCAAAAGACATACTGTCCATACAGAAGACAACGGCATCCTAAAGATGCTTCTGCGTTGAGAGATTATGCAAGGATGCTGTTACTATGGAAGGCCACTGCAGCAATACAGGGATATCCTAAGTCCAACCTCATGAGCTGTTGTATCAACACAGAGCTGCCTTGGGGCTTGAAAATTAATATTCAGTGCTGAAGAAAGTCCCACTAGACTCCTTACAAAATGAGTTTACATCTATACCTACTGTCCTCTTTAGTTCTTTTTGTTTTGCTGAAGAAAGTCCCTCTAGACTCCTTACAAAAAGAGTTTACATCTATACCTACTGTCCTCTTTAGTTCGTTTTTTTTTTTTGCTGAAGAAAGTCCCACTAGGCTCCTTACAAAATGAGTTTACATCTATACCTACTGTCCTCTTTAGTTCTTTTTTTTTTGCTGAAGAAAGTCCCACTTGGCTCCTTACAAAGTGAGTTTACATCTATTCCTACTCTCCCCTTTAGTTCTTTTTTTTTCTTTTGTCTCTCAATCTTGTTTTATCAGTTCATAATTGACAGGAGAGTTGTAGACTTTTTCACTCATTCTATTTTTCTTTGCTATTCAGTTGTTTAATTAACACTGTGTATAAATAGTTTTTGCCTTGGTTCCTGGCCACGTTGGCATTTAGGCAATGAAAAGGCTGACTTTCCAAAAATGCCACAAAACAAAAGATTTCCAAATCTTTATCCCTTACACAGGTCTGAAACTGAACTTATGTGAAAAATCTCTGGCAAAAGGATTGGAACAAGCAGACAGGCAACAACATTTTTCAAATAAGCCCTGACCTTAAACAGGTTCTCCTGTCAGTTCCTGAGAACCCTAGGAAAGAGAAAGCGTCATGGAGGTTACGCACAGATCACACATATGTATGCATTTATATATGTATGTATGTATGTATGTATGCATGTATATATGTATACATATATATTTTCTGAAGCAATGTGGCTAAGAGAGAGAGAGAGAGAAGAAAAAAAAAAAGGACGAAAGAAAACAAAACAGATACAAAATATCAAGCAAATCGAAAAAACAAACCCACTCACACAAACATCTAACCTACCACGTATATAGATAAAAAAAAATTAACAATAAAGAAACAAACAAAAAAACCCAAACTATTTTACATCAAAGAAGGAAAGAAAAAAGCTATCCAAACATCTAACCAACCACATATATAGATAATAAAAAAATTTTAACAATAAGGAAAAAAAAAAGCTATTCAAATATCCAACCACCCCATCAACAGAGCAAACAGTAAGCCAACTAACTAATTGTGCGCTCTTGTTAATGGCAGGATCATGAAATGGTGCCTTGAAGGAGTGATGCCAACTTCAGATCCTGAGGAGGTAAGAAGAACCAGAACATTAGAGTCCTTAGAACTGAAGAATATGCAGCGCTAGCTGTGTTGACTGGAATAGTTGCTTATGAGGGTCTTTTGTTGACTACTACACTTCTGATGCAATTGGGAAACTGCATCTACAGTATCATGGAGGACAAAAAGTATGAGTAAGGTTAATAATAATAATGATTAACAGTAATGGTAATGATAATGATAATAATAATGATGATATAGTAATAGTAATGATAATAATGATGCTGCTGTTGTTGATAATAATGATAATAATGATGACGATGACGATGATAATAATGATGATGATGATGATGATAATTGGATCTTTATATAGCACCCCACCTCAAGTACAAAGTGCTTCACAGTGTACAGCTTTTCATAATTATAGGGATGCACACACATGCACACTCGCATGCACGCATGTATACGTACATATGCACCCGCACACTACACACACACACACATACAAATACACACACAACACACACACACACACACACAC
>JAPXFY010000022.1:48434051-48454051 GCA_030674185.1 Monoplex corrugatus
GTTATCTATCTATCTGTCTGTCTGTCTGTCTGTCTATCTGTCTATCTATCTATCTTTCTCTATGTATATCTACGTGTATATCCTTATATGTACATATATACATATATCTCTGTGCTTGTGTGTGTACAAGTGAGAGAGAGAGAGAGAGCAGGAGAGAAAGAGAGAGGAGAGAGAGAGAGAGAGAGAGAGTGGGAAGGACATAGATAGATAGATATAGTGATAGAGAGAGAGAAAGGGGGAGAGAGAGATAGAGAGAAAGAGAGAGAGTAGAGGAAGAAAGAGAGAGAGGAGGTCTGTATCATTCCTTGGAAGACTAGGGTATCTACTTGTCGGTCTGGTTGTCTGTCTGTATATTTTTGGTCTGGTTGTCTGTCTGACTGTGTATTTTTGGTCTGGTTGTCTGTCTGACTGTATATTTTTGGTCTGGTTGTCTGTCTGACTGTATATTTTTGGTCTGGTTGTCTGTCTGACTGTATATTTTTGGTCTGGTTGTCTGCTGTATATTTTTGGTCTAGTTGTCTCTCTGACTGTGTAAGTTAGTCTGGTTGTTTCTCCATGGACAGCAAAGAAAACAAATGAGACAGTCTTGATGAGGCAGACACAAGTAGATCATTCATAAGGAAGATTAGGAAAAGACAGTCACATTTATAGCATTTTATGAGGAAAGGGGAATCGGAACACCTGGTCACAACCGAAAGGCTGGAGGGAAAGAGAGCACCGGGTAGACCCAGGGAGAAGATACTAGACGGACTTGCAGAGTGGCTGGGGACAAGGAGGGTGGAGAATTTCCTGAAATCCAGCTTTTGCTGTGACTGATCTGTCTGTCTGGCTGTATCTCAGATTGTCTGTCTGTCTAACTATCTATCAGTCTATCTGTCTGTCAAGAAATGACTGAGCCATGAGCTTCTTGTTTACAGAACAGTCCTCAGCCTTCAGGCGGAACTGCATCAGAAGATCTGGCAGTTAATGCTCCTCTGATAGAGGTCAGTTATGTTTCTGTAATTGGTGTAGACAGACCATATCTATCTATCTATCTATCTATCTATCTATCTATCTATCATCTATCTATCATCTATCTATCTATCTATCTATCTGTCTGTCTATCTATCTATCTATCTATCTACCTATCTACTACCTATCTATCTATCTATCTATCTATCTGTCTGTCTGTCCATCATCTATCTACCTATCTATCTACCTATCTATCTATCTATCTATCTATCTATCTATCTATCTATCTATCTATCAAATCTATCTATCTATCTGTCTATCTATCTATCTGTCTTTCTATCTATTTATCTATCTGTCTATCTCTCTTTCTATCTCTGTCTGTCTGTCTGACAGACTGTGTGTCTATAGATATTTCTGTCTGTCTATCTATCTATCTCTAAGTACATATGTATGTATATCCTTATATGTACATGTATACATATATCTCTGTGCGTGTGTGTTTGTGAGTATAGATAGATAGGATAGAGAAGGGGGGGGGGCTGAGGAGAGAGAGAGGGGGGGGTAGAGAGAGAGAGAGAGAGAGATTGTCTATCTGATTCCCTGGCAGACAAGAGATCTGCTTATTGGTCTGGTTGTCTGTCTGACTGTATATTTTTGTCTGGTTGTCTGCGTATATTTTCTGGTGTCTTCTGACTGTAAATATTTTTGGTCTGGTTGTCTGTCTGACTATATTTTGTTGTTGTCTGTCTGTGTATTTTTGGTCAGGTTGTCTTCTGTATATTTTTGGTCAGGTTGTCTGTCTGTATATTTTTGGTCTGGTTGTGTGTCTGACTGTATATTTTTGGTCTGGTTGTCTGTCTGACTGTATGTTTTGGTCTGGTTGTCTGTCTGACTGAATAGTTTTTGTCTGGTTGTCTGTCTGACTGTATTTTTTGGTCTGGTTGTCTGTATATTTTTGGTCTGGTTGTCTGTCTGACTGTATATTTTTGGTCTGGTTGTCTGTGACTGTATATTTTTGGTCTGGTTGTCTGACTGTATATTTTTGATCTGGTTGTCTGTCTTATATTTTTTGGTCTGGTTGTCTTCTGACTGTATATTTTTGGTCTGGTTGTCTGTCTGTATATTTTTGGTCTGGTTGTCTGTCTGATATTTTTGGTCTGGTTGTCTGTTCTGTATATTTTTGGTCTGGTTGTCTGACTGTATATTTTTGTCTGGTTGTCTCTGTAACTGTCTATTTTCACAAGAGAAAGTGGACTCAAGGAAAACGACAAATTTT
Organism: Monoplex corrugatus; assembly: GCA_030674185.1. Taxonomy (NCBI): domain Eukaryota; kingdom Metazoa; phylum Mollusca; class Gastropoda; order Littorinimorpha; family Ranellidae; genus Monoplex; species Monoplex corrugatus. Next base: position 48,436,279 of record JAPXFY010000022.1, read on the forward strand.
GTTTGGCTTATCCCTTCTGTTGTGAACAGATCAGCATGTGTAAGTTTTCTCTATCTTTGTAAAAATTAATGTAAACTTTCCAAAAAGATACTTCTCCTTTGCTCTGGAGAGACAGAGACAAGAATGTTGTTTGAGATAATGTTGTGAGAAAGTGTATATTGCTTAAGCATAATACGTGTTTGAAAGCACACTTAACTTTAACATTCCAGTACATCCTGAGAATGAAAACTCCTACTGTGAAATGACACTATCACGGAAAGGTGATATTATTTTTCTCAGAACAGTGAATCTCAAGTTGTAGTTTGCACCAAGAAAAAGACTGCAATTTGCCTTAAGGAAAACAAAGTAAAATTTCACTTTACACCAGGAACCTGTGAGAATTTCCTGAAATCCAGCTTTTGCTGTGACTGATCTGTCTGTCTGGCTGTATCTCAGATTGTCTGTCTGTCTAACTATCTATCAGTCTATCTGTCTGTCAAGAAATGACTGAGCCATGAGCTTCTTGTTTACAGAACAGTCCTCAGCCTTCAGGCGGAACTGCATCAGAAGATCTGGCAGTTAATGCTCCTCTGATAGAGGTCAGTTATGTTTCTGTAATTGGTGTAGACAGACCATATCTATCTATCTATCTATCTATCTATCTATCTATCTACTATCTATCTATCTATCTATCTATCTATCTATTCTATCTATCTGTCTATCTTCTGTCTATCTATCTATCTATCTATCTACCTATCTATCTACCTATCTATCTATCTATCTATCTATCTGTCTGTCTGTCCATCTATCTATCTACCTATCTATCTACCTATCTATCTATCTATCTATCTATCTATCTATATCTATCTATATCTATCTATCTATCTGTCTATCTATCTATCTGTCTTTCTATCTATTTATCTATCTGTCTATCTCTCTTTCTATCTCTGTCTGTCTGTCTGACAGACTGTGTGTCTATAGATATGTCTGTCTGTCTATCTATCTATCTCTAAGTACATATGTATGTATATCCTTATATGTACATGTATACATATATCTCTGTGCGTGTGTGTTTGTGAGTATAGATAGATAGGGATAGAGAGAGGGGGGGGGGGGGCTGAGGGAGAGAGAGAGGGGGGGAGAGAGAGAGAGAGAGAGAGATTGTCTATCTGATTCCCTGGCAGACACAGGAGTATCCTGTCTTATTGGTCTGGTTGTCTGTCTGACTGTATATTTTTGGTCTGTGTTGTCTGTCTGTATATTTTTGGTCTGTGTATGTCTGTCTGACTGTATATTTTTTGGTCTGGTTGTCTGTCTGACTATATTTTTGGTACTGGTTGTCCTGTTCTGTGTATTTTTGGTCAGGTTGTCTGTCTGTTATATTTTTGGTCGGTTGTCTGTCTGTATATTTTTGGTCTGGTTGTCTGTTTGACTGTATATTTTTGGTCTGGTTTGTCTCTGTAACTGTACTATATTTTCACAAGAGAAAGTGGACTCAAGGAAAACGTCAAATTTTGTGTTTCTTGTCTGTCTGTTGTGAACAATCAGCATGTGTAAGTTTTCTCTATCTTGTAAAATTATGTAACTTTCCAAAAGATACTTCTCCTTGCTCTGGAGAGACAGTGACAAGAATTGTTTGAGTAATGTTGTGAGAAAGTGTATATTGCTTAGCATAATACGTGTTTGAAAGCACACTTATACTTTAACATTCCAGTACATCCTGAGAATGAAAACTCTACTGTAAATGACATATCACGGAAAGGTGATATTATTTTCTCAGAACGTGAATCTCAAGTTGTAGTTTGCACCAAGAAAAAGACTGCAATTTGCCTTAGGAAAACAATAAAATTTCACTTTACACCAGGAACTGTGAAATTTCTGAAATCCACTTTTGCTGTGACTGATCTGTCTGTCTGGCTGTATCTCAGATTGTCTGTCTGTCTAACTATCTATCAGTCTATCTTCTGTCAAGAAATGACTGAGCATGAGCTTCTTGTTTACAGAACATCTCAGCCTTCAGCGGACTGCATCAGAAGATTGGCAGTTATGCTCCTCTGATAGAGGTCAGTTTGTTTTGTAATTGGTGTAGACAGACATATCATTCTATCTATCTATCTATCTATCTATCTATCTATCTTTATCTATCTATCTATCTATCTTCTATCTTCTTCTATCTATCTATCTATCTATTATCTATCTTCTATCTATCTATCTATTATCTATCTATTTCTGTCTGCTTCTTATCTATCAATCTATCTACCTATCTATCTACTATCTATCTATCTATCTATCTATCTATCTATCTATCTATATCTATCTATCTATCTGTCTATCTATCTATCTGTCTTTCTATCTTTATCTTCTGTCTATCTCTCTTTCTATCTCTGTCTGTCTGTCTGACAGACTGTGTGTCTATAATATGTCTGTCTTCTATCTATCTATCTCTAAGTAATATGTATGTATATCCTTATATGTACATGTATACATATATCTCTTGGTGTGTGTTTGTGAGTATAGATAGATAGGGATAGAAGAGGGGGGGGGGCTGAGGGAGGAGAGGGGGGGAGGAGGAGAGAGAGAGATTGTCTATCTGATCCCTGGCAGACAAGAGTATTGCTTATTGGTTGGTTGTCTGTCTGACTGTATATTTTGGTCTGGTTGTCTGTCTGTATATTTTTGGTCTGGTGTCTGTCTGCTGTATATTTTGGTCTGTTGTCTGTTGACTTATTTTGGTCTGGTTGTCTGTTGTGTATTTGGTCAGTTGTCTGTCGTTTCTGTCAGCTGTATATATTTTTGGTCTGGTTGTCTGTCTGTATGGGACTGTATATTTTTTGGTCCCGGTTTGTCTGTCTGTATATTTTTGGTCTGGTTGTCTGTCTGACTGTATATTTTTGGTCTGGTTGTCTGTCTGTATATTTTTTGGTTCTGGTTTGTCTGTCTGTGATATTTTTTTTTGGTTCGTTGTTGTCTATTTTTGGTAGTTGTCTGTTTATATTTTGGTCTGGTTGTCTGTTGACTGTATATGTTTTTTGTCCATTCTGGTTGTCTCTGTAACTGTCTATTTTTCACAAGAGAAAGTGGACTCAAGGAAAACGACAAATTTTGTTTAGCTTGTCCCTTCTGTTGTGAACAGATCAGCATGTGTAAGTTTTCTCTATCTTTGTAAAAATTATTGTAAACTTTCCAAAAAGATACTTCTCCTTTGCTCTGGAGAGACAGTGACAAGAATGTTGTTTGAGGTAATGTTGTGAGAAAGTGTATATTGCTTAAGCATAATACGTGTTTGAAAGCACACTTAAACTTTAACATTCCAGTACATCCTGAGAATGAAAACTCCTACTGTGAAATGACACTATCACGGAAAGGTGATATTAATTTTTCTCAGAACGGTGAATCTCAAGTTGTAGTTTGCACCAAGAAAAAGACTGCAATTTGCCTTAGGGAAAACAAAGTAAAATTTCACTTTACACCAGGAACCTGTGAGAATTTCCTGAAATCCAGCTTTTGCTGTGACTGATCTGTCTGTCTGGCTGTATCTCAGATTGTCTGTCTGTCTAACTATCTATCAGTCTATCTGTCTGTCAAGAAATGACTGAGCCATGAGCTTCTTGTTTACAGAACAGTCCTCAGCCTTCAGGCGGAACTGCATCAGAAGATCTGGCAGTTAATGCTCCTCTGATAGAGGTCAGTTATGTTTCTGTAATTGGTGTAGACAGACCATATCTATCTATCATCTATCTATCTATCTATCTATCTATCTATCTATCTATTTATCTATCTATCTATCTATCTATCTATCTGTCTATCTATCTGTCTATCTATCTATCTATCTATCTATATCTATCTACTATCTATCTACCTATCTATCACTATCTATCTATCTGTCTGTCTGTCTGTCTGTCCATCTATCTATCTACCTATCTATCTACCTCTATCTATCTATCTATCTATCTATCTATCTATCTATATCTATCTATCTATCTGTCTATCTATCTATCTGTCTTTCTATCTGTCTATCTATCTGTCTATCTCTCTTTCTATCTCTGTCTGTCTGTCTGACAGACTGTGTGTCTATAGATATGTCTGTCTGTCTATCTATCTATCTCTAAGTACATATGTATGTATATCCTTATATGTACATGTATACATATATCTCTGTGCGTGTGTGTTTGTGAGTATAGATAGATAGGGATAGAGAGAGGGGGGGGGGGGGGGCTGAGGAGGAGAGAGAGGAGAGAGAGAGAGAGAGAGAGAGAGAGTAGAGGAGAGAGTATCTGCTCTATCTGATTCCTTGGCTAGTACAAGGTCTGTTATCTGCTTATTGGTCTGGTTGTCTGTCTGACTATATTTTGGTCTGTTGTCTGTCTGTTATTTTGGTCAGGTTGTCTGTCTGATGTATATTTTTGGTCGGTTGTCTGTCTGTATATTTTTGGTCTGGTTGTCTGTCTGACTATATTTTTGGTCTGGTTGTCTGTCTGACTATATTTTTGGTCTGGTTGTCTGTCTGTGTATTTTTGGTCAGGTTGTCTGTCTGACTGTATATTTTTGGTCAGGTTGTCTGTCTGATATATTTTTGGTCTGGTTGTCTGTCTGACTATATTTTTTGGGTCTGGGTTGTCTGTCTGACTGTATATTTTGTTCTTTGGTTTTGTCTGGTTGTCTGTCTGACTGATGTTTTTGGTCTGGTTGTCTGTCTGACTGTATGTTTTTGGTCTGGTTGTCTGTCTGACTGTATAGTTTTTGGTCTGGTTGTCTGTCTGACTGTATATTTTTGGTCTGGTTGTCTGTCGACTGTATATTTTTGGTCTGGTTGTTGTCTGACTGTATATTTTTTGGTCTGGTTGTCTGTCTGTATATTTTTGGTCTGGTTGTCTGTCTGACTGTATATTTTTGGTCTGGTTGTCTGTCTGTATATTTTTGGTCTGGTTTGTCTGTATATTTTTGGTCTGGTTTCTGTCTGACTGTATATTTTTGGTCTGGTTGTCCTGTATATTTTTGGTCTGGTTGTCTGTATATTTTTTGGTCTGGTTGTCTGACTGTATAGTTTTTTGTCTGGTTGTCTCTGTAACTGTCTATTTTTCACAAGAGAAAGTGGACTCAAGGAAAACGTCAAATTTTGTTTGGCTTATCCCTTCTGTTGTGAACAGATCAGCATGTGTAAGTTTTCTCTATCTTTGTAAAAATTATTGTAAACTTTCCAAAAAGATACTTCTCCTTTGCTCTGGAGAGACAGTGACAAGAATGTTGTTTGAGGTAATGTTGTGAGAAAGTGTATATTGCTTAAGCATAATACGTGTTTGAAAGCACACTTAAACTTTAACATTCCAGTACATCCTGAGAATGAAAACTCCTACTGTGAAATGACACTATCACGGAAAGGTGATATTAATTTTTCTCAGAACAGTGAATCTCAAGTTGTAGTTTGCACCAAGAAAAAGACTGCAATTTGCCTCAGGGAAAACAAAGTAAAATTTCACTTTACACCAGGAACCTGAGAGAATTTCCTGAAATCCAGTTTTTTGCTGTGACTGATCTGTCTGTCTGTCTGTCTCAGATTGGCTGTCTGTTTAACTATCTATCAGTCTATTTATCTGTCAAGAAATGACTGAGCCATGAACTTCTTGTTTACAGAACAGTCCTCAGCCATCAGACAGAGCTACATCAGATCAGCTGGATTCTGTTCCTCTGAAAAAGGTCAGTTATGTTCCTGTAGTTGGTATACATATACAGTATCTATCTATCTATCTATCTATCTATCTATCTATCTATCTATCTATCTATCTATCTATATCAATCTATCTATCTATCTATCATATCTATCATTATCTATCTATCTATCTATCTATCTATCTATCTATCTATCTATCTATCTATCAATCTATCTAAACTATCTAATCTATCAATCTATCAATCAGCCTATCTATCTATCTATCTATCTATCTATCTATCTATCTGTCTGTCTATCTATCTATATCTCTATCTATCTATCAATCTATCTATCTAATCAATCTATCTATCAATCTATCTATCTATCTATTATCTTCTATCTATCTATCTATCTATCTATCTATCTATCTATCTATCTATATCTGTCTATCATACCTCTATCTTCTATCTATCTATCTATCTATCTATCTATCTATCTATCTACCTACCTCTCTTTCTATCTACCTCTCTTTCTATCTCTCTTTCTATCTCTCAGTCTGTCTGTCTGACAGACTGTCTGTCTATAGATATGTCTGTCTGTCTATCTATCTCTAAGTACATATGTATGTATATCCTTATATGTACATATATACATATATCTCTGTGCATGTGTGTTTGTAAATGAGTATAGATAGATAGAGAGAGAGGGGGGGGGGGAACGAGAGAGAGGGGAGAGAGAGAGAGAGAGAGAGAGAGAAATTGTCTATCTGATTCCCTGGCAGACAAGGAGTATCTGCTTATCAGTCTGGTTGTCTGTCTGACTGTATATTTTTGGTCTGGTTGTCTGTCTGACTGTATATTTTTGGTCTGGTTGTCTGTCTGACTGTATATTTTTGGTCTGGTTGTCTGTCTGACTGTGTAAGTTAGTCTGGTTGTTTCTCCATGGACAGCAAAGAAAACAAACGAGACAGTCTTGATGGAGGCAGACACAAGTAGATCATTCATAAGGAAGATTAGGAAAAGACAGGCACATTTATAGGCCATTTTATGAGGAAAGGGGAATCGGAACACCTGGTCACAACCGAAAGGCTGGAGGGAAAGAGAGCACCGGGTAGACCCAGGGAGAAGATACTAGACGGACTTGCAGAGTGGCTGGGGACAAGGAGGGTGGAGAATTTCCTGAAATCCAGTTTTTGCTGTGACTGATCTGTCTGCCTGGCTGTGTCTCAGACTGGCTGTCTGTCTAACTATCTATCAGTCTATTTATCTGTCAAGAAATGACTGAGCAATGAGCTTCTTGTTTACAGAACAGTCCTCAGCCTTCAGACAGAGCTACATCAGATCAGCTGGATTCTGTTCCTCCGAAAAAGGTCAGTTATGTTCCTGTAGTTGGTATACATATACAGTATCATCTATCTATCTATCTATCTATCTATATCTATCTATCTATCTATCTATCTATCTATCTATCCTATCTATCTATCTATCTATCTATCTTCTATCATCATCTATCAATCTATATCTATCTATCTATCTATCTATCTATCTATCTATTCTATCTATCTATCTATCATCTATCTATCTATCTATCTATCTATCTACTATCTATCTATCTATCTATCTATCTATCTATCATATCTATCTATCTATCTATCTATCTATCTATCTATCTATCTATCTATCTATCTATCTTCAATCTATTTATCTATCTATCAATCTATCAGTCAGTCTATCTATCTGTCTATCTATCTATCTATCTGTCTGTCTATCTATCTATATCTCTGTCTATCAATCTATCTATCTATCTGTCAATCTATCTATCTATATCTCTGTCTATCTATCTATCTATCTATATCTCTGTCTATCTATCTATATCTCTGTCTATCTATCTATATCTCTGTCTATCTATCTGTCTATCTATCTATCTATCTATCTATCTATCTATCTACCTACCTCTCTTTCTATCTACCTCTCTTTCTATCTCTCTTTCTATCTCTCAGTCTGTTGTGAACAGATCAGCATGTGTAAGTTTTCTCTATCTTTGTAAAAATTATTGTAAACTTTTCAAAAAGATACTTCTCCTTTGCTCTGGAGAGACAGAGACAAGAATGTTGTTTGAGGTAATGTTGTGAGAAAGTGTATATTGCTTAAGCATAATACGTGTTCGAAAGCACACTTAAACTTTAACATTCCAGTACATCCTGAGAATGAAAACTCCTACTGTGAAATGACACTATCACGGAAAGGTGATATTAATTTTTCTCAGAACAGTGAATCTCAAGTTGTAGTTTGCACCAAGAAAAAGACTGCAATTTGCCTCAGGGAAAACAAAGTAAAATTTCACTTTACACCAGGAACCTGTGAGAATTTCCTGAAATCCAGTTTTTGCTGTGACTGATCTGTCCGTCTGGCTGTGTCTCAGATTGGCTGTCTGTCTAACTATCTATCAGTCTATCTGTCTGTCAAGAAATGACTGAGCCATGAGCTTCTTGTTTACAGAACAGTCCTCAGCCTTCAGGCGGAACTGCATTAGAAGATCTGGCAGTTAATGCTCCTCTGATAGAGGTCAGTTATGTTCCTGTAGTTGGTATAGACAGACAATATCTACCTATCTATCTATCTATCTATCTATCTATCTATCTATCTATCTATCTATCTATCTATCTGTCTGTCTGACCATCTATCTATCTATCTATCTATCTATCTGTAGAATAACATTCATTCACACATACAGACACACTCACACACATAGCTAGACTAGTTGATAATACACACCTCACTACATACATGATTTTTTATCGATGGTAAAACAGAACGATAGCCATTGTGCTTGCATAGTGAGGAAAATATAACACCACACATGTCACTCATATAGTGTTCTTGTCAGTGACAAAACATCACAACAGACTTTGCATTACATATATTGTTTATATCTTTGACAAAACAGAAGAACAACCAGTGTATTTACAGATGACAAGAAAGGATTAATGCAGAGCACATTTACAAATGATTTGTTTGGTATACTTGACAAAACAAAAAATTTGAAATAGTACAAAATTTGGTGTGTTTTTTTTAATTGACAACAAGATAGAACAATGTACATCATGTTTGTAAAAATGACAAAACTGAACAATACATGTAATACAACATATAACCTTTTTGTTTTGGCAGGATACTCCCGATCTCTGATGAACCAGGCAGCGATGACGGAAAACACACAATCGTGTGCAAGAGAAACAGAAGAGAAATCGATGAAGAAGGAAACAAAAGAAAAACAAAAGAAAAGGAAGAAGAACCGAAAAAAAAAGAAAAAAAAAGAAAAACGAAAAGAACGAAACAGTTTTCACATTAATTGAAATGCAATACATTGTGGTACACACGTTTCAGTTACTAAGAAAAGAGATCAGTATACAATTGCATGGCAAAGCAATTTTCTTGTAATTGACACGTTTTTGTCATCATATTTTTTTGTTTGCTGTATTCTGTCTTCCTATTTTCTTTTCTTTTTTTTTTCTTTATTTTGTCTTTTTTTTCGCCTTGTCTGTTTGATGATTTCTTTGTTAAATTGAGTTTGCTGTTCCTGTGTTCTGCACGATATCCAAAGCATTTCCTTTTTGTCTGGCCATTTTAATCGTTGTGTAAACATGTGTGTATATGATGGTAGGGAGTGTTTGTTTGTTGTTTCGTGTGTTTGTGTGTGGCGTGTGCGTGTGCGCGTGCGCGCGCGTGTTTGATTGATAGAGACAAAGGGATATATTCATCGCTTTCATTCTGTTAAAAGCCTTTTTCCCATCGTCATTGCATGATCGATTGACATGTAGAAAGAAATGTGTCATTATAATTTTTGTTGTTTCGTAAACTTTGTGGTTTTCGGTTCGTCTGTTTTCATCATCATAGTGGAAGAGGTTGACATATATTCGTATATTTGCTGTGCAGATATCTGCCTCTGTCAACCATGCTTTTGTGAAACGCTTAAGGCTGTTGTGAAATGGCGTGCTGCCCAAGTTGTCGTTATTGTTATTATTCCATTATGTTTACTGTGTTTTTGTCTCACCATTATTTCATCCACCAGCAGACCACCCAAAGGTGTTCATTCTATCACCGTACCTGTGTCAAGAACACCAAAGAATCTACTGAGTGTCAGGTAGCACCTTCAAGTTACATGTTTTCTCTCACCAATATGCTACCTAGCCAATGTTGATTCTAGGGCAGTTCCAGTGTCAGGAACATCACAAAAACTACTACTGTCTGATGTGAGTGAGGTCACTGACTGGTTGTTCAGTGTTTTGTGTGTAAATGTCAGTGAGCACGATATGTATTGTGTATTGCGTGTGATTAATATTACATATGGGAAAGACCTATGTTGTTGGTTTGGGTTATCCAGATTTCTTTAGACCATACATATTTTTTCTAATTATAACTTGCGTGGCGTATAGTTTGTACCTTTTCAGAGATCCGAAGGGAATAAAGTCATGGATAATCCTTGAGTGTTGATAAGGTACACGTAACATGTTCCTTTGGAAAGACACAAGAGGAGATGATTCTGTCAGGTTGACGAATTTTAGTCTGAAGTTGAGTTTGTTTAGAATAGGTTCATCACACTTGCGTAATTCCATAATTATACTTTCCACCCATGTCTACTAATGATGATCTGGCAGACTTTTTAATCTTGCTGAAAACCTTATCTGCTGGCAAGATCTTGAGAGGGTAGCTTGGTGAGAGAATCTAGCAAATCTTAAAACTAATATGATCAGGATGATTGGTGCATTAAGATGTGCAGCAAATAGACCAGGTTTATGGTGTGCACTGGGATTGAATTCAAGGTATCAGATTTTGTGTTCACAATTCTATCAACATTGTCATTACTACTGGGGGAGTTTTGCACAGGGTTGTGTTGGTCAGGGTCTTGCATTGATAGGGAGTGTACGTCATATAACAGTAATCAGACGTAAGATGAATTAAGGATGGGTGACAGTTCAGAATGACGGCAAATTTGGGATCCCTTTGGAGGCATGTCAGACCTAGCTGAAGAGCAAAATAGGCTGTGTCCAGAGCATCATGTCAGGCCGCTTCTGCGATTGTAAGAACACCCCGTTTCTCTCTTGGTTTGGTAGCTGGGCTGGACCTCACTTGTGCATGCTGCGTGGCATGTTGTCGTCTTCCCACCTTGCAATTGAACTTGTAAACAAGGTATCTTATGACTGAGTCTGAATGGGCTATGTAGTGCATCTACAGCTCCCTTTGCTTGGCGAACTGACTACCATGTGATGTCAGGGGCAGGGAGATGACTGTCCTTTCATTGGGAGGCTTTGTTGCCTTTAGTCCTATCCAGCACCCTCGGGTGTTTTTCGGTAACTTTGACTTGCAGCTTGGCTGCTGGCTTCAGGGAATTAGGTCTGGTAAAACTGCAGGGAAAGTCCTGGTGACAGCTCAGAAAGACTGCAAACTTGGGAACCCTGTAGGGCCATGTCAGATTCAGCTGAAAAGCAAAATAGGCTGTGTCTGGAGCGTCATATCTGGCCGCTTTTGAAATCATATGAAAACCTTCTGTTTCTCTCATGATCCGATAGTTGGGTTTGAATTAGCTGTTGCGCATTGTATGGCTATGTCATGAGGTTTGCCATCTCCCCACCTTTCCATTCGGCTTGTTAACAAGGTAAATGATGACTGAGTCTGGATGGGTCATACAGAGCATGGACAGCCCTCTTTTGGCGAAATGGCTACTGTGTGATGTCAGGAGCTGGGAGCTGATTGTCTTGTTCGTGGTGAAGCGTTATTACTCTGGGTCCCATCCAGCACTCTCGGGTGTTTCTCGGTAGCTTTCACTTGCGGTGAGGCTGTTGGCTTTAGGGAGTCAAGCTTGATGACAGCAAGGAAAGTCCTGGTAACAGCTCGGAGAGACGGCAAACTTGGGATCCCTTTGTGGGTGTCATGTCTGGCTGTTTTTGCGATCGTACTAACAACCCTGTTTCTCTCTTGGTCCAATAGTTGTGCTGGACCTGGCTGGTAGGCGTTGTGTGACTATGCTCAGGGGGTTTTTCATCTCCCCAACTTGCAGTTCGGCTTGTAAACAAAGTAACTGGGTCTGAGTGGATCATGCAGCGCATGGACAGCCCCCTTTGCTTGGCTACCTTATTCTTTCAGAGGCTGGGAGGCGTTTGTCTGGTTAGTGGTGAAGCATTGTTGTTCTGGCTCCCATCCAGCATCCTTGGGCGTTCTTTTTTGTTGTTGTTAACAAGATGAAATCAGTGTATACACAATTGTTTTGAAAACAACGTGAAACTGATAAGTCTGATAGAACCTGAAGACCTTGCCAGTCACATTTTGATCAAACATTTCCATGCACATATGTAACCGTCTTGGACTGAGTGGATATCTTTTATTCTATTTAACGCAAGAGCATGTGCTTACTTTGGAGTATTTTGTTTATCTTTTATTTTGATGTAATCTGGTTGTTTTCAATGTCCACGTAGGGGCCTACATATACAGAGCGGGAATGAGCTTTACTATGATGTATATTGTTGGGCAATGTACAGCAAGAATGGAATATTTGACATGTAATAAGAGTGCTTGCAATGTAATGTAGAGATGGGGAAGGAGAGTTTGCCATGTAATTAGATTTTAACAGAATCGTGATGATAATGGTGATGATGATGATGATGAAGATGATAATAAAAACGATAATAATACTGATGATAATAATAATGATTGATAATAACACTACTACGACTACTTCTACTACTTCTGCTACTACTGCTGCTGCTGCTGCTGCTGCTGCTGCTGTTACTGCTGCCACTGCTACTACCACCACAAAAGAGACATGCGTAGACCAACACAGAGACACATAGAGACATACAGATATGCTGGCACCTATGCAACACATAAACAGACAAGCACCTATACAGGGACATATGCTGGTGAATGCTCAACACTGACACATGCTTGCAAACAAATCGATGAAACATACATGGACAGTATTATCACACACAACTGACATAGGTTTGCAAACAAATCGATGAAACATACATAGACAGCATCATCACACACAACTGACATAGGTTTGCAAATAAATCGATGAAACATACATGGACAGTATTATCACACACAACTGACATAGGTTTGCAAACAAATCGATAAAACATACATAGACAGCATCATCACACACAACTGACATAGGTTTGCAAACAAATCGATGAAACATACATAGACAGCATCATCACACACAACTGACATAGGGTTGCAAACAAATCGGTGAAATATAGCCTACATGGACAGTATTATCACACACAACTGACACAGGTTTGCAAACAAATCGATGAAACATACATATACAGCATCATCACACACAACTGACATAGGTTTGCAAACAAATCGATGAAACATACATGGACAGTATTATCACACACAACTGACACAGGTTTGCAAACAAATCGATGAAACATACATGGACAGTATTATCACACACAACTGACATAGGTTTGCAAACAAATCGATGAAACATACATGGACAGTATTATCACACACAACTGACATAGGTTTGCAAACAAATCGATGAAACATACATGGACAGCATCATCACACACAACTGACATAGGTTTGCAAACAAATCGATGAAACATACATGGACAGTATTATCACACACAACTGACACAGGTTTGCAAACAAATCGATGAAACATACATAGACAGCATCATCACACACAACTGACATAGGTTTGCAAACAAATCGATGAAACATACATGGACAGTATTATCACACACAACTGACATAGGTTTGCAAACAAATCGATGAAACATACATAGACAGCATCATCACACACAACTGACATAGGTTTGCAAACAAATCGATGAAACATACATGGACAGTATTATCACACACAACTGACATAGGTTTGCAAACAAATCGATGAAACATACATAGACAGCATCATCACATACAACTGACATAGGTTTGCAAACAGATCGATGAAACATACATGGACAGTATTATCACACACAACTGACATAGGTTTGCAAACAAATCGATGAAACATACATAGACAGCATCATCACACACAACTGACATAGGTTTGCAAACAAATCGATGAAACATACATGGACAGTATTATCACACACAACTGACATAGGTTTGCAAACAAATCGATGAAACATACATAGACAGCATCATCACACACAACTGACATAGGTTTGCAAACAAATCGATGAAACATACATGGACAGTATTATCACACACAACTGACATAGGGTTGCAAACAAATCGATGAAACATACATGGACAGTATTATCACACACAACTGACATAGGTTTGCAAACAAATCGATGAAACATACATGGACAATATTATCACACACAACTGACATAGATTTGCAAACAAATCGATGAAACATACATGGACAGCATCATCACACACAACTGACATAGGGTTGCAAACAAATCGGTGAAATATAGCCTACATGGACAGTATTATCACACACAACCGACACAAGTTTGTAAAAAAAAAAAAAATCGATGAAACATAGCCTACATTGACAGCATCATCACACACAACTGACATAGGGTTGGAAACAAATTGATGAAACTAATTTTTGTACCTGGTGTTTGTTTGTTTGTGATCTTAAGCTTGACAAAGGCCAGTTGGCCGAAAATTTGCGCCTGTTTTGTCTTCTTGTATTAAATACGCGTTCTTATTCTTTTTTCATCTTTTTTTCTGGACCCTGTTTGCTTGAACGCGGGCAGTCACACTTGTTTTGGATATCATCACGCACAACCAATATATTTGTTCAGTACATCAGGAACAGTAGAGCTGATACAAGTAATAGTATTGTTTAAAGAGATAAGTGTGTAGAATTCTCCTAAAGGGGGATGAAAATCACAGAAGACGAATATCTGAGGGAAGGACGTTACAGTGATGAAGCGCATAGACAGAATGAATGGTGGCCGAAAGTGTTAGTCTTTACATGAGGAACGTAGAGAATTCGTTTTTCTGATGACGATATCAGAGCTGTCTGGAAAGAATATGAATAGTCAGGTTTTTGTTTTTACTGTGCATGTATATACAGAGAAAGAATAAGAGTTTTAACATGTAATCACCTTTTTTGCTGTCTGCATGTGTATGGGCATGAGAATGAGAATTTCATCATGTGATTTGATTGTTTGCAGTTCTTTTTCATTTTTGTTCTTCTTGCGTGTGCCGATGAGTGTGATCTTTTGCAGTTCCTGCTAATTGCCATGGATCTTGATTGTCAGAGGAGTTCTAATTAACCATGTCTGCAGTCATTCCGGTAGATAGAGGCGATGTTGCTGCAATCTGTGGTTGTCTTTGGTCCACTCGACTGCAGGGGCAGGCTGGTGATGGCGACAGCTTGACTGATTTACGTTTTCATATGGGTGTTGAGCTGTTTGTGGCCGGTGTGGATAGTCATCGGGACCACTTGCTGCTCTGTGGACAGAATGTGGTAGTCATCCTTTTCTGTCAGTGGCTTCAGAAGTGATCGGATGATGCTCCTTCTCTCACTGTAGCTGACTCCGGTTCTGGTTGGTCTTTCTGAGCTCCTCTTTTTCCTAGCTAATTTATCGTCTCGTTTTCTGGTAATTCACCGTGAGAAGAGGCGAGGGAGGGTCTAGTAAAAGACTACTCTTCTTGGTCTTCTGATTTGCTGGAAGGGCTTTCTCAGATGGGAGAGCTTGTCATTCTCAGGGCCTGCACTCCGTGTCACGAAGAGTTCTTTGCCTGTACGAATATTTTCGGATGGAAAACCCGTTTGTGGCAACAAAAATTGCGTTACGCGTCGTCTTCGTAGAGGAATTTTGTTCGTAAATGTGTTCGTAACTTTAGTAGTGCCACCCTCCACCCCCACCCCCCATCACTAACTGTGTTCATAGCTAAATGGATAGTACTGATACACGGCATAGGCGGTGTCGGTGTGTGCAGACAACACTTAGTAAGCGACCCAAATTTCGTACTGACTACATGAACGTTTGGTTGAAGAGATGAGAGAATTCACTCATTTAAATATCACAACAAAACAATAACCTAAACAAACAGTAAGTTACACTAGCAGAAGAACAATAACGATAACTTCACTATTGCTTTAGTGATGAACCTACACTTTCTTAAAACCCTTTGACTCCTGCGTCCTATCTACCAACTGCAAAAACTTGACCCTTTGACTCCCTCACCCTATCCACCAGCTTCTTGCAGGAAGCTGGTGGATAGGTTGAGGGAGTCAGAGGGTCAAGTTTTTGCTTTGCTAGCATGGTTGGCAATGCAGGATACTGGTAGCCAGTGTGCAGGAGTCAAAGGGTTAAACTCTATATTTTTCTTCATTTTCGTAATATTTCATCTGTAACCTGATCATACTGAGTGACCAAAATAAAGTAATAAAAAAATCAACATATAGGCCTACCGATTGCTATGAAATAGAGTACACGAATATCATCGTTCAACATATACAGAGTGCTATGAAATAGAGTACACGAATATCAACGTTCAACATATACCGAGTGCTATGAAATAGAGTACACGAATATCAACGTTCAACATATACAGAGTGCTATGAAATAGAGTACACGAATATCAACGTTCAACATATACCGAGTGCTATGAAATAGAGTACACGAATATCAACGTTCAACATATACCGAGTGCTACGAAATAGAGTACACGAATATCAACGTTCAACATATACCCAGTGCTATGAAATAGAGTACACGAATATCATCGTTCAACATATACAGAGTGCTATGAAATAGAGTACACGAATATCAACGTTCAACATATACCGAGTGCTATGAAATAGAGTACACGAATATCAACGTTCAACATATACCGAGTGCTATGAAATAGAGTACACGAATATCAACGTTCAACATATACCGAGTGCTACGAAATAGAGTGCACGAATATCAGCGTCTCCCCCCCCCCCCTCTCTCTCTCTCTCTCCCTCTGTCCTTTCTTCTCAGTTTTCACACCATCACCACCCCACCATCATCCCTTTATACCTCCATCTTTCTGTCTTTCTACCTCAGTTTTCTCCTTTCCCCCTCCTCTCTCTCTCTAACGGAATGTGAGAGCACATCAGACGCAGCTGCCTGGAGAACTGAGAGGAAATCTGAGATCGAGAGGAACACCACTTGATACTGATAGTGTGTCACCCGTATTCTGAATCACAGGGTCGTTTGTACGAGTGCCTCGGTTTTTGCTCGGTCGTTATGTCGTGTTTGCAATGTGTATTGTATATGGAGACGATGATCATTTTGCCATGTTTTGATGATAATTTTGCCATGTTTTGATGATAATTTTGCCATGTTTTCAGACTGTTTGCAATGCGCATGCATAAAGGGAAATAATAGGAGATTGCAATGAGAATCTTGCTATGTACACTGAAATTTCATTTTGGTGTATTTTACATAATCATTTTGGAAGGATTGTCTTACTGTCAGCATGCCGGTTGCTTAGTCTGGAAAGAAAATTCACTGCTTTTTGTGTGTTCGGTCAGTGGTGACTGTGTTAGTTTGGAAGTCTCATTTGTGTGTTTGTTGAGCACGACTCTGTGTGTGTGTGTGTGTGTGTGTGTGTGTGTGTGTGTGTGTGTGTGTGTGTGTGTGTGTGTTGGTGTGTGGTGTGTGCGCGCGTGCGTGTGAATATGTCATATCGCTGTGTTTGCAGTGCAGTCAAAGAAACTTGATTTAAATTCTATTGTTTTTCGTTCCCGGTACTAATGTCTTGATTAATAGTAATTCAAAATAATCTTTTCAATGTGTACAAGTACTATCTTTTCAAAGCAGTGTTTATCGTTGTTGTCACTTAGTGATTATAATGCTTAACTTGTTGTGGACATTGCATTTTGTTGTTGTTGCTTTTTGGCAGTTACGTGTTTGTGGCAGTTATGTGTTATCATAGAGTAAGTTGTTTTTTCTCTTTCAGCTGTCAGTGTTGTACATGTATTCTAGAATTGGAAAATGTTATAGCAAGGCAATTGTTCACTGTAACGTATGATGTGTTTTCAATAAAAACATGATGACATAACGTTATTCTGTCTCTTTGTGTCTATCTCTGTCTCTTTGCCTGAGTCTGTCTCTCTTTCTGTCTCGGTGTGTGTGTGTGTGTGTGTGTGTGTGTGTGTCTGTCTCTCTCTCTCTGTGCATCT
>JAPXFY010000022.1:48459051-48462682 GCA_030674185.1 Monoplex corrugatus
CAAGTTTGAATGTGTGATTAGCTGACCGCGTCTCTAAAGCCTGACTTCAAGTTTGAATGTGTGATTAGCTGACCGCGTCTCTAAAGCCTGACTTCAAGGTTGAATGATTCGAATTTTAATCCTGACATTGTGGTGGTCACATCTAACGTTACCTTCGGCCAATTAACACGCCATTTTCAAAAGTCTGTTTCGGACAGTGACTTTTACTGCTAAGTGTCACCCCTTAGAATCTGTCCAACTCCCCAACGTGGAGAATAATGGCGTTATTTCTTGATATTTGCTTCTGGTCTTTGGTGCGGTCACTTCACAGGTCTAGGGTATTGATCCATCCAGTCTAATGTCTATTTATTTCCTCTTGCCCCATTACAGCCTTATTCCGTTTCTGTGCCCAGCTGCGAAAGGTTTTAGTACTGGACAATGGCGACTGACCATTACTTTTCAAAATGCGATACCTACTAGTGGCCTGTGGTGTTTGCCTTTAATTTACCGATCCATTCTACTGGGACATCAAATAGTCTGTTTCGGACAGTGACTTTTAAGGGGTGACACTTAGCAGTAAAAGTCACTGTCCGAAACAGACTAAGGAATTCCTGTGATAATATGTCCCCTCCCCCATAAAAAATGTCATTTTTTTTAAGAGAATAGGGGGGATAACGAACATACACAATATAACATATGATCCAGTAGACAAGACTCTCGTACATGATTGACAGGCGATAGGAAGGCTTGGGGATAGGGAATTTTATCAGTCAATTATATGAAATGGAATGAATCTGAACACTTGTGTGCATGCTGAAGAAGATACCGTAGAGGTTGGGATCGATGGGCCAGCTCCAAGAAGATCGCGTGCGTCACCTGTGGTAGGTAGAGTTCTGTCAGCACACTCATGAAAACTGTCAGACTTCCACACATGCAGGCATGTTGTGTTGTGTAGAACACCATTCAGGCTGAATTAATGTCCATGCAGGAGGACATCAAAGAAAGCACTGAAGATGGAGATAATATGGCGTGTCACCAAGTAGGAAGACTGAAGACAAGGAAGAACTGCACACTACATGATGACCATGGAGATAAGGGTGGTGTTGCATGTGGCACAGTTCATTGCAGAATTTATGTCAACATGTATTGTCTGTTTCACCCTCTTGAACAGCAATGTTACTGGACATGTGTGTTCATGATGTCTCGTATGCAAACTGTGGCTAAATAGATGAATACCACAGTATATATGATGGTGTGTGAAAGGAGTCCATAAAACATCTGAGTCAGGGGAGGGGATGACTCAGGAGCGAAGCTGAGCTGAGATGACTGGAGCGGAGACGAGCTGCTGCAGGCACTGGGATGAAGAACAGTTAGTAGCGTAGAATCGCCCCGATGATGAAGACCAGTAACTTCTTGCACAACGTGTTCGGATTCATGGGACTTTGACTTTGAGGGTAAGGGATTGGAACATACAGCATTTAAATAGAGCAATCGCTTGTCATCCATGTCAAGAATAAGCAAGGTATACACTGTATATAAGTCAAATGTCATCCATGTCAAGCTTAATTAGGCAATGCAACGTAGGCCAAATAGAAACATAATTGGAATATGAATGAAGTTGTCTGTAATACCATACAAGGTCACACTACATCATAAATAAAGACATGTAAGGCATAAAAAGGTAAGGACATTAGGCACTTGAATAATACACTAGCAATAAACAAACATAATGGGTATTAGGAAAAGTCTGCTGAAAAACACACTTCGTACATGTAAACAACCAATGCTTGAAAACATCAACGTCACACTTGTAAAAACTACTACAATCATATAAGAAGTAGAACCACGAAATAACATCATTGACAGAACGATACTTAATATCCTCACAAGATTGCAAGACATGCAGTGTAAAGCTGCACTGTATACTGAAGCCATAGGACAGTTTAACATCACTGTGAGGAAGTAAAATGGATTCATCAAAGAAGAACGCCACTTGAAATATCATCAAAAGCACTAATACACATTCCCATAGTCCCAGAAGTAAGCAAAGTTGAAGACGACACTATATTTGTAGCACACCGAGTCCAAATCTTACAGAATGTTCGTTACAGAAGTGGATTGGCGATTCCACAAGTTCGCCTCATAGGACGTACAGACAGTAACCTGCAGCACTTGAATACACACATGTTCGAAGCAAACTGAAAATGTTCGAAGCAAGCTGAAAAAGTACATGAAATAATACAAAGTGGCATATCTCCTTGGTACGGGAGAGGGATCTCAGCAGAAGTCTTGCAAACTTGTAACAGAGCTCAAGTAAGATTTCATCATACTATCGCAGGAAGGGAGTATTTGGCACACACACACAGAGGGAAGGAGAGTGACGAGAAGAAATGCACTAACCACACTAGACATGAAGCTGGTGGATAGGGTGAGGGAGTCAAAGGGTCAAGTTTTTGCAGTTGGTAGATAGGACGCAGGAGTCAAAGGGTTTTAAGAAAGTGTAGGTTCATCACTAAAGCAACAGTGAAGTTATCGTTATTGTTCTTCTGCTAGTGTAACTTACTGTTTGTTTAGGTTATTGTTTTGTTGTGATATTTAAATGAGTGAATTCTCTCATCTCTTCAACCAAACTTTCATGTAGTCAGTACGAAATTTGGGTCGCTTACTAAGTGTTGTCTGCACACACCGACACCGCCTATGCCGTGTATCAGTACTATCCATTTAGCTACGAACACAGTTAGTGATGGGGGGTGGGGGTGGAGGGTGGCACTACTAAAGTTACGAACACATTTACGAACAAAATTCCTCTACGAAGACGTCGCGTAACGCAATTTTTGTTGCCACAAACGGGTTTTCCCTCCGAAAATATTCGTACAGGCAAAGAACTCTTCGTGACACGGAGCCCAGGCCCTGAGAATGACAAGCTCTCCCATCTGAGAAAGCCCTTCCAGCAAATCAGAAGACCAAGAAGAGTAGTCTTTTACTAGACCCTCCCTCGCCTCTTCTCACGGTGAATTACCAGAAAATGAGACGATAAATTAGCTAGGAAAAAGAGGAGCTCAGAAAGACCAACCAGAACCGGAGTCAGCTACAGTGAGAGAAGGAGCATCATCCGATCACTTCTGAAACCACTGACAGAAAAGGATGACTACCACATTCTGTCCACAGAACAGCAAGTGGTCCCGATGACTATCCACACCGGCCACAAACAGCTCAACACCCATATGAAAACGTAAATCAGTCAAGCTGTCGCCATCACCAGCCTGCCCCTGCAGTCGAGTGGACCAAAGACAACCACAGATTGCAGCAACATCGCCTCTATCTATCGGAATGACTGCAGACATGGTTAATTAGAACTCCTCTGACAATCAAGATCCATGGCAATTAGCAGGAACTGCAAAAGATCACACTCATCGGCACACGCAAGAAGAACAAAAATGAAAAAGAACTGCAAACAATCAAATCACATGATGAAATTCTCATTCTCATGCCCATACACATGCAGACAGCAAAAAAGGTGATTACATGTTAAAACTCTTATTCTTTCTCTGTATATACATGCACAGTAAAAACAAAAACCTGACTATTCATATTCTTTCCAGACAGCTCTGATATCGTCATCAGAAAAACGAATTCTCCACGTTCCTCATGT
>JAPXFY010000022.1:48462782-48512782 GCA_030674185.1 Monoplex corrugatus
GTAGTAGTAGTGGTGGTAGTTGTAGTAATAGTGGTAGTAGTAGTAGTAGTGGTAGTAGTAGCAACAGCAGCAGTAGTAGTAGTAGCAGCCACAGTAGTAGTAGTAGTAGCAACAGCAGCAGTAGCAGCAGCTGCCGCTGTAGTATAGTAGTAGTAGCAGTAGCAGCACTGTACCACTAATACTAGTAGCAGCAGCAACAACAGCAGCCATAGTAGTAGTAGTAGTAGCGGTAGTAACAGTGGCAGTAGTATTACTAGCAACTGCAGCTGTTAGTAGTAGTAGTAGTATTTTTTGAAGTGGTGTTAGTCCTGATATGGTTGTAGTAGTTGGCTGGGCTATAAGTAATAATTATGAACTGCACTGAACTGAACAGCAGCAGCCAGTCATTTTGGACATGGACAATGACCTGAGCAGCAGCAGCAGTAGTAGTAGTTAGTAGTAGCAGCAGCAGTTAGTAGCAGTAGTAGTAGCAGCAGCAGCAGATGTAGTAGTAGTAGCAGCAGTGTAGTAGCAGCAGTGTAGTAGGTAGTAGCAGCAGCAGTCAGATGTAGTAGCAGCAGCAGGAGTAGTAGCAGCAGTGAGTAGGAGTAGCAGCAATAGAGAGTAGCAGCAGCAGCAATGAGTAGAGTAAGCAGTAGCAGTAGCAGCATGCAGCAAGTAGTTAAGTAGCAGCTAGGTAGCAGCAGCAGCAATAGTAGTAGCAGCAGAGTAGGTAAGTAGCAGCCATAGTAGTAGCAGCAGTAGTAGTAGTAGAAGCAGCAGCAGTAGTAGTAACTTTAGTAATTGTAGTAGTAGCACCAGCAGTAGCTAGTAGCAGCAGCAGTAGTAGTAGCTTTAGTAATAGTAGCAGCAAGAGCAGTAGTAGTAGCTTTAGTAATAGTAGTAGCAGCAGCATTAGTATAGTAGTAGTAGTAGCAGCAGCAGTAGTAGCAGCAACAGCAGTAGTAGTAGTAGCAGTAATTTTAGTAATAGTAGTAGTAGCAGCAGCAGTAGTAATTTTAGTAATTAGTAGTAGAGCAGCAGCAGTGTAGTAGTAGCAGCACAGCAGCAGTAGTAGTAGCAGCAGCAGTAGTTGTAGTAATAGTAATAGTAGCAGCAGCAGTAGTAGTAGCAGCAGTAGTAGTAATAGTGTAGCAGCAGCATGTAGTAGTAGTAGCAGCAGCAGCAGTAGTAGTAGCAGCAGCAGTATGTATGTAGCAGCAGCGCAGTAGTAATAGTAATAGTAGCAGCAGCAGCGTAGTATGTAATAGTAGTAGCAGCAGCAAGTAGTAGTATTTAGTAATAGTAGTAGTAGTAGCAGCAGATGTAGTAGTAGCAGCAGCAGGTAATAGTAGCAGCACGCAATAGTAGTAAATAGTGTAGCAGCAATAGAAGTAGCAGCAGTAGTAGTAATAGTAGCAGCAGCAGTAGTAGTAATAGTAGCAGCAGCAGTAGTAGTAATAGCAGCAGCAATAGTAGTGGTAGTAGCAGCAATAGTAGTAGCAGCGGTAGCAGTAGCAGCAGTAACTTTAGTAATAGTAGCAGCAGTAGTACTAGTAGCAGCAAGGCAGTAGTGGTAGCTTTAGTAATAGTTAGCAGCAAGAGCATAGTAGTAGCTTTAGTAATAGTGTATAGTAGCAGGACAGCCAGTATCATTAGCAGTAACTTTAGTAATAGTAGTCAGCAGCAGTAGTAGCTTTAGTAATAGTAGTAGCAGCAGCTAACAAGTAGTAGTAGTATGTAGTAGCAACAGTAGTAGTAGTAGCAGTGGACACCGTCAATGACCCGAACGGCAATAAAAAATACTGGTCTAAGGGAAACAACTATAGCATATTTAATCAATGCTGTAAGCCAGCCACGATAGCTTCCCCTAGAAACCATTTCAGTCTGTGGCTGTGTATTACTTGCTTAATAAATCTGTGCAATGGTGCCAATGGAAATATGGTGCCCACTCATTCGACCGTCATCCGTTGTATGGCTTGCAGTATCCATTATAAACGTGCCGCTCCTGTCTGATGAAAGACTATCACAGCAGGTGTCTATTCCCGGTCCAGTTCACGGAGAGCTATACGCGTCATAGTATAATAATTGTTCGTATGCTAGTGTACTCTCAAACGGTAACGTATTGCCGTACGAATTGCTGCTATTATGATCGACCTGTTCTGTTATTATTACTGCAAACTTACTGTTGTAAATCATTCTTGTAAAGTACTAGTCACCACAATTAGGACTCACTAGACATTACACAGTAAAAGTTTTTTTTTTTTTTAATGGATCACGAAGAACTCAAACTGTAAGGCGAGCTGACCATATTTCTCAATGTTGTTACACAGTCTGTATCTTGACTGGGCGTTCATTATCGGCGTTTGCACGTCTCCATAAGCCAGCCGCCGACATGATCTTTCTAACGTACACATTTGATATTCCTGTGCGTGTGCACGAAAAGGATATGGGCACTGGCAGGTCTGCACACATCTAGGGCCTAAATCATTTCTGTAGTAATAATTATTGTCTGGTCTTGGGGCCTTTCTCGGTTTCACCTTTTTCAACAAAACAAAATAAAACAACACACACAACGCAACACAACACAACAAAAACGGAAAACAACAAAACAAAAACAACAAAACATAACAAAACAACCAAAAAGAAAACAAACCCAACCACCTTAGAACAAAACAGTAATTCCATACTCTCCTAGGAATGAACATACTAAACTGATTTCTTTAGATTGTTTATTCATTAAAAAAAATAAAGTTATGAAAAAAGTATTACCCATCGTCTTTTTATTACCTTTTAGTTTTACGGACACCACAACCCCTCCCCATGCTCGAATGTGCATGTCCATGTGCTTGATAATACAGCCACTGGCTAAAATGACTGCTAGGGGAAGCTATCGTAGCAGACTTAGAGCGTTGATTAAATATGCTGAGTTGTTTCCCTTAGACCAGTATTTCTCTTTGCCGCTAGGGTCATTGTATCCACACTGACTGGCTGCTATTACCAAAAAATTCTCTTTGCTATTACTACTATTTTACTACTACTACTGCTGCTACTACTATCACTATTGATGTTGCTGCTACTAGTACTAATAGTATACTACAACTGCTACTACTATGATTGCTGCTGCTGCTGCTGCTACTACTACTACTACTACTAATACTGCTGGCTGCTGATACTGCTACATACTACTACAGGAATATCAAATGTGTACATTACAAAGATCCTGTCGACGGCTGGCTTATGGAGACATGAAAACGCTGATAATGCACGCCCAGTGAAGATACAAACTGTGTAACAACACTGAGAAATGTGGTCAGCTTGCCTAGCAGCTTGAGTTCTTCGTATTCCATTAAACACAATGTGTACTGTGTAATGTCCAGCGAGTCCTAATTGTGAAGACAAGTGCCGTACAAGAATGGTTTACAACAGTAAGTTTGCAGTAATAATAACAGAACAGGTCGATCATAGCAGCAGTTGCTATGGCGATACGTTACCGTTCGAGAGTACACTGCATACGAACAATTACACTACAACCCGTATAGCTCTCCGTAAATTGGACTGGGGAATTACAGACACCTGCTGTGATAGTCATTCATCAGACAGGAGCGGCATATGTATAATGGATGCTGTAAGCCATAGCACAGCACATCCATTGCTTAGTCCAAACATTTGTTCTTCATATGATGATAGAAGTACAGGGTTTGTGTTAAGGTCGTTCATGATATGATATCTATTAGAGTGATTTTCTGTTGGCTCAAAGGAGTTTTGAAGAGCAGGTCGATGAAACGGCAATACAATCATCATATAACTATAACTGATGTTATTCTATTACAAAGTTTGGAAGGAAATTATTGACATACTGACATCACATGTAAACAGTATCACTGAATCACTGTTTACACTGCTTACATAACATAGAGACTTGCTCTCCCTTATGCCGCAGGCATGAGGGGGAGGAATAAAGGTTGATCACTCTCAGTTGTTCTGGGCCACCTTCTGTGTGGTACCCCAGTCAATTTTCATTCTCTCTTACATGAACATGAACTATGTTTGTGGTACCCAGTCAATTTTCATTCTCTCTTACATGAACATGAACTATGTTTGTGGTACCCAGTCAATTTTCATTCTCACTTACATGAACATGAACTATGTGGTACCCCAGTCAATTTTCATTCTCACATGAACTATGTGGTACCCCTGTCAATTTTCATTCTCTTTTACATGAACATGAACTATGTTTGTGGTACCCCAGTCAATTTTCATTCTCACTTATATGAACATGAACTATGTGGTACCCCAGTCAATTTTCATTCTCACTTACATGAACATGAACTATGTTTGTGGTACCCCAGTCAATTTTCATTCTCACTAACTTATACGAAGATGAACTATGTGGTACCCCAGTCAATTTTCATTCTCACTTACATGAACATGAACTATGTTTATGGTACCCCAGTCAATTTTCATTCTCACTTATACGAAGATGAACTATGTGGTACCCCAATGTTCATTCTCTCTTACATGAACATGAACTATGTTTGTGGTACCCCAGTCAATTTTTATTCTCTCTTACATGAACATGAACTATGTGGTACCCCAGTCAATTTTCATTTTCTCTTACATGAACATGAACTATGTTTGTGGTACCCCAGTCAATTTTCATTCTCTCTTACATGAACATGAACTATGTTTGTGGTACCCCAGTCAATTTTCATTCTCTCTTACATGAACATGAACTATGTTTGTGGTACCCCAGTCAATTTTCATTCTCACTTATATGAAGATGAACTATGTGGTACCCCAGTCAATTTTCATTCTGACTTACACGAACATAAACTATGTTCGTGGTATCTCAGTCAATTTTCATTCTCACTTACATGAACATGAACTATGTTTGTGGTACCCCAGTCAATTTTCATTCTGACTTACACGAACATGAACTATGTGGTGCCCCAGTCAATTTTCATTCTCACATGAACATGAACTATGTGGTACCCTGTCAATTTTCATTCTCACTTACTTAAACATGAAGTATGTTTGTAGTACCCCAGTCAATTTTCATTCTCATTTATATGAACATGAACTATGTGGTATCCCAGTCAATTTTCATTCTCACTTACATGAACATGAACTGTGTTTGTGGTATCCCAGTCAATTTTCATTCTCACTTACATGAACATGAACTACGTTCAAAACTCGGTAAACTACACTCTTGGGACATGAACATGCCTATTTTCTGATAGTTTTCAATCACAAATTTTATCATGACCGTTCTGTATACAGACCTATCATCAAGGACTGTTTTGAGTGGATGATCACGTAGATCACTGTGACAGACATGCATGTTTTTGTCTTATGCTTTTACCACGATGCGAGAACTAATGCACTGGCGCCCAACACAGAATACCAAGCTCGCTACTATGATAATCAAGTGTTACAAAACATGTTCGATGTACTGACACAGTGTATACCAAAGTACAAAATACAACTCACTAATGCTACAGAAAGAAAAGGTGACCTTGTTGATCTGTTATAATGAAAGCCTTTGAAACAAGTTCTTACCGGTCTGGATTAGACTGAATTGAAACTGGATTCATTATTCAACACAAAGGAATATTTTCCTGGTTGCTCATCCCTGGGAAAGCATGCTGTCATGTTAAGAAGCCACTTTTTCTCTCTTTCTTGTATGCATTAACAATTTTGGGTCAACTATGAAAGTGGATTTTTCCACACTATTTTATCAGGGACTTGGGTTAACTGTGAAAGTGGATTTTTCTACAGAATTTTGCCAGGGACAAGTCTTTTATTACCATGGGATCTTTAATGTGTGCTAACTGCATGCTGCAGTACACCACATCTTAGTGATTTCTCTCACCCACACCACACAAGACCGGGGTTCATCATCTCGTCAAAATAAAAATCCAGCACCCAAAGCAGTGAAGGGAAGGGGAGGGGGTGGGGAGAAAATCTTTTGTCAGACCGGGGATCAAACTCAGACTTCCCCAATCCACCCAGCTGTAAATGGGAGCCTGTTCCTCTTTATAAGTGATCTGTACTGATTTTGTAATCTACACTCATGTTCAAAATTTGCTGCCATATAAAGGCCATTGTAAATATTAATAATACGATAAAAATAGCAATCATCATCATCATAATAATGACAAATAATAATAATAATACAATGATAATAATAATAATAAAAAATAATGATGATGATGATGATGACGATGACAACGACAATGATGATGATGATGATAATATTAACAATAATAACAATATGTCCATTTGCATAACACAAACAGTCAACATCAAAGAATGCCTATTGCACTTTACATGGATAGAACAAAAACTAAAGGGGAAAGGGTTGCCATGTCAAAACATTATCGCAGTATAAACATAGCTAGATAAACATATCAATACGTCATTGCAGCATTAACATAGCTCACCAAAAAATAACATCAGATCACAGCATGAAATTAGAAACAGATGGTAGTGTATCTAGTCAATAACAACAGAAACAATGAAACATATGGCAGAAAATATATATATAAATCACCTGATCAATTCTATCTTTCTCTCTCTCACACACACACAGACACACACACACTTGAGCTTGCAAACATATACAGGTATCATTAAATAAATAAATATTCATACTCATAGAATGCACAAACATACATACATATACATGAGGGTGGATAGGGTACTGGTCAATACATTATAAGTAATGCAGCAATAACAGATACTACTACTACAACTAGCTTGAAGGGCACACACACACACACACACACACACACACACACACACACACACACACACACACACACACACACACATACATGAGGGTGTATAGGGTACTGGTCAATACAGTATTTATAAGTAATGCAGCAATAATAGTACTACTAGTACTACTACAACCAGCATGAAGGATACACAGATGAAAGAGAAATGTACAGAATTAAACATGTTTTTCACGTGTCATAGTGGAGTTTGTTTAACTACAACCAAACACATACACAAACACACACACGATATACACATGCACATACATTTGCGAGCGCGCACACACGCACAAACACACAGAGCGAGCGAGCGAGCGAGCGAGAGAGAGAGAGAGAGAGAGAGAGAGAGAGAGAGAGAGAGAGAGAGAGAGAGAGAGAGAGAGAGAGAGACAAAGACACACAGAGAAATTACATTAAGACAGAACCATAAATAACCACAAGCAATTAATCTATGCAATTTCGGACAGATTTCAGAAAGAGAGATTTTTCTGAGGTGTGTTCTGAAAGTGACAGTAAGCACTGAGCAGCAGACAACTGCTTTGTTTTAAAGACTTTGGGAGGGAGTTCTACTTTGTCAGGCTAAAAGCAGAGATAGATTTCTTTCAAGAAGTTGTCAGAGAGAACCAAGGTATTGTAAAGTCTTAAGACAGAAACTCTTTGAAACCTGAGAGCTTTGGAAGTATTTTTTTAAAAACTTTGTTAACTTCATTTTTTAGTTTACAGTAAACAAAAATCAACATACAATATGGCAACGAAAAATGGTATCAAATCAAAATGAAAAAGCATTGTTGACATACAACACACAACACAGAAACATTCACACAATATTTTATATATTGGAGGTTTCAAAGTAAAGATAAATATTTAAGTACACGTCATAAAGATAATTTTATTCTCTATTGAGAAAACACTGGTATATAGTTTTACCACTGGACAAGTGAAAGTTTACTTTGGCATTATACTGTTCAGTTTTAAATCTCATATTTAATGGTCTTTGGAAAGTATGTGCATTCAAATTACATTTGTCAGTCTTGCATTTATAGTGGTGCCTCAGGATACAAGGGTCTCCTTGTACGAGCAAATCAGGTTACAAGCACAAAATACTTGGAAAATTCGCCTCGGTAGTTGAGCATTTGGTCGCGTTACGAGCAACGTTGTAGTTACGCCACGTGCTTCCTGCTGCTGCATCCTGCTCTCAGTGTGCGTTGTTCTCTCATAGCGGAAGCATCTCTGCGTTCATTTGCGCTTTTCAGTATTTTTTTGTGGTTTACATGAAGAAATTTTATAACCCACGATGTCATCCACAGTAACCCTTTCCTCCTCCCCATCGTCTTCCTCAAGCCAGCCACGACTCTTCATAAAAGTAAAGTACAGTATATTATTTATCATTGCTAATGTTAGAAAAATTACTTTAATTCTGCATAAAATACCATGTTGGATTTTTACATTGATATTTTTGGGATGTTGAACGGATTAATTGGATTTCCATTATTTTAAATGGGGAAATTCGTTTCGAGATACGAGTTTTTCATGATACGAGCTACGTTATGGAACGAATTAAATTCGCATCCTGAGGTGCCACTGAATAACTTTGCGAGCAATATAGTAAGATCAAAATATTCTATTTTCACAGTTTGAGCAACACTGAACAATACAAGAGTACCTGTGATTTTAATGTTAAAGGTATTTTTGCATTCTTCATTGATTACATGTTTGATTAAGTTCCAAAAGTTATGGACACAGCAGCAATTCCACAGGAAATGTTTAATACAGTCCCTTGTATTATAACACCATGTACAATTTGTCATAGTTTCTATACCCATTGCATTTAAAATGATACAGGTAGCAATAACCTGATGTACTGTTCTCAGCTGTAACCAGTTTAGCTTGACATCATTTAATTTATGAATGTTTTAAAATGTCTTTCCCACAAAATATTAATATTTTGTTTCTCTGACTACTTCAGTAACAGTCTGGTTTACTACAATCAAATTTAATTTTTTTTATTCTTACTGTACACAACACCCGAACACCTTGTAGAGGGGTCAAATTTTCGACTTTAAAGTCTTTCTCAAGAAACTCAGAATTTAATTTTTTTTATAGTAGAGTTTTGCCCCCTTTTGCACACTCAGTATTACTGCACTGTGCACACTTAAAATATCACCTACATTATTGTTCAATTGATTTCAGGTTCTTTTTAAATTTTGTTTGACTGAAGATATCCATCCACTATAAGTAACAAAGTTAATATGGCAGTCAGTGTTAGTTCTAAATTCTTCACAGGTTAAAAAAAACAAACAAACAAAAAACAGCCATTTCTCATAGATTTAAAAAAAACAAAAAAACAGCCATTTTTAAGAAAGTGTTGAATGGATAATATTCCTTTCTTTATCTGTTGTTATTGTTTAAAGCCCAGCCGACTGCATAAAGCGATATCAGGGCTATAACCGCTTCAACAAACCTTCAGGGAAAAAAGAAAAAAAATTAAGTATACATATCAATGCATTTGCGCACATAATCTAAGGACATGCCCCCGGTGCTGACCACTCCATTCAATTTATCACAACAGGGGATTTAAAAAACACACCTAAATACAAATTTAAGCATACCTAGGACACAGAACATGTATAAAAAAGGACATAAATTGCCTAAAATTGCTTCCCCATATTTCACCTCCCTTGAGCCAAAAATGCACTTAATACATGTATCCAATTATTAATTCTAACAGAAAGTACATAAGACTTTATGGAAAACATACCGGTGAATGGACCAGCAAGGCAGAAAATGATAGAAAGAAATGACAGACAGCAAAGGAGGAAGAAAGAAAGAAAGAGTGACAGAAAAGAGGAAATTTCTAGCACAGAATCTTCAGAAGGTTGGGATACCATTTATATAGAAAGAGGCCCCTGCATCCCCACAGGGGGCTTTCTCTGTTTATTGTCTTTGATTATCAAATTATCCACTTTTATTTATTTGGTTAAAGAAAATAGGTTAAGCTCACAATTCACTTGAGTTCTTAGGTCTTATGTGATTACATAATGTCATACAGGCCTTAAACATAAGGGTCTCAAAACAGATTGTTCATCATGAAACATGACACAACCACTGATCTATAGTATTAAATATTTTTCAGAAATGGACAAGTTTCTATTGCAACACTTTTACATTCATAATTTGAAAGTTTAATGGTTTTTATCCATGTTGGTTTAAGAGCATGTATATATACATGCCAATTAGGTGTACATAACCTCCTTGCTTTTTGCTTTTGGTGACAGTCATTCTGTTCACTTTATCTTGTTTTCCATTCTATACATACTAAAAACATAACTTTTGTAACTTTTGTATCAAGTGATCAGGTGGATTTGGCAACAAATCCACAATGTTAGATGTAAGCTTAGATAGCACAAGAGAATTTATAAATGCAATTTTACCAATTGGAGTGATGGTTCTTTGTGACCAAAATTTAAATAACATTTCAGACAAAATAATTCATGGTTTCACAATTTCATAGAGCTTAAATAGAAGACTGACACAAAATGGATCCTCAGGGTATGTACAGACGAATTGAAAAATACATGCACATCAACTGGTTGCTTAAAATCGAAAGATGGCACGCTTATCATGGAAAAAGACAAAATATTGAGCAGATGGGGACAGTACATTAAAGACCTTTTTGAGGATGACAGAAACGAAGAACACATCATAAAAAAGAAGTTCGAAGGATCACCCATAATGAAAGATGAAGTTAGAGCAGCACTGAAAAAGATGAAACCAGGAAAAGCCCCAGGACCAGACAACATTACTACAGAGATGTTTGAAGCCATGGAGGAATTTGGTATAGAAAAAATAACAGTCCTCCTAAATGAAATTTACAACACTGGAAAAATCCCCAAAGATATGTCAAAATCAATTTTTATTGCACTTCCAAAGAAGACAGGGGCTATAGAATGCGAACTCCATCGTGCATCGCACAATTAGTTTGATGAGTCATGTAACAAAAATCCTGTTAAGAATAATCATGATGAGGACAAAGAATAGAATCAAACAAGAAATAGCAGAAGAATAGTGTGGATTTGTGGAAGGGAAAGGAACTATTAATGCCATATACATCCTAAGAATTATCATAGAGAGGTCAATTGAGATGAATAAAGATTTGTATTTATGCTTTGTTGACTATACCAAAATCACAAAAAAAAAAAATGCAAAAAAAGGATTTGAATATAGGGACATGGAATGTACAGACTATGTTAGAATTAGGAAAGCTCTACCTACTAGTCAAAGAATTAGAAAGGAGCAAGATGAACATAACAGGGCTCTGTGAGGTTAGATGAAGTGGGCAGGGACTTTTTACTGTAGGAGAGCATACAGTTGTATATAGTGGAAATGAAAAAGGTGGCTCAAGAGGAGTAGCAATTGTGCTGGACAAAAAGCATGCTGGAGCTCTGAAAAGCTATAATCCAATTAATGACAGATTTCTCACTGTCAAAATAAATACCAAATATGCTGTTTTGAACATAGTTCAAGCCTATGCTCCAACATCCACTAGCTCAGAAGAAGAAATAGAAAAATTTTACAATGACCTCCAAACTATCAGAGACAAAATCCCCAAAAAGGAAATATGCATTGTGATGGGTGACTTCAACGCTAAAGTTGGAGAGGGGGCTGACACAGAATGTGGAATAGGACCATATGGTTTAGGAGAACGAAATGAGAGAGGTGACATGCTGGCTCTGTTTTGTCAGGCAAATGAGATGAACATCACAAATACTTTCTTCCAACAACCACTGCGCAGAAGATACACATGGATCTCTCCAGGAGACAGGTGTCGTAATCAGATTGATTATATTATCATTGACAGATCCTGGAAATCAACTGTCCTCAATGCAAAAACAAAGCCTGGAACAGACTGCGACACGGATCACATTCTTGTGACAACCAAATTAAGAATGAAAATATTGAAGAAGCCTAAAACCAAATCGACGCCAAAGTTCGACATATCAAAATTAGACAACCCTGAGCTGGCGTTAGAATTTAGTATAGAAACAAGTAATCGTTTCTTAAAGTTACTTGAAGTTTGGGATGAAAATGACTCATATCCTGATGAAATCTGGACAGACATAAAAAACACACTGACCAAAATCTCTGAAGAAAAACTAGGAAAAGAAGAGAAAAGGAAAAAAGCTAAGCCCTACATAAGTCAGGAAGTGATAGATCTGGCAGAAAAGAAAAGTCAAGCTCGAAAGCAGGGAGAGCGGGAAAAATACTCAGCACTGAAAAGGGAAATAAAAAG
The DNA here is from genome assembly GCA_030674185.1 of Monoplex corrugatus. Lineage (NCBI taxonomy): Eukaryota > Metazoa > Mollusca > Gastropoda > Littorinimorpha > Ranellidae > Monoplex > Monoplex corrugatus. Next base: position 48,474,834 of record JAPXFY010000022.1, read on the forward strand.
TAAAGTCAGAAGAGACAAAGCAAATTGGCTGGCACAAGAATGCAGTAAAATCAATGAACACAACGAAAACAGGAAGTCGAGGGAGCTCTTCAGACAAATAAAAAAAGTGAAAAAAACAAATTTCAAAGCAACAAACCAATGCATCAACAACAAGGATGGTCACACTCTGACTGAACCAGATGATGTCTTGGATAGGTGGAACGAATATGGCACATCACTTTTTGGCAAGCCTGACAGCCATGAAAATAATTTAGAGCCAAATTTGGAATTGACCCCTGGAGATACGGAACCTGAACCTCTGCTCAGCGAAGTTGAATCTGCCATTAAAGATCTAAAATGCAGAAAGTCTCCTGGTCTTGACAATATTCCTGGAGAGTTGTTGAAACACTCAGGTGATGGTGGACTCAAAGTAATGCATCACTTATGCTGCAAGATATGGAAGACTTGTCAATGGCCTACAGACTGGAAGCTCCAAGAATTTGTCATGTTACACAAGAGTGGAAATGTCAAAGACTGCAACAATTATAGAACAATTGCACTGATCAGTCATGCCAGTAAAATACTGCTGATAATAATTTTAAACAGGTTAAAGCCAAAAGTAGAGGAAGAGCTATCCGACTGTCAGGCAGGCTATAGGAAAAACAGGGGAACAATAGATATGCTGTTTGTACTCCAGATATTGATAGAAAAGATTAGAAACACAGACCAAGAGATGTTCATCGTTTTCATTGACTACAGCAAAGCGTTTGATAGCGTGATTCACCAAAGTCTTTTCCACTTCATGATCAAAATGGGTTTTCCAAGACATCTGGTTTCCCTCATAGCTTCATTATATAATGATCAAAAAGCAACAATCAGATGGAATAATCAAAACTGCAAATTTTTTAACATCACTAAAGGGGTAAGGCAAGGTTGCATCCTGTCTCCACATCTCTTCAGCATATACACTGAACATATTATGAGAGAAGCAGACATAGAAGACATGGGAGTAAATATTGGTGGTAGAAACCTGTCAAATTTACGCTACGCAGATGACACAGGATTACTGGCAGACAACATTACAGGCTCTAGGAGGATCCTGAACAGGGTAGACCGGGTTGGAAAGGCAGCTGGGCTGGACTTAAATTCAAAGAAGACAAAGGTTATGCATGTTGCAGGCAAATATAACACTAGACAGGACCAGATCATGCTAAACCAAGTCCCTCTAGAAAATGTCAAGGACTTTAGATATTTAGGTTCAGTCAAGACACACGATGGAACATGCTCAAAAGACATAAAGATGAGAATTGGAATGGCCAAGAACAGTATGGTTCAATTGAACAATATTTGGAAAGACCACAGCATAACAGCAGACCTTAAGATAAAACTCTTAAAATGTCTTGTCTTGCCAGTGATGTTATACGGCTGCGAGGCATGGACAATGAAGAAAGAGGTTGAAAGACGAGTGGAAGCAGCAGAGCTGTGGTTTTACCGAAGACTGCTGAGGGTCAGATGGACGGATAGGCGCTCAAATGAAAGCATACTGAATGAGTTGGGTACTACACGCAAGCTCCTAGTACTCATACAACGGAGGAAACTGAAATATGTTGGACACGCAATCCGTAATGAAAGAACAGACTTGATGTCCACTGTCCTCCAAGGTAAAGTGGAAGGAAAGAGAAACAGAGGACGGCCACCTGCATCACTTGCTAGAAACATCACAAACATCAGTGGCAAGAAACTCCAGGAGGTGGTCAGACTTAGCCAAGATCGAGAGTGCTGGAGGCAACTTGTGAGGACATCATGTGCAGCGGCCAACACTGTTCCCGGTGACGCCGACAGGTGAGACAGGTGAGGTGAGACTATACCAAGGTTTTCGATCGGGTAAGACATGATGAATTGATCAACCAACTGGAGAAACTCAATCAGTCAATGTTGATGGAAAAGATCTACGAATAATCAGAAATATGTGCTGGGAACAAACAGCTGCAATGAGAATAGAAAACAATGTAAGCTCTTTCAAAAACATCAAAAGAGGAGTCAGACAGGGTTGTGTTTTGTCACATCATCAGAAACCTAGAAGACCCTGGATTAAAGGTTGGAGGGAAAATGATAAACAACATTCAATACACAGATGACACCGTGCTAATTGCAGAAAATGAAAGGGACCTACAAAACCTTGTGAATATACTAGAAATAGAAAGCAAAGGTAAGGGGTTGGAACTAAACAGCAGGAAGACTGAAGTCATGGTGATCAGTGAAAAACATGAAATCCCCTCATGCAAAATAACAGCAAACGGCACAACCTTGACACAGGTTAGTAAGTTCAAATACCTGGGAACGGTCATTTCATCAGATGGCAGATGCACATTGGAAATAGCCGGCAGAATTGGCCAAGCCAAAACAGCATTCAAGAAGATGACAAACATTCTTACCAACAAATGCCTATCAATTAACATCAGGAAGAGAGTTCTTGAATGTTATATAGAACAAATACTGTTGTACGGATGTGAGGCGTGGACAGTCAACAAGCAAAGCCAGAACAAGATTAAGGCAGCCAAGATGTGGTTTCTAAGAAGAATGTTGAGAGTTCCATGGACAGCAAAGTAAACAAATGAGACAGTCTTGATGGAGGCAGACACAAGTAGATCACTCATAAGGAAGATTAGGAAAAGACAGGCAACATTTAGAGGCCATTTTAATACGAAGGAGGATTTGGAGTACCTGGCCACAACGGGAAAGCTGGAGGGAAAGAGAGCACCAGGTAGACCCAGGGAGAAAATGCTAGACGGACTTGCAGAGTGGCTGAAGACGAGGAGGGTGGAGATGCTTGGGGAAACAAGAGATAGAGACAGATGGAAGTCCATGATCACCAACGCCACACGGCAGGGCACCTGATGATGATGATAGACCTTAAATGAACCAAATGCCAAGTATTTTAAACTTAAAAGGATTCCACATTATTTTTTAAATGGGGAAAGTATATATTTTTTGTAATTTTTCTCTTACTCACTAACCATATTACTTGCGGATTTGTTTGTTTGTTTTTTTTCTATTCACAAATAAGCCTGAAACTATGCTGTACCTATCAAGTATACACACAGATTTTTCAACAAAAGTTTCATCCCCATAAGCCTGAAATGGTGCCGTTCCTATCAAGACACACACAGATTTTTCAAAAGAAGTTTCACCTCCTACATTTATCAAAGGGGTATCATCAGCAAACTGGTGTGAATGCATGAATATATGTGTTTTCGGGCATGTGGATATATACATGTAATGTATTTACTGTTATTTTCATCTCTTATCTGTTTATTTATCTACATACTCCTTTATTTTGTACTTATTCACTCACCTTACTTCTTATTCACTTACTCACTCGCTTGCTTGTTTGCTTGCTTGCTCATTTATTTACTTACCTATTTACTTATCTATGATTAAAAAATATTGTCTTCACTTAACTGATAGACGGCAGAGCATTTGGGCATTGACTAGGGGAGGGGGAGGGGGTCTGTCATGTGAGATGAATTTATACAGAATAGCCAGTTGTGTTGTGATTCAGACCTTTAATTATTTCTTTATTTACTTTATATATACATGTTTCTTTTTTGAAGGTAAGATACACACATACACATGTCATTTACATGTAACCAAGATTATTCCAGTGGCAGGCTGACAAAATACCAGTACAAAATATAGACAAGGCCTAGGTAAAACAGAGACTAGGTAGGGCCTCAGGACCTGGCCAGCTCATGGGTTTATGTGCAGGCTTAAGGCATGTGCAACAGTCACCATACACGTGGCACCTGTGACATTAGTGCACATGGAATTCGTTCCAAGCACGGAGAATATCATCATGAAAAACTGAAACTGAAACTGGGAAATTCTGTGTTCTTTACTATGAACCTGGATTCCTTTTACTGAGTTATCCTCCCTAATCATTATGGCTAGAATATCTGCGCACAGTATAATAAGGTAGGGTGAGATTGGGTCTCCTCTGGAGGGTTTGTAGGACAGAAGTTCTGACATGTATGTGTACACATAATACACACAAAAAATACATAACTACTCACACACACACACACACACACACACATACACTTTGATCCATATTATGTACATACATATACATAGAATCATTCTGCCAGGCCATACAATGATACATCAAATCATTCATAAGTTCATCTGACAAAGGTCTCATACTCATAGTGAAGCCAGAAAATTCACGAGGAAACAGATGAATCAGATTCAATGCAAAATAAACATATCTGGAAGTACACACCAATACATCAATTTACTTTGTATAAACATAGTTCATCAAAAATAACAACAGATTGTAGCTTAAAATTGGAAATAGGTGGTCCCGATACTAAAATAAAACAAAAAAACAAACCAGATAAATACAAATCAACTAATACAACCTATGAGACACACACACATCAGAGAGCTAACAAAAAGACACAAAATACACTCACATGTATGCACACACATACAAAGAGGGGGTGGTAGTTACTGTGTAAATTAACCCTTTGACTACTGCACCCTATCCACCAACTGCAAAAACTTAACCCTTTGACTTCCTCGCCCTATCCACCAGCTTCCTGTAGGAAGCTGGTGGATAGGGTGAGGGAGTCAAAGGGTTAAGTTTTTGCTTCACTAGGATGGTTGAATATGCAGGATGCTGGTGGACAGGGTGTGGGAGTCAAAGGGTTAAGCAATGTAGAAAAACATATATTACCAGTACAAAGATATAAACATAAGCATAAGGAAAACAAGTATACAGCATTTATAACATTTATATGCTACACACACACACATACACACGCACACATCGTCTAATATCACTCATAGTGAAAAGACGTTAAATCAAAGAACGAACACATGCACACACACACACTGCAATACAACTGGACCTTAGTAGAGCTACAAGAATTAATCTGTGGAATTTGAAGTTACTTCTTAAACAAGAGAGGTATGTTTTGAGGCTATCGAGATGCTTTCTGAAACCAAGCAGACAACTTAACATGAGCTGGGATTTTTGGTTGTTGTTTGTTTGTTTTTTCCAAAAGTATATGTATTCACACACCAAATTTAAATCTGTGTCCATATTCATATTGAGACAAACATACTAAATCATAAGTGCTTGACAAGGCCATAATGAAACATGCAATATGCAACTTTGGAGTTGAGGTTCCTGGAAAAATCACTCTAGTATAGTAGTAAGGAAGTACAGAAGTACTATTCAACCAACTCTGTTTTAACAGTTTACTTTTCATCACCGACTCAGTGACTGCCTGTGACATAATTGGATTTCTGTTATTATGGTTATTATCACTTTCTGACTCCTCACCAGGCATGTCAATTGTCTGGTAGAAAGAAACTCTAGGGAGAGCTAGACAACAGAAGGTCTTCAGAGAAGTAACCCCCTTTAGACAAGTGTTTCGGCCCTGAATTCCTTACACTCTCGGGGGGCCGGGCCACATCCAGGTCATGACTCCTGGATGCCCTTCTGCTGTTGTCTTATTTTTTATTTTTAAAATTTTCCCACGCCGGGGATCGAACCTGGGCGATTCTGCGCTTCAGAACTGCGGTACGCGGTTTTACCAATGTGCTAACGGGGCACACATCATCTGTAGGGAATTTAATCCTTATGAAGTTCACTTTTTTCGTTCCTCCTTGCCCAGATCCAGCTTGAGCTCCTTTCTGCTGCCTCTGCCATCGCTTTAAGGGCTCTAGTCCTCTTCTTCCCAGAAATGGCGAGTTGTTTCATGAGATCATAAGCGGAGGTGCCCACAAACCCTCTTGCCCCGACCTCTATGGCGAAGATTTTGACCCGCAGACCTGCTTTCTTCAGGGTGCTGGCAAGACCGGCGTATTTTTCGGTCTTGTAGATATGTGCTTCTTCCATTCTGCTTTCGTATGGCACAGTGAGTTCTATCAGAATCACTTGTTTCGAGGAGTCAGAGTGGAGAGCGATGTCTGGTCTCATGCCTGTCTTGCTGATGACATCTGGGTAATTTCTCCACTCTGGGAGGTCTGCTGTACACTCCCAGTCGACTGCTCCATCCAGAAGACCCTTTGGCAATGTGCTGGTTGTCATAGCACTTTCGGGCCAGACCTGTTTCCCTCCTGCTTTGTAGAACGTTGTCATAGCAATTGGTGCGTTTGGGGTCATGGTTTTTTCGCTAACCACATCTGTGATCACTTTCAGAACTTGGTTGTGCCTCCATGTATACCTTCCTTGGGCTAGCGCTACTTTGCAAGAGCTTAGGACATGTTCCACTGTTTGTTTCTTCTGACAGAGCGGACATGCTGGGTCGTCTGCTTTCCCCCATTTCACTAAGTTTGCATTCGAGGGGAGCAGGTCATATACAGATCTGAGGAGGAAGCTTATCCTTAGAGGAGCCATGTGCCACATATCGTTCCAGCTGAGACTTCTTTGGAGTGCACTGTCCCATGTTGTCCATTGCCCCTGTTGACCTTGCTGGACTGCCTTCTGCACTCTTTTGACATCTTCTTCTTCCTTCAACTCCTGTATGATCATGTCTCTTTTTTCCTTCCCTTTGGCTTTGGACCACCACTGCATTTTTGTTGCTCCCAGTCCCTGTCTGTTGGTTTGCGTGTGTCCAATTATTTCTTTGATGCTGAGGTTTCTCTTGGCATTGTTTACAGCCTCTTGGACTTTCCACTTTCTGCCAGTTCTCAGCTTTGGATGAACTGATCTCACGATATTGTCTTCCGATTCCTCCAGCATGCTCAACAGTCTTGCTTTTCCAACTTTGTATTCCTCCACTATGGATTTGAGAGGTAGCTTCAGCATTGCTTGACGACAGTAGAATGCAACATCAGTGAGACCAGGTGGGACACCGAGCCATTTTCTTGTGTATTTGTTGATTTTGGCTTCCATTGCTTCGACTGTGCTGGTGCAAATGTCATAGATTAGCAGTGGCCACAGCAGCTTTGGTATCAGCATGAACTGTAGACACCAGACTTTGTATTTGCCTGGCAGTCCGCAGTTATCTATTTTCTTCAGGCCTTCTTCTGCTGTTTGCTTGGTTTCACATTCCCTTTGTGTGTCTTTCAGGGAGTCATCATACCATCTTCCGAGACTTTTTACTGGCTCTTCTGTGACAGTGGGGATGGCTTGGTTGGCTACCATGAATTTGACTGAATCTGCCACTTTTCCTTTTCGCAGTGAGAGACTTCGGGATTTCTTAGGTTTGAACCTCATTCTTGAAGAGGCCACCAGCTCATCCAGCTGCTTTAAGATTTGGTGTGTCTCTTCCTCATCCGTGGACAAGACTGTTGTGTCATCCATGAAAGCTTTCAGAGGAGGCATCTGGTATCCATCTCCCAGATTCACTGGACCTGAACTCTTCATTGCAGCTTTCAAGATGACTTCCATTGCCAACACGAACAGTATGGGAGAGATTGCACAGCCCATTGCAATGCCCACCTCTAGGTCTATCCAGTCCGTGGTGTATTCTTTGGTAGAGAACCGCATTGAGAACCCTTGGAAATACTTCCTCAGCATTGTTCGGATGTTTTCTGGGATGTGATACATTTCAAGAGCCAGCTGGATCATATCGTGTGGAACTGATCCATATGCATTCGCCAGATCAAGCCAAACTACGTCAATGTTTCTCTTCTCTGTTCTTGCTTTTTGGATGGCATCCCAAATCAACGTGGCATGTTCCAAGCATCCAGGCATTCCTGGTATGCCTCCCTTTTGGACTGACATATCCAGATACTTGTTTTCAGTCAGGTATTTTGTCAATCTTGCTGCCATAACAGAGAAGAAGATTTTCCCCTCGACGTTCAGAAGTGATATTGGCCTGAACTGATTGATGCTGCTGGAGTTCTGCTCCTTCGGAATGTACACTCCTTCAGCTCTCATCCATTGGTCGCTGATCTTCTGGTTCCTCCATGCTGATCGAATCATCTTGTGGAGCCACTCGAGCACTTTTGGGCATTTCTTGTAGAGCAGGTATGGTATTCCGTTTGGTCCAGGTGCTGACTTGGCTCTGGCTTTCTTTACTACGTTCTTCACTTCATCCAGTGTTGGTGGTTTGTTATTGAATTTTCCTTCTGGCGCTGCAGGCCAAACCAGATTCTGGATTTCAAGTGGTGCCTCGCGCTGAGAATCGGAATATGTTTCCCTGAGATGCTGCTCTAGGGTTTCCTTGCCCACTGTGAGAGTCCCTGATTTGGGTTGTTCAAACAGCTTTCTTGAAAAGTCAAAGGGATCTTTGAAGAAACGATCTTGAGTCTTCTTCTTTTTGCTCTTTCTTCGCCTTGCTGATTCCACTTTGCTGAGAGCATTGTGTTTGGCCTTCAGATCTTTCCAGAGTTCCAGGAGCCCTTGCTTCTCGAATTCTGAGGCAGTTTTCATTCGCTTTTTAAGCTTCCTTTTCTCCCTCCGGATGCTCTCCATCTGTTGCTGTCTTCTGGATTTCTGGGGAGGCGTTTTTGTCTTTGGCTGCTTCACTCCATAAGTGTCCCTGCAGATAGAGTATATGATGTCTCCGTATGTGTCAAGTTTGTGTTCCAGCGTACTGTTCCCTATTAGCGCATTCAGCTTAAGGACAAGTTCCTCATCTAATTTCTCCCATTGTTCTTTTGCACCGGCAGGCGGCAAATTGAGTTTTCCACGTTTGGCGTTAAGAGCTTGTGCAAAATCCGCATCAGAACCGTCAGCGTGGATGTCCTTGGCACTATGGTTTAATTCCTGGCCTTGGTCATCCAACGTCTCACCTGCTATCGCAGTGCGCTGCTGCTGGTTCGTATGTGTCTTCAAACAGCCCATTTTTGTCCTGTGGATCTTCATGCCGCGTTTGGTGGTGAATCTCCTTCCACACGCACACGGAAATTCCAACTGGTCATTAATCATGGTCCGTTGTGCGTTTCCAGTCGTGATGGAGTCAGTGCCGATGGATTCATCATTCTCTCCCCCTTTCGGTGAATCCTGGGAGCATCTTTCATTTGAAAAACTCGTGGCATGTTATCAAAGGCAAGGTGGGAAGCCAACCCACAAAGCCCGCAGATCTAGTCTTTCCCAGTGTCCTTCGGTCTTTCCCGAATGTCCTCCGAACTATTCCCGGAAGTCAATGGACTGACCATGTGCAGGTAGAAAGAAACTCTAGGGAGAGCTAGACAACAGAAGGTCTTCAGAGAAGTAACCCCCTTTAGACAAGTGTTTCGGCCCTGAATTCCTTACACTCTCGGGGGGCCGGGCCACATCCAGGTCATGACTCCTGGATGCCCTTCTGCTGTTGTCTTATTTTTTATTTTTAAAATTTTCCCACGCCGGGGATCGAACCTGGGCGATTCTGCGCTTCAGAACTGCGGTACGCGGTTTTACCAATGTGCTAACGGGGCACACATCATCTGTAGGGAATTTAATCCTTATGAAGTTCACTTTTTTCGTTCCTCCTTGCCCAGATCCAGCTTGAGCTCCTTTCTGCTGCCTCTGCCATCGCTTTAAGGGCTCTAGTCCTCTTCTTCCCAGAAATGGCGAGTTGTTTCATGAGATCATAAGCGGAGGTGCCCACAAACCCTCTTGCCCCGACCTCTATGGCGAAGATTTTGACCCGCAGACCTGCTTTCTTCAGGGTGCTGGCAAGACCGGCGTATTTTTCGGTCTTGTAGATATGTGCTTCTTCCATTCTGCTTTCGTATGGCACAGTGAGTTCTATCAGAATCACTTGTTTCGAGGAGTCAGAGTGGAGAGCGATGTCTGGTCTCATGCCTGTCTTGCTGATGACATCTGGGTAATTTCTCCACTCTGGGAGGTCTGCTGTACACTCCCAGTCGACTGCTCCATCCAGAAGACCCTTTGGCAATGTGCTGGTTGTCATAGCACTTTCGGGCCAGACCTGTTTCCCTCCTGCTTTGTAGAACGTTGTCATAGCAATTGGTGCGTTTGGGGTCATGGTTTTTTCGCTAACCACATCTGTGATCACTTTCAGAACTTGGTTGTGCCTCCATGTATACCTTCCTTGGGCTAGCGCTACTTTGCAAGAGCTTAGGACATGTTCCACTGTTTGTTTCTTCTGACAGAGCGGACATGCTGTACTATAACTAAGGGAAAAAAATAAAATGGACCCTGGTGAAAGACATGACTTTTTAATTTTCCTATGGTATAGTTATCAGCACAGTGGTAAACTTACATATCTGCTACCTGGTTACCTTATGTTAAAACAACAATAAACAAGGAACTACAATAACAGAATTATACATGATTAAAATAACAAAAAATCATTTGATTCCTAAAAATACACATTCAAATGTGTGTATGCGTGGATGTGTGCGTGTGTGCGTGTGAGAACAGAGAACTTACGTTGTTCGGAGGCATTCTTCCCCCCAAATTTTCAGTTTCTTTTAAACTGTCAACAATCTTGGGATATATATCTTGAAGGATTTTTCAAGGTTTAACAATATCTATAGGCCTAATGACCAAAGCGCATACACTATAGGCCTAGATCTACATAGAACAAGTCACTAGACACACTCGTGACACTGTGACACAATCACTTTCTCATCTGAGAGAATAATACCATAAAGTACTTCTGCAATTGAAACCGCCAACATAATCTCTATCTACAGTTGATCTTTCTGTATCAAGTCTTCCAAATAGTCTTAAAACTGAAGCTCAAAATTCGAGTTTGTCAAATAGCCTACACTTACAGCACCATTACAGGCATTAGGCCTAATTCAAATTTGTGTACAAAGCACATACCGTACCAGTTCTAAAAAAGGCATTATTCATCCACATTATAAAGTGAACACTTCTTTAGGAAGTCTTCAAAGTCTCTTTCACATACTGAAAACTGAAGTTCAAGTTACAGCATCAGTATGTTACTGCCATATTTATCATTTTTAGATTTTATGATTAGTTTTTGCCGAGCACATTTTTCGTTTTGTAGATCTAGCCTACCTGTTGAACATAGCAAATAGTCACAATCTTATCCAACAATCTTCTTGTTATTCTGCATATCATAAATCTCAATGCGAGTGTGAAAACAGTGTACGGAAGAATACAATAATTATATTAATATCAAAAATTTACAAAAAAGGAGAAAAGCGTGCCAGCCTTGTCTCTTGTTTGTTGTACTTGTAGCAATGGCCGGCTGCAAGGTATCAGTCTCAGTCTGGTACAACACTTGCTTCCTGCACCTCTCTCTCAGCCTCTGTGGAAGTATTAGCAGTAGAATCATCAGTTGCAGTAAATGTCTTTCTGCTTCGTCCTTTCTGCATAACTTTTGCTCTGTACAGCAGGTCTTTTCTTGAATTTGTTGAGCTGTTATCTTCGTCCTTTTCCTTTTCTTCCATGATGTTTTGCTTCTACCAGGTGTGTTCAATCCTGTACTCCGCTCGGGATAGTTAACAAGTGGATGAAGGTTTCAATGCCATAGTTTAAACGGGCGGCTAACTAGCTGCACGCGAACAAAGCCCGCTCGCGGGAATAGTGAACCGGTGCTTTTTTTGTTAGTACCCCAAATTATTTTTTTTCGCGAAAAACCGATTTTACTCCCGCGGGTCCCATGCTTACACCCTTGCAAATACAATTAAAAATATGGAATAACAGCAGCAACAACAAACACAAATAATCTAAGAATAACACAAAAGTGCACACACATATCAGATGTGTGTCGGGGTGTCAGTGTGTGTATGTGTGTGTGTTGTGTGTGTGTGCGTGTGCGTTTGCGTGTGTGTGTGTGTGTTTGTGTTTGTATTGTGTGTGTGTGTGTGTGTGTGTGCGTGTATGTGTGTGTGTTTGTGTTTGTATGTGTGTATGTGTGCTTGTGTGTATGTACATCGCGTGTGTGTGTGCGTGCGTACGTGTGTGCGTTCGTTCGTTCCTTGATTTAACGTCTTTTCACTATAAGTGATATTAGACGGACGTGTGTGCGTGCTTGCGTACGTGTGTGCGTGCGTGTGTCCGTGTGTGCGTGTGGGCGTGACTGAGTGAAAATCATTTAAAACTGGACGTATGTTAGACAAATGTGACAACGGTATGTTTATGAATTACCGTTTTCATCTATAAGATTACAAATACCACCTATACCTATATACAGCGCCTCCTGACTCGCACCACTGAGTGTTACTCGGACATTAAAAATTGGATGACATACAACAAACTTCAGCTAAATGATGACAAGACAGAAGCTATCCTCATTGGCACCCGTCAGAAACTTTCTCAGCTGCCTCCTCTTTCTCTCCCATTATGTAACACATCAGTCCCAATTTCTGATTCAGCTAAAAACCTTGGTGTCTGCATTGACTCTACCCTCTCCATGAACAACTTTGTTTCTCAAACTGCCAGATCTTGCTACTATCACCTCCATCGTATAAGCCTGATCAGGAAGTATCTCTCTGTCGAAACAACTGCAAAACTCGTTCTCTCCTTCATAATGTTTCGCATTGACTATTGCAATTCACTCCTGTCCGGTCTTCCTGCCTCCACCACTCACATCCTACAGCGCATTCAAAACAATGCTGCACGCCTTGTACTCAAAAAGAAAAAAGCTGACCACATATCTCCTCTCCTGGCACAACTTCACTGGCTCCCTGTATCAAAGCGCATACAGTACAAACTAGACACCATGTGCTACAAAAGCCTCAATAACGCAGCCCCCGATTACCTGTCAAGCCTACTTGAGATCTATGTTCCCTCACGTACCCTCCGCTCTGCCTCCGATCCTCTGACTTTTCGCTTTCCACGCACTAAGCTCAATACCTATGGTCCACGAGCCTTCTCTGTTTCTGGTCCGCTCTCCTGGAACAAACTTCCTCTCTCAGTCCGTCAGCAACCTACTTTTGTCTCCTTCAAGTCCGCTCTCAAAACTCACCTTTTCTCCTCTGCATAAAATCCTGACCTCACTCAATCCCCTCTGCAGCCTGTCTCCACTCGGAGGGAAATCACATTGCAATATATAATTGTATATAATATGCTCTCTATAATTTTCCATTGCTTTTATTCTTTCTCCCCATTTATAGCCGTGTGCGTGTGTGTGTGTGGCGCGCGCGCGCGCGCGCGCGTGTGTGTGTGTGTGTGCGTGAGTGCGTGTGTGTGCGTGCGTGTGTGTGCGTGCGTGTGTGTGCGTGCGTGCGTGTGTGTGTGTCTGTTTCAGCGCTTAGATTTGACTTTATCAAGATTTTGCGCTATACATGTATAAATATTGTAATTATTATTTAATTATTATACCAAATATGATCAAATCAAAATGGACATGTTACCCCGAAATGTATTCATACACAAGCAAACTTGCATTGTTATAGCAGCCAAGAACTACAGTGGTCAACAACACGGAGTCTGTAATAACAGATGTGCATACAATAGTAAACTGAAAAGGGAATGTAAGTCCATCACTTCAAATACTTGGAGGCTGCTGTCATTGTCACAGATCAAGGTTCCAAACCTGAAGCATTTTCCAGGACTGCACAGAGAATAACAGCGCTAAACAAAAACAAAACAAAACAAAAACAAAAACTAACAAAACAAAAACAAACAAAAAAACGAAAAGAAAAACAACAACAACAACAACAACAACAACAACAAAAAACTGAGACAGTGTGGATAAACAACACCTTGATCAGCTCTAAAGTAAGACTAATGGGCTCCCTTGTCATCCGTCCCAAAATATGTAACAGAATATTTTATCCTGAGTCAAATACCCTACACAAGTTCAAGATACAACCTGTATCTTACAAGACCAGCAAACACCATCTTTTTGGTACTTATCTCTGAAATACATTGCCCACCAGCATCAGTTTCAGTTTCTTAAGACGACGTCTCTGCGCTCGGAATGAATTCCATATGTACTAACGTCACAGGTGCCATGCATATGGTGATCATGGTAACAGCCTTAAGCCTGCGCATAAACCCATAGGCTGGCCAGGTCCCGAGGTCCTGCCTTGCCCATGTTTTACCTAGTCTATAATTATTTTTTATATTAGTGTTGTATCAGCTAATCATTGGAATAATCTCGGATACATGTAAATGACGTGTATCTGTGTATCTTATCTTCAAAGAAAAGAACACATATGCAAAGTAAATAAACAACTATTTAATGGTCTGAATCATAACACAACTAGCTATTCACCAGCATCAAGTTATGCACATCAATAAACAGTTTTAAGCGAAAGCTTCACAAACAGCCAGTTGAAATATCGTAACTAATTATTCTAATTAAAACTCCTTTTGTACATGTACATATTCTATGTTTTTAAAACCTTTAGTCGGCCATTTTCATCCCACTTTTATGCTATTACATTTTTGTGTTGAAATATTAAATCTCTCTTCTTTTTGCTCCCTTGCCATTGATTTAACTGATAATATTCATCTCTTTATGATTTGTTTGACTGGTGTGGAACAAGGGAGAAGAGTGGGGAGATAAGATAGAAGAGTGGCAGAATGGTTCAGACGTTCGCCTGCCAGTAACTAAACTCAAGGTAGTTGACCGGAAAATCGAACTGAACGTCAGGTATTTCAGAAGGAGACAAAAAACGAGTCGGACCCGTGTGCCTTCTGGCTGCGCACGCTAAAGATCCCACGGCAGTTGAGAATCGTGAAGAGCAGGGCATTGCCCGGCTGTCTTGGTAGAAAAAATTGGAGAGATAGGTTGATTTTCCGGGTCCCAACCCTTAAAGACCAAATATTATCAGCCTTCTCGCCTTTCTGAAGTCTTGGTAAGAAAAAAAAAAGTGAATATGAATATGAATTTGAAGCGAGAGAGAGGGGATGGGCGCCGTCCTAGTGGTGCTGGCCCTGGGAAAAGTTTAGGTCTCTGTCACCTTACTCCCTTACGACCCAGGATTGTGGAACTATCTAGGTAGGACCTCAGGATCTCGCCAGCTCTTGGGTTTATGTGCAGGATTAAGGCTTGCGCCGTGATCATTGTGGATTTTCTCCATCACATGGCCCTGTGACGTTAGTGCATATGGAATTCATTCCTAGCGCGGAGACGTCATCTTGAGAAACTGAAACTTTTCCCAGCCTCCCACTTTCCCCTCCTACCTCCCCCCCCTCCCCCCCAGTTTTTTTCTTTTCATTTGATTAATATTTTGACTCCCTCACCATGTCCACCAGTATCCTGCATTGCCAACATGCTAGCAAAGCAAAAACTTAACCCTTTGATTCCATCACCCTATCAACTAGTTTTGTAGTTGATGAATTGGTTTGGAAGTCGAAGGGTTGATTCAGACATTCGTTCTTTCCATCCTTCATTCTTTCGTTGTTTAGTCGGCTCCCTTTCTAATTATGATGTCAACACTATCAACCCCCTCGGTCACATCCCGACCAACCCCTTTCTTTCCTTTAAAATTTGTTTCATTCAGTGATTCATTCGTACGTCTACATTCATTCATTTCTTACTTGTTCATTTTCTTAACTGTAGTCAGCAGATCTTCATACGGTCCAAGACAGACTTTTTCAACATCAGATATACTGATCATATCACCTATGAATCAAGTTGTTCTGTCTGGAGTTTGCTTATTTGGGATTCATCACACCAGGAGAATTCTATGCGCCCCACTCAGATCCGTCAGAAAGTATCATACATACCCCTTGAGCCTGCGCAAAACCGTACTGTGTTCGCTGACAAGGTCTGCAAATGAAAACGAGGAGGGGGTGGGGGGTGGAGGGGGTGAGGGGGGAGGCGAAAGATGGAACGGGATCTATGAAACATTAAGACGACAAACCAGAATGACTGGGACATTAAGATGGCCAGCACACAGGCCAGATTCACTGCAGGTTGGACTGAAGTCGTGACATAAGCTATTGAATCCATGGCTTTATCAACCGTGCCTCTCTCTATAGATGGCTCGTCATCTGATGGTGTTTGACAACAAAACAAATCATAACCCTAACCTAACCCTAACCCAAATCTAATCCTGAATAATATGAGAAGGAATGGGAAGAAATCTTCACAAATGGAGAGCTGAGCACACAATCACCATTACAACTCTTGATGGCCTTATTATCTACCTTGTATTACTGTTTGTTTATTTGTCTGTGCGAGTGTGCGCGCGCTCCCACTTGGATTTGTATGTGTGTGCGCATGCGCATGTGCGTGCGGATAGTTTGAACGTGTTTCTCTGCGCACATACGCCTGCGCGTATACAAGTTTGTGTGTGCGTGCGGATAGTTTGTGCGTGTTTCTCAGCGCCCACGCGCCTGCGCGTATTTAACTTGTGTGTGTGTGAGTGTGTGTGTGTGTGTGTGTGTGTGTGTGTGTGTGTGTGTGTGTGTTGTGTGTGTGTGTGTGTGTGTGTGTGTACGAGCACGCGCGAGCGCATGGTGCGTTGTGTGCGCGTGCAGGCATGTTCATTGTACTTGGGCTGAGTCTGTTCAGTTTAGGAAGCTGTTCAGGCTTGTTCTCACTTGACCACTGTTCATTATGGCAAAACGATCGCATGATGTATCAATAACTGGGAGGTTTGAGGTTCAAATCTTACCAGTCCACATCACTGGGTGAATTTCTGGCTGATTTTTACTTTTGTGTTTGTATTTCTGTCTTATCAAAGCGCATTTATCATACGAAACTGGGTTCCTCTCTACAAAACTGTGTGTGTGCACAAGGCTTAGCGGGAAGAGTGGTACTCATATACTTGGGCCTCATCTACTTCACCTGGATCTGGATCTGGTTGTATACGTCGCTGAAACCAACTTGATTATGTTGCGACGGAAAACAGGGTGTTGTGTGTGGTGTTGTGTGTGTGTGTGTGTGTGTGTGTGTGGGGTGTGTGTGTGTGTGTGTGTGTGTGTGTGTGTGTGTGTGTGTGTGTGTGTGTGTGTTGTGTGTGTGTGTGTGTGTGTGTGTGTGTGAAAAAAGCTAGCTAGGTGTGGAGCTGCCGGATCGCTACTATTTTTCGCTTTGCACATACAGCCGAGCCTGTACATTACCGGCCCTGACACTACAAGAGGTAGTGCCAAGCCCACAAAAACAAACAACAAAAAACAAAACGACCCCACCCCCCCCCCTTTCCCCACCTACCTAACCTAACTAACTAATACATGTATGAAGCGTGGATTTAGTGGAGGGCTGCAGAACTGCCCACCGCTGCTGAGAATGCGGCGACAGTACTGGCCTGGACTGTTTCTTCTTCCAGGTGATTCCATTCCTCAATGGCCTTCACAAAGAAGGAGCTTCTGTACTGCTCTGAAGTGCCATCTGGAATCCTGTAGCCCTTGGTGTTGCTGACAGCATGGCGAGCAACGATGTTTGTAGTCTCGCAGTCCTTTAGTGTTGTGGGGCGGATTTTCCTTCTAGTTTTGTTTGCAGGGGTATATACATGCCTTACTGATGTGTCACTCATAATGTTTACCAACACTTCAGATACCTGGCCCCAAATCTCTCGGGCCTGGTCGATGTCAGGACAATATCATCAAAGGAAATACAGAGTACAGCCTTGTCCTTGTAATGCAGGCTCAATCCACAGTCTGAATGTTTGAGTTCACGCTCGGACACTTCCATGTGCGCTCCACCCAACCCTCATCATCATCATCGGTGCCCTGCTGCATGGCGTTGGAGACCATGGACTTCCAACCATCTCTATCTCTCGTTGCCCCCAGCATCTCCCCCACCCTCCTCATCCCCAGCCACTCTGCAAGTCCGTCCAGCATTCTCTCCCTGAGTCTACCTGGTGCTCTCTTTCCCTCCAGCTTCCCCAACCCTACCAGTGATAATATTGCAAGAATCCCTCATAAGCCCATGCGAAATCCTGCACTGGCATGGTCTTGCAATGTAAGCAGGCACATGGGGAGGGGGACCTATGAAAGACAGGTTTTTTTTTATTTTTTAAGGATGATTGGACTCAAGGAGGTTACCTTTGGCTCACCTTTTTTTTTTCTCGCCCCATTTCCTACGCCACTTTAATGTCCACAGAAGCTGAGGCAGTTTTTTTTTTACAATCCGATGATGATGATGTCGATAAGGATGACAATCATGATGCTATGGAGTTCCATCTAGGATTGAGACTATATGACCGGGCTGTACTCTACGCTTACTATCAAAATATATCCTGGCGTCAACCAGGCTCGAGAGATACGGACACCTGCGGTGCGGGTCAGAAGATTTGAGCAACGCCCTCAATGACGTATCCTTGAAGTTGATGAGACTCGACTGTGTGGTCCCAGTCTTCCCAATGAGCCCATAACACGCCCAACTCTGGGTAGGAGCCGGTTAGAGCCGAAAACCCCCACAATGACTTTGAAGGGACTGATGGGAATTCGAACCCATAACCTTCCAGTCGGTAGTCCATTGCGCTATCCACTATACCACGGCGACTAGTACCTATGAAAGACTTAGCCGATACCACCAGAAGGATTGCCACATTAAGATGGGCAACAAACAGGCCAGGTTTTCATGTTGCATATGTTGAGATTAAACTCGAGACATCAAGTGCTGAACCCAACAGAACTAAACAATCCGCACAAAACCACTCCACAATAGAACCACAGACATTCATCATAATCATCCTTATTCTTATGAATCATGAAATATTGAAAAACAAAAAGAGACATAATGACTACCTAGCTGAACCTGTCTCTCAGTGACAATATTAGCTACTTTCATCGGCGATCTGGCCGACTTCTTCAGCACAACTGCTGGGTTGAGAACTGGCTTCAGTGCGCACCGCCGTGAGCGAACTCACAACAGTGTGACTGAATAAGCGAGGAGTACACCGATGGCAGGTTGTGTCGGCCCCGGTCACGGTTGAGGGTGGGGTTCCTTGCGGCGATGTAAACTGCCTCCTTTACTCCCCTCTGGAACCATCTTGCTTCTTTGTCGAGAACTTGCACACTGTCCTTTTCAAAGTGGTGTTGGGTGTGGGTCAGATGTTCTCCCACTGGAGAGGACTCACGTTTGTGTTCTTTTAATCTTTTGTGCAAGGTGCGCTCAGTTTCGCCAATATAACTATGGTCACAGTCCTGGCAGTCTATCTTGTATATCACCCCTGATGTGTCCAATTTGTCTGTTTTGTTTTTGGGGTGGACTAACTGGCTTCTGATGGTGTTGGTGGGCTTGGCGTGGACACAGACTCCCAACTTCCTGATCTTCCTGCTGAGAGCCTCAGTGACGCCGCTGACGTATGGCATGGAGACGTGCCCTCTCGAAGGGGTTGGCCGTTCAGTGGAGGGGCGGGGTATAGTTTTCTTGCCCCCCGGAATATCCCAGGCCCACTTCTGGTATCCTGACACACTGAGTACTTTTTTGATGTACTGCACCTCTTCTTCTCTAGCGGTGTCGATAGAGCAGATGGTCTTCGCTCGGTGGGTGAGGGTGCGGATTACTCCAAGCTTGTGTTCCAGTGGCTGGTGACTGTCAAATTGTAAGTACTGGTCCGTGTGGGTCGGCTTTCTATAGACGGAGAAGGCGAGGCCTGTTTCCATAGTTTTGATTTTGTGGCTTTCATGGTTACTTCACTCGCGCTTGAAAGCTGAAATAAACAGCATGGAGGCAGCTTGGAATATGGGAAGGTGATTGTTGTCCCTTAACCAAAGTCTTCACAAATGGGGAGCTGCATACACACTCAGCATTACAACTCTGCCGGCCTGATTATCTGCCTTGCATTACTGTTTACTTGTCTGTGCGAGCGTGCACGCGCTCCCACATGCATTTGTACGTATGTGCAAGCGCGTGTGATTTTATTATGAATGAGGTGACTATGACTTCAGCTTCTGTATGGGTCAATACTATGAGTTCAGCATCCATCTCCAGTCCTTGATGCTTTACTTTCCCAGCCAACCCTGAACAAGGTCAGATCCCATTTGCAGCTGTGTGGACTAAGGCTCCACACGCATTTTTTTTTCCAGCAGGGATTCACCTCTGGGTAGACCCTTGCTTTCAGACTAGAAGCCAGTCTCTGCCTCTGCCTGTACAGGAGGCGCCCGGACTTGAAGGCCGTATCTCAGAGTATTTGCTTTGACATTATTTGAATCCATACACTATAGTTGTAAGGTGGAAAATAAGCAGTAGGGGGTGGGGGGGGGGAGAAGAAACATAATAATGAACAAATAAATGAACTGCTCACCGCTCATCCTGAAAGTACAAACTCGAACGCAAAGCACACAACCCAAAACTCCAGCGAACGCTCTCTGAATACCACCACGAAACGAAAAGGGACTGTGCTGACCCAACACTCCGGTTTTAAACCATCCCACCATACTCACATGAGTGAACTCACTTCATGGGACGTTAACAAGAAATGACAGCCACTGGCAAAAAAAATGACTTCCAGGGGAAGCTATCGTAGTCGGCTTACAGCGTTGATTACATATACTACAGTTGTTTCCCCTACACCAGTATTTACATTGCTGCTCGGGTCGTTTTCTGTGTGAAGAATGACTGGCTGCTGTTGCTGCTGCTGTTACTATTTCTACTACTGCTACTGCTGCTGCTTCTATTACTACTACCACTGTCACTACTATTGCTGCTACTGTTGTTGTTACTGCTACTTCTGCTGCTACTATTACTACTACTGTTACTACTACTGTTACTACTATTGCTGCTGCTGTTGTTGTTGCTGCTACTTCTGCTGCTGCTGCTGCTGCTACTACTACTACTACTTCTTCTATTACTACTACTGCTGCTACTACTACTACTATGGTTGCCGCTGCTACTACTATTACCATTTCTACTACCACTTCTACTACTGCTGCTACTACTACTACAGTTGCTGCTACTGCTGCTGCTGCTAGTACTGCTGCTGCTACTACTACTACTGCTGCTGCTACTGCTGCCACTACCGCTATTACTACTACTACTACTGCTGCTGCTGCTGCTGGCATTGTTGCTGCTACTACTACTACTACTGCTAGTATTGTTGCTGCTGTTGCTACTACTACTACTACGATTGCTGCTGCAGCTACTACTACTACTGCTACTGCTGCTGCTACTACTACTACTACTGTTACTACTGCTGCTGCTACTGCTGCTCTACTACTCTGCTACTAGACTTGCTACTGCTACTACTACTGCTACTGCTACTACTACAGCTACTATACTACTACTACTATTACTACTGCTGCTGCTGTTACTGCTACAATTACTACTACTACTGCTGCTAGTGCTGCTGCTGCTGCTGCTGCTACTATTACTACTGCTACTACTGCTGCTACTACTACTGCTGCTACTACTGCTGCTATTACAATTGCTGCTGCTACTACTACTGCTGCTGCTGTTGCTGCTGCTACTACAGTTGCTGCTACTGCTACTACTACTACTACTGCTGCTGCTACAACTACTACTATTACTACTACTACTGTTATTGCTGCTGCTGCTGCTGCTCACTACTACTACTACTATACTATCACCACCACTACTAGATCTACTACTACTTCTACTATTGCTGCTGCTATTACCACTGCTGCTACTACTACTGCTACTACAGTTGCTGCTGCTACTATTACTACTACTACCACTACTACTACTGCTATTACTACTACTACTACTGCTGCTATTACTACTGCTACAACAACAACAACAACAACAACAACACAACTACTACTACTACTGTGGTGGCTGCTACTACTACTTTACTATTACTACAATTATACTATTACTACTATACTGCTGCTGCTGCTACTACTACTATTACTACTACTACTGCTGCTGCTGCTACTGTTGCTGTTGCTGTTGCTGCTGCTGATACCTCTACTACAACTATTACTACTACTATCACCACCACTACTACCACTAATACTACTAGTATTGCTGCTGCTGCTCCTGCTCCTGCTGCTATTACTACAACTACTACTATTGGTACTACTGCTGCTGCTGCTGTCACTTCTGCTGCTACTGCTACTACTGCTGCTACTACTACTACAACTATAACTGCTGCTGCTGCTACTGCTGTTACTACTACTACTACTACTACTATCATTACTACTACTAGTATTGCTGCTGTGACTGCTGCTACTACCACTACTACTACTGTTGCTGTTACTCACTCAATCAAGCACACATAAAATCAGTGTTAATTTTGACTGATTCCCAAGAGGCTGAACGTGTTGTCAATGGTAATGCTTCACCGGTATCATTATAACAGCAAGAAGCAGGGAACCACAAATGGAGACCTAAGGCACTAATTAAGTGGGGGTCTAAGTGACCCATCACCAGCTGGCTGAAATGTTGAATAACGTGCTTCCTTGGCGACCTAACGAGTGGTGGCAAATGATGTAATAAAAGTACAGTCAGGATGTCATGTCTTACAGTGTGTATGGGTGTACGTGTGTCTTCATGTTCGCAGATGCATTAAAGCATTGTTATAATTTTGACTGTCTGACTGATTGACTGACTTTTTCTTTATTTTTCCCTTCCCTCCCCCCCCCTTTTTTTTTCCCTCTGTCTCCTCGTTCTTCTCCTTCTCCTTCTTCTTTTTCAGCTCTTGTTCTTCATCATCATCATCATCATCATCATCATCATCATCATCATCATCATCATCATTATTATCTTCTTCTTCTTCCCCTTCTTTTCACTTTATTCCTTCTCCTTCTTCTTCTACTTCTCAGCTTCTTCTCCTCCACTTCCTCCTGCTCATCATCATGATCATGATCATGATCATGATCATCATCATCATCTTCTTCTTCTTCTTCTTTTCGCATGTCTCATTAATCATGACAATGCCTAGAGTTCTTTCATCTTTCACTTTTGGTTGTTTATGTGCAGTAGTATTTGGCAGACAAATTGACTGCTTTGTTTGCTGATGTGCTTGTTTCCTTTTTGCAGGTCTTTGGCATTCACGTTATCCTGGATTATATAAATGAATCTATTTATTTTTCTTTCTATTTGTATGTTTGTTTACCCATCTGTTTATTGATCTATCTATCTGTTTACTGATCTATCTATCTATCTATCTATCTATCTATCTATCTATCTATCTATCTATCTATCTATCTATCTATCTATCTATCTATCTATCTATCTATCTGTTCATCCATCCATCCATCCATCCATCCATCCATCCATCCATCCATCCATCCATCCATCCATCCATCCATCCATCCATCCATCCATCCCAGAAACGACTCGTGTATAAACAGGCCCATACCTGTACTTCAGTCTGAGACAAGATGTTGACAATGTCTGGCAAGGCAGGTGAACTAGCCTGTAGTGAAAGCTTAGGATTAACCAACGTACAACCCCTCAAGTAGAAACAGGCCCTTACCAGTACTTCAGTTTGAAACATGAAGTGGACAGTATCTGGCAAGCCAGACAAACTAGCCTCTCAACTGATGGCTTAGGATTAATCAACATCTGGCAGCTCAGCTGGTCTGACACTTATGTTAGATTGTAAACGAGACAGTTAAACAATAGAGCCAGCTGTACACGCAGCTCTGTTGGGATGTTTTCGAGAATTGCCCCAGTGAAAAAGAAGTGGTCCATTGTTTCAATGGACAGGTTCTGGCCTGTGCTTGTCCATGCCAACCCCTCCTTCATGCATTCTCAAGTAGAAGAACCTTCTCGAAAGTCATCTTAAGATAGGTGGGGTCAAAGCCCCAGCGTGTTCTGATCCACGCTCTATAAATGAAAAGGGAAAATAACACCGAAGGGAATACAAGCCCACAGAGGGAGAAGACAGACACACAGAGATAGAATGGTCAGTCAGTCACGGTTACGTTAGGAGATGGGCCACTCAACTTGGCAGAGGTGCTGAGCCTTTGCCAGAAACATGTAGTGAAGGTACGTTGATATTTTATTTCAGTGTAGGGTTTAGGGCTGATAGGCAAAGAAGTAGGATTGCTTTAGGCAAATAAGAATAAGAGGATGAATGATTATGCTTTCAGTTGAATATGTTTAATTAAAGAAACTATATTGACTTGTAATGCTATGTGTGGACTGCTTTTGAAAGCTATTGCTAGTGTGATTAGTGCGTTTCCACTCATCTCTCTCCTTCCTTCTTGTTGTGTGTGATCTCCATATAGAAAGGCAATTCCACATATCCTAGAACCAACACCCCAAAACCATCCCATGACACATCCATCAATCCGTCCATATACCTACCTGTCTATCTGTGACATCTTTCGCTAGTTTTTGGCTCCCGTGCAAGTAAGATTGGAAGGCGGGGTGTTCTACCCCTCCCTACACCAACCAGATTGTATTTGTAACCTGAACCGAAAACAGATCATAAATAATAGATGTGATTACAGGTTGACTTACAGGGCCTCGGATTTGTGTTTCTGCACGCTGACTGAACAGCATCACGTTTCTGAGATCGTTAAATCGGCGAGGGTGAGATATGTAGTTTATCCCCCCCCACCACATCATCATCATCATCAAGTGCCTTGCCACATGGTGTTGGCGATCATGGCCTTCCATCTGTTTCTATCCCTTGTTGCTGCAAGCACCCCTTCCATCCTCTCTGTCTTCAGCCTTTCTGCAAGTCTGTCCAATATTTTCTCCCTGGGTCTACCTGGTGCTCTCATTCCCTTCAGCTTTCCTGTTGTGACCAGGTGCTCCAATTCCCCTTTCCTTGTAATATGGCCTATAAATGTTGCCTGTCTTTTCCTAATCTTCCTTATGAATGCATTATCTTCTTGTGTCTGTCCCCCCCCCCCCACATACACGCACTAATTTCTTCTTGACAGTCCAGCTTTGCAAATTCTGTATACAGTAAGCAGCCTGGTAATATCTTTGAAAGAGAGAAGCCAAGTGTGTGTAATGTACTTACGTCTTACGCAGACGATAGATGAAGATGGGGTGTTAGAGACGACATCGCATGTTCATTCCGCAGAACTGAACAATTAGTTTACGGCATGTGTTTTGGGGACGAAACGTGGGTGAGGTTGTTTTAGAAACAATCTACAAAGAGCCCTGAATAATGTTTGCTTCGACTTTACTTTTGTAAACAGAACTGACACGATCATTTGGATAGGATACTCATTTCAGACAGGGCATTATTTTTGACTAAAATAATTATGTTTCTCACAAAACTTTCTATTTGATACTGGAAATATAAAGAGACTGCAGCACATATCAGTTTATCTCAAACGTGAAAAGACAAGCAACATTTATAGGCCATTTTATGAGGAAAGGGGAATTAGAGCACCTGGTAACAACAGGAAAGCTGGAGGGGAAAGAGAACACCAGGTAGATCCAGGGAGAAAATATTGCATGGACTTGCAGGGTGGGCGAGGACAGGCAGGGTGGAAGATGTGCTTGCGGCGATAAAGGATAGATTCGTATGGACGGTCATGATCGCCAACGCTATGCAGCATGGCACATGATGATGATGATGAGGATGAGCCCTTGCAGCTACTCTTGTGAGTGCATGAGCAGAGCTGCATCATCAGCGAACGGCATGTCTCTGACGAGGACCTGCCGAACTTTGTAGTTTTAGCTTTTTAAGTGTGACACGTTAAACAGCTTGCCATCAACTCTCACACACAGGTTGTTGGCCGAAGGTGTGGTTTGCTATTCCACTTTGCCATACTATCTAAAAAAAACAAACAAACAAACAAACAAACAAACAAACAAACAAACAAACAAACAAACAAACAAACACAAAATCAAGGATCATATTGATAATAGGATTAGTGCCCAAGTACCTGTGATTAGAGTAAAGCCAGCGCAATACTTTGCGTAGAGTAGCACACGTAGACATGGACTGTCAGAACGCTCTCACCCACACCTCCCACCCGATCCGACAAGCACAGAGTAAATCAATGAAAAGAAAACAGCGGAAGTTTACACGCAATCAGCGCTGCGATGTAAATTGCAGAATATGGGAGAGCAACTTCCCGTGCGTCATTTCCGTTTGCCCCATTAAACATGACACCATTTCCTGGGAAAGTTATGGAAGACTGTGACGTCTTGAATACTGAAGATCTTCTTCGTGCTGTGGCTGTGTATTGATTATGTTTGGAAAGTCTTTGGAGTTCGATCAAGATGGATTCACTACGTTTGGATAATTCTATGTGAGCTTCACATTTATCATTAACCCTTTGACTCCCGCACCATGTCTACCAGCATATTGCATTGTCAACCATGCTAGCAAAGCAAAAAACTTAACTGTTTGACTCCCTCACCCTATCCTTCAGCTTCTTGCAGGAAGCTGGTGGATAGGGTGAGACAGTCAAACGGTTAAGTTTTTGCAGTTGCTGGATAGAGTGCCGGAGTCAAAGGGTTAAGTATCTGGCCAAAAACAGCAGTCAAGAAGATGAAAAGCGTTCTTACCAACACATGCCTATCAATTAACATCAGGTAAAGAGCTCTTGAATGTTATATAGAACCGATACTGTTGTACGGTTGGGAGGCGTGGACAGTCAACGCGCAAAGCCAGAACAAAATTGAGGCAAATGAAATGTGGTTTCTAAGAAGAATGTTGAGGGTTCCATGGACAGAAAAGAAAACAAACGAGACAGTCTTGAGGGAAGCAGACACAAGAAGATCATTAATAAAGAAGATCAGGAAATGACAAGCAACAGGCCATTTAATGAAGAAAGGGGAATCAGAGCACCTGGTCACAACAGGAAAGCTGGAGGGAAGGAGAAAACCAGGTAGACCCAGGGAGAAAATACTGGACGAACTTGCAGGGTGGCTGAAGACAGAGAAGATGGGAGATGTACTTGCAGCGACAAGGGATAGATTCGTATGGAGGGCCATGATCGCCATACAGTAGGGCACATGGTGACGATGCTGAAGTATCTGGCTCTTCCTGAACCTGAACAAAACTCTAAAGCTATTCGCTGACAAGGTCTTGAAATGGGACAAGCAGAGCGAACGGGATGCATGGGACACAAAGCTGACACCACAGGAAAAGACAAGCAACAGGTCATTTTACGAAAAAAAAGGTGAATTAGAACACCTGCTCCACAACAGGAAAGCTGAAGAGAAAGAGAACACCAGGAAGACCCAGACAGTGTGGGAGATGTACTTGCAGCGGCAAGGGATAGATTCGCATGGAGGGCCATGATCGCCAACGCCATGCGGCAAAGCTCATGATGATGATGATGATGATTTTGTCTGAGACCATCACCCACGTTTTTCCCCGATTACATAATAGACGCTCAAAACTGATCTTTTCAAACGAGACATGAATATGAATGCAAGTACTGGTGTAGCCTACAGTTGGATTAAAGTGAAGACGACGTGTGTTATTAAAGACTAACTCGTTCTTGTATAGTTTCAGGACCTGCCCAGCTCATGGGTTTATGTGTAGTCTTAGGGCTTTTGCCATCATCATTCAGGATCTTCTCCATCACACGACACCTGTGACGTTAATACATGTGGGATTCATTCCGAACGCGGAGACGTCATCTTGACAAACTGAAACTGAAACTGAAACTGTGCAGCGTTATTTTCCAAACTCTTTTGGACCCCTTTGCGCATTACACCTACACAAGACATAAACTTTCATGCACAATGATATATCACACATGCATACACACACCAGAATACACACGTACATAAATTTATGCGTACGAACATTGCCTAACCATACATATACTTATGGTCGTTAATGGATACATACATAAATGATTATACTAGTAGTTAGACGTGGAAATACGTATTTGTGTTAATAAAAAGTAGAAAAAGAAGAAAAAAAGACAAAAAAAGACACGTATGAACTACCAACAAGTAGAAACGAATTAAGAGCTGATGTAAAGATGAAACGATATTAGTGTTGTTTTGATCATGAAAATTCCTCTCTGCTTCTTTCGATCTGTCTCTATCTCCCTGTCTTTGTCTCTCTTTCTCTGTCTGTCTGTCTGTATGTTTCTCTGTCTCGGTCTCCTCTCTCTTTCTCTGTCTGTCTGTCTGTCTCTACCTCTTTCTGTCTGTCTGTCTCTGTCTCTTTCTGTCTCCGTCTCTCTTTGTCTCTCTCACTCTTCTCTGTCTATCAGTCTCTGTGTCTGTCTGTCTGTCTTTCTTTCTCTCTCTCTTCTCTGTCTGTCTCCGTCTCTTTCTATCTCTGTCTCTCTTCGACTCTCTCTCTCTCCCTCTTATCTTTCTATCTGTCTGTCTGTCAGTCTGTCTCTTTCTGTTACTGTCTCTCTCTGTCTCTATCTGTCTGTCTGTCTGTCTCCTCTCTCTCTCTCTCCCTCCTCCCTCCCTCCTCTCTCTCTTTCTCTTTCTCTGCGGTATGTCGGTGTTAAAGAAAGGAATAGTGGATAACCTAACAACATAGAAATGAACACGATACCCACACAAAGGATAAAAGAATCCCCCACAGGACAATCAATGCTCACGTTTCTTTGATGTGCAATAAATCCCTGAACGTGGTGTTGGCACGGCGTTGGCTCATTAGAGTCGTTTTCTTTTTATTAATTCTGTTTATTATTTTTTTGTCACAGCAGATTCGCTATGTGAAATCCAGGCTACTCTCCATGGAAAAAGGCACGCTACCATAGTACAGCGCCACTCATTTTTCTTCTTTCTTTCAGTTTGTTAAAAAAATTAAAGATAACAACGATTGTATATATTATTTTTTTATATTGACCAGAGACAGATGTGTGTATGAATGTCTATATATTTTCATATTGATCAGAGACTGATATGTGTATGAATGTCTATATATTTTTCATACTGATCAGAGACAGATGTGTGTATGAATGTCTATATATTTTTCATGTTGATCAGAGACAGATGTGTGTATGAATGTCTATATATTTTCATATTGATCAGAGACAGATGTGTGTATGAATGTCTATATATTTTTTATATTGACCAGAGACGATTGATGTGGTATGAATGTCTATATATTTTCATTGCTCATCAGAGTCGGTTGTGTGTATCATGTCTATATATTTTTTATCACAGCAGATCAGTATGTGTTATGGGAGTCTCATAAATCTTCATATCTATCAGAGCAGATGTGTGTATGAATTCTTATATTTTTTATTTGAACAAGAGACGATGTGTTATGATGTCTATATTTTTCATATTATCAGAGACAGATGTGTGTATGAATGTCTATATATTTTCATATCTATCAGAGACAGATGTGTGTATGCATGTCTATATATTTTCATATTATCAGAGACAGATGTGTGTATGAGTTCTATATATTTTCATATCTATCAGAGACAGATGTGTGTATGCATGTCTATATATTTTCATATTGATCAGAGACAGATGTGTGTATGAATGTCTATATATTTTTCATGTTGATCAGAGACAGATGTGTGTATGAATGTCTATATATTTTCATATTGATCAGAGACAGATGTGTGTATCAATGTCTATATATTTTTTATATTGACCAGAGACAGATGTGTGTATGAATGTCTATATATTTTCATATCTATCAGAGACAGATGTGTGTATGATGTCTATATATTTTTCATATCTATCAGAGACAGATGTGTGTATGCATGTCTATATATTTTCATATCTATCAGAGACAGATGTGTGTATGAGTGTCTATATATTTTTCATATCTATCAGAGACAGATGTGTGTATGCATGTCTATATATTTTTCATATTGATCAGAGACAGATGTGTGTATGAGTGTCTATATATTTTTCATATTGATCAGAGACAGATATGTGTATGAATGTCTATATATTTTTCATATTGATCAGAGACAGATGTGTGTATGAGTGTCTAATATTTTTCATATTGATCAGAGACAGATGTGTGTATGAATGTCTATATATTTTTCATATTGATCAGAGACAGATGTGTGTATGAGTGTCTATATATTTTTCATATTGATCAGAGACAGATATGTGTATGAATGTCTATATATTTTTCATATTGATCAGAGACAGATGTGTGTATGAATGTCTATATATTTTTCATATTGATCAGAGACAGATATGTGTATGAATGTCTATATATTTTTCATATTGATCAGAGACAGATGTGTGTATGCATGTCTATATATTTTCATATTGATCAGAGACAGATATGTGTATGCATGTCTATATATTTTTCATATTGATCAGAGACTGATGTGTGTATGAGTGTCTGTGTCTTTCGTTCTGAAAAGACGTTTCAGTAGAATTTTTTTCTCAGCATTTTCTTAATGGATCTTTATCGAGATTGGGTCAAAGTGAAGACTCGCCGAATACTCAAGTTTGTTTAAGTCGAAGTGTTAAGTTCAAGGTCCTATGCTATTTGAATATTGGATCACACAGTCGAGTCTCGTTCACTTTACAGCTGTATGACTGAGGGTGTTACTCAAATGTCCTGACCAGTATTGTTTATATCTGTATCTGTCGGACCTGGGTGACTCCAGGATACAATATGAAAGTAAGCGCAGAGTACAGCTTTTGTCATGCAGCCTGAATCCTCGATAGAAATCCATAGTATTAGATATAGAGTACATCAGTGTCACCACTTCTCAATCCTCGATAGAAATCCATAGCAAGAAATTCATAGCACCATGTGCAGAGTACAATTGTATCACAATGTCTCAATCCTCAATAGAAATCCATAGCTTCAAGGGTAGAGAACAGTTGTGTCTCCATGTCTCAATCCTTGACAGAAATCCATAGCAAGAAATCCATAGCATCAAGTGTAGAGAACAGCTGTGTCACTGTGTCTCAATCCTCGATAGAAATCCATAACATGAAATCTATAACATCAAGTGGAGTGTACAGTTATGTCAGCATATCTCAATCCATCGATAAAAATCCATAGCATCAATCGTGGACTACAACAGCGTCACCATATCTCAATCCTCGACAGAAATCCACAGCATCAAGCATAGAGTACAGCTGTGTCACCATATAGCAAGAAATCCATAGCATCAAGTGTAGAGTACAGCTGTGTCACTATGTCTCAATCCTCAATAGAAATCCATAATAAGAAATCCATAGCATCAAGCGTGGAGTAAATTTGTGTCACCATGTCTCAGTCATCAATAGAAATCCATAGCAAGAAATCCATAGCATCAAGCGTAGAGTACAACTGTATCACCATGTCCGAATCCTCGATAGAAATCCATAGCAAGGAATCCATAGCATCAAGTGTAGAGTACAACTGTATCACCATATCTGCTCCACAACAGGAAAGCTGAAGAGAAAGAGAACACCAGGAAGACCCAGACAGTGTGGGAGATGCACTTGCAGCGGCAAGGGATAGATTCGTATGGAGGGCTATGATCGCCAACGCCATGCGGCAAAGCACATAATAATGATGATGATGATGATGATGATTTAGTCTGAGACCATCACCCACGTTTTTTCCCCGATTACATAATAGACGCTCAAAAATGATCTTTTCAAACGAGACATGAATATGAATGGAAGTACTGGTGTAGCCTACAGTGAAGACGACGTGTGTTATTAAAGACTAACTCGTTCTTGTATAGTTTCAGGACCTGCCCAGCTCATGGGTTTATGTGTAGTCTTAGGGCTTTTGCCATCATCATTCAGGATCTTCTCCATCACACGACACCTGTGACGTTAATACATGTGGGATTCATTCCGAACGCGGAGACGTCATCTTGACAAACTGAAACTGAAACTGAAACTGTGCAGCGTTATTTTCCAAACTCTTTTGGACCCCTTTGCGCATTACACCTACACAAGACATAAACTTTCATGCACAATGATATATCACACATGCATACACACACCAGAATACACACGTACATAAATTTATGCGTACGAACATTGCCTAACCATACATATACTTATGGTCGTTAATGGATACATACATAAATGATTATACTAGTAGTTAGACGTGGAAATACGTATTTGTGTTAATAAAAAGTAGAAGAAGAAGAAAAAAAAGACAAAAAAAGACACGTATGAACTACCAACAAGTAGAAACGAATTAAGAGCTGATGTAAAGATGAAACGATATTAGTGTTGTTTTGATCATGAAAATTCCTCTCTGCTTCTTTCGATCTGTCTCTATCTCCCTGTCTTTGTCTCTCTTTCTCTGTCTGTCTGTCTGTATGTTTCTCTGTCTCGGTCTCCTCTCTCTTTCTCTCTTTCTCTGTCTGTCTGTCTGTCTCTACCTCTTTCTGTCTGTCTGTCTCTGTCTCTTTCTGTCTCCGTCTCTCTTTGTCTCTCTCACTCTTCTCTGTCTATCAGTCTCTGTGTCTGTCTGTCTGTCTTTCTTTCTCTCTCTCTTCTCTGTCTGTCTCCGTCTCTTTCTATCTCTGTCTCTCTTCGACTCTCTCTCTCTCCCTCTTATCTTTCTATCTGTCTGTCTGTCAGTCTGTCTCTTTCTGTTACTGTCTCTCTCTGTCTCTATCTGTCTGTCTGTCTGTCTCCCTCTCTCTCTCTCTCCCTCCCTCCTCTCTCTCTTTCTCTTTCTCTGCGGTATGTCGGTGTTAAAGAAAGGAATAGTGGATAACCTAACAACATAGAAATGAACACGATACCCACACAAAGGATAAAAGAATCCCCCACAGGACAATCAATGCTCACGTTTCTTTGATGTGCAATAAATCCCTGAACGTGGTGTTGGCACGGCGTTGGCTCATTAGAGTCGTTTTCTTTTTATTAATTCTGTTTATTATTTTTTTGTCACAGCAGATTCGCTATGTGAAATCCAGGCTACTCTCCATGGAAAAAGGCACGCTACCATAGTACAGCGCCACTCATTTTTCTTCTTTCTTTCAGTTTGTTAAAAAAATTAAAGATAACAACGATTGTATATATTATTTTTCATATTGATCAGAGACAGATGTGTGTATGCATGTCTATATATTTTCATACTGATCAGAGACTGATGTGTGTATGAATGTCTATATATTTTCATATTGATCAGAGACAGATGTGTGTATGCATGTCTATATATTTTCATATTGATCAGAGACAGATGTGTGTATGCATGTCTATATATTTTCATATTGATCAGAGACAGATGTGTGTATGAATGTCTATATATTTTCATATTGATCAGAGACAGATGTGTGTATGAATGTCTATATATTTTCATACTGATCAGAGACTGATGTGTGTATGAAGTCTATATATTTTCATATCTATCAGAGACTGATGTGTGTATGAATGTCTATATATTTTCATATTGATCAGAGACAGATGTGTGTATGAATGTCTATATATTTTCATATCTATCAGAGACAGATGTGTGTATGAATGTCTATATATTTTCATATTGATCAGAGACAGATGTGTGTATGCATGTCTATATATTTTCATATTGATCAGAGACGATGTGTGTATGAATGTCTATATATTTTCATATCTATCAGAGACAGATGTGTGTATGAATGTCTATATATTTTCATATCTATCAGAGACTGATGTGTGTATGAATGTCTATATATTTTCATACTGATCAGAGACTGATGTGTGTATGAATGTCTATATATTTTCATACTGATCAGAGACGATGTGTGTATGAATGTCTATATATTTTCATACTGATCAGAGACTGATGTGTGTATGAATGTCTATATATTTTAATACTGATCAGAGACTGATGTGTGTATGAATGTCTATATATTTTCATACTGATCAGAGACTGATGTGTGTATGAATGTCTATATATTTTCATACTGATCAGAGACAGATGTGTGTATGCATGTCTATATATTTTCATGTTGATCAGAGACAGATGTGTGTATGAATGTCTATATATTTTCATACTGATCAGAGACTGATGTGTGTATGAATGTCTATATATTTTCATATTGATCAGAGACTGATGTGTGTATGCATGTCTATATATTTTCATGTTGATCAGAGACAGATGTGTGTATGAATGTCTATATATTTTCATATTGATCAGAGACAGATGTGTGTATGCATGTCTATATATTTTCATATTGATCAGAGACAGACGTGTGTATGCATGTCTATATATTTTCATATTGATCAGAGACAGATGTGTGTATGAGTGTCTGTGTCTTTCGTTCTGAAAAGACGTTTCAGTAGAATTTTTTTCTCAGCATTTTCTTAATGGATCTTTATCGAGATTGGGTCAAAGTGAAGACTCGCCGAATACTCAAGTTTGTTTAAGTCGAAGTGTTAAGTTCAAGGTCCTATGCTATTTGAATATTGGATCACACAGTCGAGTCTCGTTCACTTTACAGCTGTATGACTGAGGGTGTTACTCAAATGTCCTGACCAGTATTGTTTATATCTGTATCTGTCGGACCTGGGTGACTCCAGGATACAATATGAAAGTAAGCGCAGAGTACAGCTTTTGTCATACAGCCTGAATCCTCGATAGAAATCCATAGTATTAGATATAGAGTACATCAGTGTCACCACTTCTCAATCCTCGATAGAAATCCATAGCAAGAAATTCATAGCACCATGTGCAGAGTACAATTGTATCACAATGTCTCAATCCTCAATAGAAATCCATAGCTTCAAGGGTAGAGAACAGTTGTGTCTCCATGTCTCAATCCTTGACAGAAATCCATAGCAAGAAATCCATAGCATCAAGTGTAGAGAACAGCTGTGTCACTGTGTCTCAATCCTCGATAGAAATCCATAACATGAAATCTATAACATCAAGTGGAGTGTACAGTTATGTCAGCATATCTCAATCCATCGATAAAAATCCATAGCATCAATCGTGGACTACAACAGCGTCACCATATCTCAATCCTCGACAGAAATCCACAGCATCAAGCATAGAGTACAGCTGTGTCACCATATAGCAAGAAATCCATAGCATCAAGTGTAGAGTACAGCTGTGTCACTATGTCTCAATCCTCAATAGAAATCCATAATAAGAAATCCATAGCATCAAGCGTGGAGTAAATTTGTGTCACCATGTCTCAGTCATCAATAGAAATCCATAGCAAGAAATCCATAGCATCAAGTGTAGAGTACAACTGTATCACCATATCTCAATCTCGATAGTAATCCTCGATAGAAATCCACAGCATCAAGCGTAGAGTACAGCAGTGTCACCATGTCTCAATCCTCGATAGAAATCCATAGTATTAAAAATAGAGTACAGCAGTGTCACCATGTCTCAATCCTCGATAGAAATCCATAGTATTAAACATAGACTACAGCAGTGTCACCATGTCTCAATCCTCGATAGAAATCCATAGTATTAAACATAGAGTACAGCAGTGTCATCATGTCTCAATCCTCGATAGAAATCCATAGCATCAAGCGTTGAGTACAACAGTTTCACCATGTCTCAATCCTCGATAGAAATCCATAGTATTAAACATAGACTACAGCAGTGTCACCATGTCTCAATCCTCGATAGAAATCCATAGTATTAAAAATAGAGTACAGCAGTGTCACCATGTCTCAATCCTCGATAGAAATCCATAGTATTAAACATAGACTACAGCAGTGTCATCATGTCTCAATCCTCGATAGAAATCCATAGCATCAAGCGTTGAGTACAGCAGTGTCACCATGTCTCAATCCTCGATAGAAATCCATAGTATTAAACATAGAGTACAGCAGTGTCATCATGTCTCAATCCTCGATAGAAATCCATAGCATCAAGCGTTGAGTACAACAGTTTCACCATGTCTCAATCCTCGATAGAAATCCATAGTATTAAACATAGACTACAGCAGTGTCACCATGTCTCAATCCTCGATAGAAATCCATAGCATCAAGAGTAGAGTACAGCAGTGTCACCATGTCTCAATCCTCGATAGAAATCCATAGTATTAAACATAGAGTATAGCTGTGTCACCATGTCTCAATCCTCGATAGAAATCCATGGTATTAAACATAGACTACAGCAGTGTCACCATGTCTCAATCCTCGATAGAAATCCATAGCATCAAGAGTAGAGTACAGCAGTGTCACCATGTCTCAATCCTCGATAGAAATCCATAGTATTAAACATAGAGTACAGCTTTGTCACCATGTCTCAATCCTCGATAGAAATCCATAGCACCAAGCGTTGAGTACAGCAGTGTCACCATGTCTCAATCCTCGAAAGAAATCCATAGCATCAAGCGTAGCGTACACCAGTGTCACCATGTCTCAATGCTCGATGGAAATCCATAGCATCAAGTGTAGAGTAAAGCCATGTCACCATATCTCAATCCTCAGTAGATCCATGGTATCATGATCACCATCCCTATCCTCATGAAAAATCAGTCACCCTTGTATCGCTAACATTGTCCCAGATTCTGTGGCCCTTCATGCCTAATCTCGTGCTGACCTCAGCCAGGGTTTTTCCTTTCCTCGTCCATGGTAGAAGACAGTTCAGACTAGTGTTTTGGTCTTTGTCAGTAGTTGAGGGGAGGGGGTGTCTTTGGAAGGCTGTGCTGGTCGGCTCCTTTTCGAAGTGGTCTCTCACTCAGTCTGAGGGTTTTATGGTCATTAGCAGGACAGTAAGTAGGCAGTGTCTTTAATAAGTTGGATCAGAACAGGCACTGTCGAAGAAACCCAGAAGCAGTGCAGAATCTCCTTTGGTGGGTGGCCACATAGCGGCTTGACATCGCTGGCTGTCATGGGCTTCCTGGTACTGGTGCTTCTACTGAATGAACTTTGGGTTGGTGATGTGTTGTGGAGCCAAAATGAACGACGTGGGGTTAACGCCATGTGAGCAGAGCATAAGATGGGGCAGCAAAATGAAACAAACCGCTAAATAACAAAACAAAACGAAATCCACACTAACAATAAAAATAAATAAAACAATTTAAATGTAAATGAACGAAACAGTAAGAAAAATAGAAAATAACGATAGCATGAAAAGAAAAGAAAAGAAAAAGCGTTCTCTTGAGCCGTCTTCTGTTTCCATTGTATAGCTGTTCATAAGTTCTGTAACTGTGAGTGTGTGTGCTAGAATGCGTTTTTCTTTCTGTTGTTGTTGTTGTAAACCCTAGACACGTAGGTCAGGCGCTATATAAATTATCAACGTCATCATCATATGCCCTGCTGCATGGCGTTGGCGATTATGGCCACTCCATATGAATCTCTCCCTTGTCGCTGCAAGCACATCTCCTACCTTCTCTGTCCTCAGTCACTCTGCAAATCCGTCCAATATTTTCTCTCTGGGTCTACTGGTGTTCTCTTTCCCTCCAACTTTCCTGTTGTGACCAGGGGCTCCAATTTCTCTTGCCTCATAAAATGTCCTGTAAATGTTGCTTGTCTTTTCCTAGTCTTCTTTATTAATGATCTTAAGTCTACCGCCTTCAAGACCGTACCGTTTGTTTTCTTTGCTGTCCATGGAACTCTCAACATTCTTCTTAGAAACTACATTCCAGTTGCCTCAATTTTGTTCGGACTTTGCGTGTTGACTGTCCACGCCTCACAACCGTACAACAGTATTGGTTCTATACAACACTCAAGAAGTCTCTTCCTGATGTAAATTGATAGGCATTTGTTGGTAAGAATGCTTTACATCTTCTTGAATGCTGTTTAGACTTGATCGATTCTACTGGCTATTTCTGATGTGCATGTGCTGTCTGGTGAGATGACTGTTCCCATTATATTTAAACTTATCAACCTGTCTCAAGGTTGTGCCATTTGCTGTTATTTTGCATGAGGGTTTTTTTTTTTTTGTTTTGTTTTACTGATTACCATTTTTTGATAAATAATAACCACTTGTAGTTATATAGCTGAATAGCTATATAAATACAAGTGACTATTAACCCTTTGACTCCCGCACCCTATACACCAACAGCAAGAACTTAACCTTTTGATTCCCTCATCCTATCTAGCAGCTTCCTGCAGAAAGCTGGTGGAAAAGGTGAGAAAATCAAAGAGTTAAGTTATTGCTTTGCCAGCATGGTTGACAATGCAGAATATTAGTGGACAGGTTTCAGGAGTCAAAGGGTTAATCATAAAAACGACAGAAGCGAAGAAAATAACTGATGAAATTTCTAGTACAGAATTTCTTTTGCAGGTGTGTAGATACCATTTATACTGGAGTGTTTTCTGGCATCCGTGCGGTGAGCACCACCATTCAATACAGACTAACTGCCGGCAACACGTGTACATAACAGACAGCGGATAATGAATGGACAAGCCAGAGCCGGTGGTGCTGTGGGCTGCAAGATGAATGTGATGTTAAAGCTGTTGCTGGACACGTCGTCTTTCCTTTGTTACTGGGTAACTGGACTACGTGTTTAGCAGTTTAGTGATCTCTCTGTC
>JAPXFY010000022.1:48515282-48525282 GCA_030674185.1 Monoplex corrugatus
CTCTCACTCTCACTCTCACTCTCTCTCTCTCTGTGTCTGTGTCTGTCTCTCTCTTACCCTGTCTCTCAGTGTCTCTCTGTGTCTGTCTCTATCTCTGTCTGTCTGTCTGCCTGTCTGTCTTTCTGTCTCTGTCTGTCTGTCTGTCTGTCTATCTCTTTGTCTGTTTCTCTCTCTGGTGTGTGTGTGTGTGTCAGTTTGTTTGTCTGTCTGTCTCTCTTTCTCTCTCTGTGTCTGTCTCTCTGTTTGTTTCTCTGTCTGTCTGTGTTCTCTCTCTCTCTTTCCTGTGTATGTGTGTGTTCTATGTGTGTGGTATGTGTCTGTGCGTGCGCGTGCTCGTGTGTGTTTGCATGCATGTGTATGTATGTACGTGCACGTGTGTTGTGTATACGTGTAGATGTGTGTGTGTGTGTGTGTGTGTGTGTGTGTGTGTGTGTGTGTGTGTGTGTGTGTGTGTGTGTGTTGTGAGTGCATATGTGCGTATATTTGTCTGTGTTGTGTTTGTGCTTGTGTATGTGTGTGTATTGTGTGTGCATCTGTGTGTGTGTGTGTGTGTGTGTGTGTGTGTGTGTGTTGAATGTGTGTTTGTATGTGTGTGTTGTTGTTTTTATGTGCGTGCGTGCATGTGTGTTTGTATATGTATATATCTATGATGTCATTATCATAATCGCATTGTAAAAAAAAACTGCCAATTTCTGTGGCCTTGAAGTTGGCGAAGAAAATGGGAAAACAAAGAAAGAAAGAAAGAAACAAAACCTTCGTGTCTAGGACCTTTGGCTTGTCTTTCAAATTATCTGTCTTGAATATTGAGTATGTTTAGCTCTGCCTGTCTCCTTCTCTTTATCTTTCTCTCTGTCTCTCTCTATCTCCATCCCTCTCTCTTTTTCCCTCACCTCTCTCTCCTTCTGTCTGTACTCCCTCTCTCTCTCTTTCTCCCTCACCTCCCCCCTCTCTCTCTCACACATGCACACTCACAAACACACACAGATATATAAATATAACTCCACAGCATGATGATTGTCATCGTCATCGTCAACATCGTTATCAGACTGCAAAATCTGTGTATGATTTTTTGTGGCCATTAAGGTGGAGTAGAAAATGGGGGAAATAATGTGAGAACAAAGGAAATCTCTATGGGGGAAATAATGTAAGAATGAAGGAAACCTCTATGGTGAAAATAAGGTGAGAACAAAGGAAGCATCCATGGGGGAAATAAGGTGAGAACAAAAGAAACCTCTATGAAGGAAATAGATGAGAACACAAAGGAAACATCAATGGTGGATAAAAGGCGAGAACAAAGGAAATCTCTTGAGGGAAATAAGGTGAGAACAAAGGAAACCTCTATAGTGAAAACTATGTAAGAACGAAGTAAACCTCTAGGGGGAATAAGGTGAGAACAAAGGAAACTTCTATGGTGGATAAAAGGCGAGAACAAAAGAAATCTCTTTGAGGGAAATAAGATGAGAACAAAGGAAACATATATGAGGGAATAAGGTGAGAACAAAGGAAACGTCTAGGGGGGGGGGATATTGTGAGAACAAAGGAAACCTCTATGGGGGAAATAAGGTGAGAACAAAGGAAACTCCTATGGGAGGCAATTAAGTGAGAACGAAGCAAACCTCGCTAAGTGCGATGATCCTTTAAAGAAAAGACAATAATAACCAACATATATACATATATATATATATATACAGATACATTTACAAGACAGAAATAGTGCGCAGTGGTCGACCAGCAGGTAAAAATAGGGTGAAGGAGGAGGCAATGTACAAGGAAGCTTGTTCTTACTTTTGTAGTGAGGGGGGGGGGGGGGGGTTACTGAATGTGTGTGTTTGCGTGTGGGACAGAGTGAGGTATTTTTGTGAGGCTCAGACTATGTGTACTTTGAACAGGGGCTGACACTTCAGACTTTTATATACACTTGAAACAGGGGGCTCAAGGTAAAAAAGGTATAAAAACTAAAATGGATAAAAAATGGCAAGGGATGAATTAAATATAAAAAAGGAGAGAGAGAGAGAGTTGATACTATATAAACATTGCCAGTATACCACTATGAAGACATCCCCACAGCCTGATCCTAGACCACTGCCAACAGATCTATACATTGAATTTTGTAGACATAGATACTGATATTATACCTGGGTATAGGTCTGATGAGGCAATGTGAACCTTTAAGTAAATTTTTGAAAAAAGACATAAAACGTGACACATTTTGAAAGTTTAACTCCTGTTTATTGAAAAAAAAACCAGTATGTAAAAGAAATATTATAAACTAACAGATGACAGTCATCATCCTCATGTGCCCAGTTGTATGGTGTCGGCAATCATAGCCCTCCATACGAATCTATCTTTTGTGGATGCAGGTATATCTCCCACTCTTTCTGTCTTCATCCATCCACAGATCTGTCCAATGTTTTCCCCCTGGGTCTACCTGGTGCTCTTTTCCCCTCAATCCTTCCTGTTGTTTTCTGTTTGTTCTTATATAATTGTTTGATCGAAGATATCCAACCATTATAGGTAACAAAATCAGTACAATAGCTGGTGTCGGTTTAAAACTCTTCCCAGATCATAAATATGCCATTTTCTTTCATTAAGAAAATGTCTAATGTCTGATGGAGTAGACTCCTTTCTCTATCAATTGCTTCATGTTTGAGATGTGTTGAGCGTTTGTAAAACATGGTTTCAAACTCTGAACTCCATATCCACTGCCGCTTAAGTCCATTCCGTTGAACGCTAGAACACTCATGGCATTCAAACAGCTATCATCACCGCACTCTTCCTTCCCTTGTCTGCCAGCAGCCAGCTAGAGCCTCACACGCACACACCACGAGCCAGATGGGTGATAATACCACTGGTCCTGATGGGATCAACTGTGTGTGCCTGTTGCAGTCATGAGACCCATATTCCCGTCAGTTCACTCGCTCTGTACTGACGCCAGGTGACATACAGGTGGCTTGACTTTACTCAGGCAAGGCCTTTGGCTGTGTGCGTGTCTGTCTCTTGGTTCATTGCTTTCTACGTAATTGTCTCACCGCTGATGTGAGGAAAGTGGAGTGCATTTTTCGTGTCTGTGGTGTGGTGCGGTGTGGTTTGGTTTGGCAAGGGGAGAGAGATGCAGCCAGAGGTATTGATTTGTTCGATTTGTGTTGTTGGCTGTTGTTTGTGGGGCGTTCTTTTGGGCGTTGTTGTTAATTGTGATGGAAGTCCTTAGGCCACTGTTGTTCTTATTGTTGATGTTGTTACAGTTATTGTATTTGTATTTGTTATTGTTGTGAGGCTGATGTTATTAATTTGTTGTTGTTGTTACAGATGTTGCTTTTGTTTTGAAACTGGTGTTCCATTATTTTTGTTTTCTTGTTTTGAGTCTCTTTCTATTGCCATTTTTGTAGTTTTAATTACTGTTATTGTTATTGTAGTAAGACTGTTGTTTATGATTATTTTAATTGTTTTAGAGTTGAATGATGTCAACAATTTAGTTGTTGGTGTAGATGACTAACAATATTGTAAACAAAGAAAATTGCAAACAGGTTTTTGACCTAGATAACTGTTTGCTTCAGTTGATGCTCCACAGGCACAGGTCTTCTAGTTTTCTTAGTTTTTTTCCTTGTAGCGCGTAATGCTATTGTTCAATTGTAAATGATATTCATAAGCATGGTCATCATCACAATCAATATCATCATTATCATCATTGTCATCATCATTGTTTTCATCCTCACCATCATCATCATCATCATCATCATCATCATCATCATCATCATCATCTATCTTCTTCTTCTTCTTTTTCTTTTTCTTCTTCTTCTTCTTCTTCTTCTTCTCCCTCTCTTCCTTGAGTTTTATTGGCTTGATTTTTCTTCTATTTGTTTCCTGTTTTGCTACTTTTTCTTACATGTTTGCTTGCG
Organism: Monoplex corrugatus; assembly: GCA_030674185.1. Taxonomy (NCBI): domain Eukaryota; kingdom Metazoa; phylum Mollusca; class Gastropoda; order Littorinimorpha; family Ranellidae; genus Monoplex; species Monoplex corrugatus. Next base: position 48,519,179 of record JAPXFY010000022.1, read on the forward strand.
TTTCTACACACACACACACACACACACACACGCACACACACACACACACACACACACACACATACACGCACACACACACACACACACACACACACACACAACACACAGATATATATATATATATCATCATCATCATCAGGTGCCCTGCCGCATGGCGTTGGCGATCATGGACTTCCATCTGTCTCTATCTCTCGTTGCCCCTAGCATCTCCCCCACCCTCCTCATCCCCAGCCAATCTGCAAGTCCGTCCAGCATTTTCTCCCTGAGCCTACCCGGTGCTCTCTTTCCCTCCAGCTTTCCCGTTGTGACCAGGTGCTCCAAATCCCCCTTCCTCATAAAATGGCCTATAAATGTTGCCTGTCTTTTCCTAATCTTCCTCATGAGTGATCTACTTGTGTCTGCCTCCATCAAGACTGTCTCGTTTGTTTTCTTTGCTGTCCATGGAACTCTCAACATTCTTCTTAGAAACCACATCTCGGCTGCCTCAATCTTGTTCTGGCTTTGCTTGTTGACTGTCCATGCCTCGCATCCGTACAACAGTATTGGTTCTATATAACATTCAAGAACTCTCTTCCTGATGTTAATTGACAGGCACTTGTTGGTAAGAATACTTGTCATCTTCTTGAATGCTGTTTTGGCTTGGCCGATTCTGCCGGCTATTTCTGATGTGCATCTGCCGTCTGATGAAACGATCGTTACCAGGTATTTGAATGTATCAACCTGTGTCAAGGTTGTGCCGTTTGCTGTTATTTTGCATGAGGGGATTTCATGTTTTTTACTGATCACCATGATACATACATACATATATGTATATATATGTATATGTATATACAGGGTGTTTCAAAAAGAATATGCCAAAATCATTACGCAGTTTTTTCAGGTCTATAGCATTGTAGTGGACTGAATCAGTGGTTATTTGATAGAGTAGTTATCAAAGTTTGATTGGGTGTCAGTTTCACCGCTGTCGTTAGTATAACTTCCGGTGCAGCTGAATTGTGGGAAGATCAATCAAAATGGCGACTCCTCAGCAGAAGGCGTTTTGCGTGCTTGAGTTCGCGAAAACAAACGCCATTGTCACGGTGCAACGTGCTTTCAGAACAGAATTCGGCATTGATCCGCCCCATCGTGAGAGCATTCGACGGTGGGTTAGACAGTTTAAAGAGAGTGGGTGTCTGTGCAAAGGAAAGAGTCCTGGAAGACCACGTGTTACAGAGGAGCAAGTGGAGAGGATTCATGATGCATTTGAGAGCAGCCCACGTAAGTCCGTACGTCGAGCAAGTCTTCAGCTTGCCATCCCTCATACCACTGTCTGGCGTGTGTTAAAGAGACGATTACACATGAAACCATACAAACTAAGCCTCGTCCAAGCACTTACTAATGATGACAAGGTGATGCGGAGGACATTCTGTGAGTCAATGCTGGAGATGGAGGAAGGTGATGAAACTCTCTTTTCACGTTTAGTTTTTAGTGACGAAGCGACTTTCCATTTGAGCGGCACAGTCAATCGTCACAATGTGCGCATTTGGGGAACAGATCACCCACATGAAACTGTTGAGCATGAAAGAGATTCCCCTAAAGTGAACGTCTTCTGTGCTGTGTCTCAAGACAAGGTCTATGGTCCCTTTTTCTTTGAAGGAAACACCGTTACAGGACAAACCTATCTCGAAATGCTCCAAAACTGGCTATTCACTTTACTGCAAGCAGATTCGAATGACTTCATTTTTCAGCAAGATGGAGCACCACCCCATTGGCATCTCGGGGTTAGAGCTTATCTGAATGAAAACGTGCCTCAGCGATGGATTGGGAGGAGAGGTGCTAAAGACCTTGCTCTCTGTGCTTGGCCTGCCAGATCCCCGGACCTCACTGTGTGTGACTTTTTCTTGTGGGGGTATGTTAAAGACCAAGTTTATGTTCCACCACTTCCAGCAAGTATCGATGACTTGAAAGATCGAATAACAGCTGCAATCAACACGGTGGACCGTGACATGCTGAGGCGCGTTTGGGAGGAATTCTCATATCGGCTTGATGTTGTCCGCGCTGCCGGTGGTGGCCACATTGAGCACTTATAAAACATGAAATGAAACTTGAATGTATATACAACACATGTGTTCATGCTAGAGGTTTGTAATTTTTTCGTTTTTGACACATCACGTGATGATTTTGGCGTATTCTTTTTGAAACACCCTGTATATTATATCTATAACACACACACACACACACACACACACACACACACACACACACACACACACACACACACACACACACACACACACACACACACACACACACATAAATATGTCCCTTCTGTCTCTGACTTTCTTGTTCTGTCTGTCCATCTGTCTGTGTTTCCATTCCTTTACCTCTTCCCCATTCTGAGCTCTATCTTTTGCTCTGTGTGTCTCTGCCTGCCTGCCTGCCTGCCTGTCTGTCTGTCTGTCTGTCTCCCACCCCCCTTCTCTCTCCTGTCTCTCGGTCTCTCTGCTTTTGTTCTCTCTCAGCCTGATTGTTTCTTGCAGAATCCCATTTTCGTGTGGCTTTTCTTTTTTTTTTTTCTTATATAAGTAGACTAGTCATGGCAGATATGTCAGCTGGCCTATTTGCTAATGCATCACGCACACACACACACACACACACACACACACACACACACACACACACACACACACAACACACACACAGACACACACACACACACACACACACACACACACACACACACACACACACACACACACACACACATACACACATTGAAGGCGTTTTCTACACATAAATGAAATAAAACAAACGCCTTCAATGTACCAGAATGTTTACCTATGTCTCTGATAATTATGGTCTTGGTTTCCTAAATTTTCTTGGATGCAAAACGTTTGGTTCACACTGTGCAGGCATTATGTTGCTGCTACGCATTCTGCATACTCCTTCAATACCCGTGTATGCTGGATTGTTTCCATAAACCATTGACAAAAGAAGGGGATTCAATAAGTGCACTGTATGTTGATTTGGGAGACCAGAAGGATGTCTATCCGTTATCCACCATGCATCATCGAAGTAGATTTGAACCTGGATCTTTCAATTGGAAGTCTCACCTGTCCCACCTGTCAGCATCACCGGGTTCAGTGTTGGCTGCTGCACATCTGGACATCACCATCTCCCTCCACGCCGCTCTGTCCTGACTTTTGTGGACAATTTCTTGAATATTTAGGCCACTGGTGTTGGTTATGTTCTCGATGTATGAGATTGGAGGTCTGCCTTTCTTCCTTTTTGCCATTGTTTTAGTTGAAAAATGGTTCCCATGGGGTCTGTGTTCTTGCTGCGTGACACATGGCCAATGTATTTTAGTCTTCTCTTGTTGATGTCTGCTAGTAGTTTTTTGGTAGTATCAATTCTTCCAGAATACCTTCATTAGTTCTTCTGTCTGTCAACTGGAAGTATGGTCATGATATTTATTCCCCATCTCAGCTTGCTATCCACTGACGCAAGTGACAGATAGTAACCCTTTGCCTTCCTGCAGGAAGCTGGTGGATATGGTGAAGGGGTTAAAGGGTTAAAGAAACTGCTTGACTATACATAGGCTAGGCTTTTGGTCGTTTGTGTGTCAACCAGTCAGTCTATAGACTGACATGATACTGACTTACTCTTGTGAATGAAAAACACAACAAAAACGAAGTGCTTATTTAATGTCTATTGTGAGTAAGGCATAACTGGAGGTATTGATCTTTTTCATCCTTCTTGTTGTTTTGGTGTCTGACTAATATTAACGGTGGCTTGACTGGTCGTAGTTGTGATGGAAGTGGGTGTGATGGTGATCATGTTATTATTGATTTTGGTATAGGCATTTATTATATTATGTTCAGTGCATTTTATTTCCTTTGTTGTTGTTGTTGTTTTTGTTGTTGTGAAAATGGATTCACTATATGATATTCTGGCTGCTGTTTCAGGGTAAAGAGCGTCGCCAGCCGTTTTTTCTGTATGCATATATTCCTTTTTTTCTCTCTCCTTTTCTGTTTTTTTCATTGCTGTTTCCATTATATAAACCACTGAGCAGAGGACCTCTTTCTGCTGATTATTGCTGCTATCTAAATCAGCAATAAGACTTTATAATAATCTGATAGTTACAATGATGATGTTTGATTTCTTTTTCTCGTTTCTTGTCTGTTCTTCTTCATTGATATTTCTATTATGGGAACAATTGAATCGAGCACCTCTTGCTGCTGATTATTACTGCTGTGTAAATCAACAGTAAGACTTTATTATGATCTGATGGTTATGATGATGAAATTGTTTCTGATGATAGTGGTAGTGGTGGTGGTGGTAATGATGATGATGTCTGTCTGTATGTGTTCCGGTCTGTCTCTGACTTTCTTGTTCTGTTCTGTCTGTCCGTCTGTCTGTGTTTCCATACCTTTACCTCTTCCCCATTCTGATCTCTATGTTTTTCTCTGTGTGTCTCTGCCTGCCTTCCTGCCTTCCTGCCTGCCTGCCTGCCTGTCTGTCTGTCTGTCTGCCTGTCTCCCCCCCACCCTCTTCTCTTTCCTCTCTCCCGTCTCTCGGTCTCTCTGCTTTTTTCTCTCTCAGCCTGATTGTTTCTTGCAGAATCCCATTTTCGTGTGGCTTTTCTCTTTTTTTTTTTTTTTTATATAAGTAGACTAGTCATGGCAGATATGTAAGCTGGCCTATTTGCTAATGCATCACGCACATGCACACACACACACACACACACACACACACACACACACACACACACACACACACACACACACACACACACACACACACACACACACGCGAGCACGCGCGCGCGCACACACACACACACATATATATCTATATATCTACACTCACAACACTTACACACACACACACGCATACATACATACATACATACATACATACATACATACATGCATACACACATACATACATACACATTTTATATATACGTATATATATGTGTGAATATATATATATAGATATATATATGTATATATACATGTACATATATTTATACACATACACACACACGTGCACACGCACACACACACACACACACACACACACACACAACCACACAGCGTGCGCTGCGGCACTCACACACACACACACCAACACACACAGCACAACACACACACACACACACACACAACACACACACATACAACACACACACACACACACACACATACACTAACATAACGACATACATTATGTTTAATAACATGTTATATATATGTAACTTTATACACAACATACCACACTCCACTACAGATAAAACACATTAGCAACATACAAGACCACTTTACACATGTACTCACACAATTTCATATACACACGCACCGCTATTATTTACATCACGACACAACAACAACACCGCACATACAAACCACTTTCACACAACACACATACACACAACACACTTCACATACACACTACACACACAAACACACATCACTACACTACACACACATACACACATACACACATACACACATACACACACACACACACACACACACACACAACATAACACACACATACACACACACACACACACACCACAAAACACAATAACACACACACACACACACACACACACCAACACAACGTGCACTCACAAACCATCACTAAGTCATATGCACAACATAATTCACCATCACAGTGTTTGTTGTAGCTGTCACTTTTACCATACTATACCACACGCTGACTTCACTTTACCATACGATCCCACACTGTGCTGCACTGAAAGATGATAAAATCGTGACTGGATTTCGATGATCAGTTTTATTGTGCATAGGACTTACCTTCAATCTAGCTCATTTAATCATTGTGTGTTTTTAGATTTTTGTTATATTATTTCTTCATCGAACTTGCATGTTTGCGTCTCTGTCTAATTTGTGTGTGTTTGTGATTTACATTCACAGCTTGACAAAGGCAATTTGGGCGAAAATTTGACTGGTTTAGTCTTGTATTGAAATACCGTTTCTGATTGTTATTTTCAGTGTTTTTTGTGTTATGTTTGCTTGAACGCATGTGCACGTCTTGTTTTGTTTTTCGTTGTTTTTGCTTTTATTCTTCTTTCCTCTGTCACAAAGCAATTTCAA
>JAPXFY010000022.1:48530282-48542782 GCA_030674185.1 Monoplex corrugatus
GCACCTACCTGGTGTTTTGAAGTGCTTCTTGTAGATGCAATTTTTTGTGGTTGTTGTTCCCAGGACTGTCATTGCATATATGATGAAGACTTTTAGAGATAATGGTCTGCAGTGTCATTGATGTTTGCTTTATGGACCAGGACCTCAAGTTTGGCTGTTATTTGTGCAGTGAAGACCAGTTTTAATGCACAGTCAAACAACAACAAAAAATGAAAGAAAACAAAACAAACAAAACAAGAACCAAACCAAACCAAAATCAAAACAAACCAAAACAAAAATAAAACAAAACAACCCCCCAACCTTATCTCAGCACTATTTTGATTCATTTAGCTGTCAGCAGCTCACGCGCCACGCATGCGCACATCACGGGGTAGCTGGTATGGCCATGGGCCTGATGGGACAGCTGTGTGTGCCTGATGATACGCATACCCCTTTGTCATGTCACCCATTCTCCACTGACGCCGAGTGGCAGTTGTGTCAAAGAGCCCACGTGACGTTACTCAGGCAAGGCCTTTGGTTTGAGTGCGTGTCCGTCTCTTTGATCCATTGCTTTCTACGTAATTGTCTCGCTGTTGATGTAAGGAAAGTGGAGTGCATTTTTCATTTCGGTGGTCTGACGTGCGGAGGGGGCAGGGAGAGGGCTAGAGCTATTAGTTTGTTCGATTTGTCTCTGTGCATGTTTCTCTGGTGGTGGTGTTATTGCTGGACTGGATGACAGCCCTGGTATTGCTGGACTGGATGACAGCCCTGGTATGGCCTTAAGCAGTCAGCAGGGCTTTTGAAACCATGAACTGAGTTGAATTGAACTACTGGATTCAATTGGATTAGATTCATTGTGTTTCTTGCAATCGAACATTTCAGTAGGAACTGCAGGCTCATTTCACCAGGGAAAGCATTTGACTATAGGTATGTGCTGTTTTATTTTTCCTAAAATGTGCTTATTTCTGTGTACTTGTGAAAGTGTAAAACAGACTTTTCCAGCAAGAAATACCAGCCACTCTCTCCAAGAGAACCCATCACCATAAGTGTATGCCACTCAGTTTTGCTCCTGAATGTGTGTATTTATATTTCCAAAACAAGTGTGACTGCCCGCGTATTTAATACAAGACTAGACAGGTGCAAATTTTCGGCCATCTGGCCTTTGTCAAGTTTAAGATCACAAACAAACAAACACCAGATATAAAAATTAGGAGAGAAAGACTGAAACTTCCCTGCTGCTCCATCTGGTGTGAGAAAAGGAATAAACTGACACACCAGATGGAGTAGCAGGGAAGTTTCAGTCATTTTCTCCTAATTTTTGTATCTGGTGTTTGTTTGTTTGTAATCTTACGCTTGACAAAGGCCAGTTGGCTGAAAATTTGCGCTTGTTTTGTCTTGTTATATTACATGTAAACCCGCGTTCTGATTCTTTTTTTCATGTGTTTTTTTCTGGTACCTGTGTGTATTTTTGTTTACACGTGTGTATGTATTTTTCCCTAAAACAATATCACGCTTTCAACACAGTTGTCTTGCTGTAGTGGTGGGGAAAAAGAGGAGTGCTGTTTGTTTTGATTCCTGTACCCTGGCTTGGGGAAGAGAAGCACAGAGTTGGAAGTATTGATTTGTTCAGTTTGTGTTCTTGTTGACTGGTGATTGATCGGTGCCATAGTTATCAGCAACGGTATTGTTATCAAACAATAATTTTCTGTCATCCTTGTGAACTGGTGGGTCAGGGGTGTGTTTGCATTGGATGATATTGGATTACATTCATTTTTTTGGCACAGTTCATTTGTCCACAAGAAATGCAGATTGCTGTCTCTAGGCAAAGCCTGTTGCCATAGTATGGTGTGGCCTTTTGGCTCCTGTATGCATGTACATATATTATGCCAGAATTCTTGGTGTAGACAGCGGACAGACTGGCATGAAGAAGGAATCCACCTTCTCCACCCTCAGGTCCACCCGACGACAGCACTGGTTAAGGAGAACATCGTACATGAAATATACTTTTTAAATTTCATATCAAGTGGTATTTGTGTGGAATATTTCGAGGGAGAACACATGTATTGTTGAAGATTATTTTACATGCACGAATCGGGTGCTCGGGTGCTGCCCATGGATCCCTGGTTTATGCTTTCATCTGAAAGACTAGCACCCAGACCACAATTTAACAAGGTAGGTGAGAAATCCATTCAGCGTCTGTGTGCGGGCATGTGGGTATATACATGTATTTACTATTATTTGTTATTTTCGTGTCTTACCTGTTTATTTATCTACATTCTCTTTTATTATCTATTTATCTTTACACCTATTTACGTATATACTTGCTTACTTCTTACCTACTTACTTAGTTACTTATTTACTTCTTTACTTCCTTCTTCATTTACTCACTTAGTTATATACCTATCTGTTTCCTCTTTTCTTTCCTCGGAAGTGAACGACAGACTGGCAGAGCTATGATCAAGAAAATATCGTCTTCACCTTTTGATAGACAGCTGAGGCTTTGTGCATTGACTGGGGGGGAGCTTCCTGTCATATGTCCAAAAGGGAGGCATACCAGGAATGCCTGGATGCTTGGAACATTCCACGTTGATTTGGGATGCCATCCAAAAAGCAAGAACAGAGAAGAGAGACATTGACGTAGTTTGGCTTGATCTGGCGAATGCATATGGATCAGTTCCACACGATATGATCCAGCTGGCTCTTGAAATGTATCACATCCCAGAAAACATCCGAACAATGCTGAGGAAGTATTTCCAAGGGTTCTCAATGCGGTTCTCTACCAAAGAATACACCACGGACTGGATAGACCTAGAGGTGGGCATTGCAATGGGCTGTGCAATCTCTCCCATACTGTTCGTGTTGGCAATGGAAGTCATCTTGAAAGCTGCAATGAAGAGTTCAGGTCCAGTGAATCTGGGAGATGGATACCAGATGCCTCCTCTGAAAGCTTTCATGGATGACACAACAGTCTTGTCCACGGATGAGGAAGAGACACACCAAATCTTAAAGCAGCTGGATGAGCTGGTGGCCTCTTCAAGAATGAGGTTCAAACCTAAGAAATCCCGAAGTCTCTCACTGCGAAAAGGAAAAGTGGCAGATTCAGTCAAATTCATGGTAGCCAACCAAGCCATCCCCACTGTCACAGAAGAGCCAGTAAAAAGTCTCGGAAGATGGTATGATGACTCCCTGAAAGACACACAAAGGGGATGTGAAACCAAGCAAACAGCAGAAGAAGGCCTGAAGAAAATAGATAACTGCGGACTGCCAGGCAAATACAAAGTCTGGTGTCTACAGTTCATGCTGATACCAAAGCTGCTGTGGCCACTGCTAATCTATGACATTTGCACCAGCACAGTCGAAGCAATGGAAGCCAAAATCAACAAATACACAAGAAAATGGCTCGGTGTCCCACCTGGTCTCACTGATGTTGCATTCTACTGTCGTCAAGCAATGCTGAAGCTACCTCTGAAATCCATAGTGGAGGAATACAAAGTTGGAAAAGCAAGACTGTTGAGCATGCTGGAGGAATCGGAGGACAATATCGTGAGAGCAGTTCATCCAAAGCTGAGAACTGGCAGAAAGTGGAAAGTCCAAGAGGCTGTAAACAATGCCAAGAGAAACCTCAGCATCAAAGAAATAATTGGACACACGCAAACCAACAGACAGGGACTGGGAGCAACAAAAATGCAGTGGTGGTCCAAAGCCAAAGGGAAGGAAAAAAGAGACATGATCATACAGGAGTTGAAGGAAGAAGAAGATGTCAAAAGAGTGCAGAAGGCAGTCCAGCAAGGTCAACAGGGGCAATGGACAACATGGGACAGTGCACTCCAAAGAAGTCTCAGCTGGAACGATATGTGGCACATGGCTCCTCTAAGGATAAGCTTCCTCCTCAGATCTGTATATGACCTGCTCCCCTCGAATGCAAACTTAGTGAAATGGGGGAAAGCAGACGACCCAGCATGTCCGCTCTGTCAGAAGAAACAAACAGTGGAACATGTCCTAAGCTCTTGCAAAGTAGCGCTAGCCCAAGGAAGGTATACATGGAGGCACAACCAAGTTCTGAAAGTGATCACAGATGTGGTTAGCGAAAAAACCATGACCCCAAACGCACCAATTGCTATGACAACGTTCTACAAAGCAGGAGGGAAACAGGTCTGGCCCGAAAGGGCTATGACAACCAGCACATTGCCAAAGGGTCTTCTGGATGGAGCAGTCGACTGGGAGTGTACAGCAGACCTCCCAGAGTGGAGAAATTACCCAGATGTCATCAGCAAGACAGGCATGAGACCAGACATCGCTCTCCACTCTGACTCCTCGAAACAAGTGATTCTGATAGAACTCACTGTGCCATACGAAAGCAGAATGGAAGAAGCACATATCTACAAGACCGAAAAATACGCCGGTCTTGCCAGCACCCTGAAGAAAGCAGGTCTGCGGGTCAAAATCTTCGCCATAGAGGTCGGGGCAAGAGGGTTTGTGGGCACCTCCGCTTATGATCTCATGAAACAACTCGCCATTTCTGGGAAGAAGAGGACTAGAGCCCTTAAAGCGATGGCAGAGGCAGCAGAAAGGAGCTCAAGCTGGATCTGGGCAAGGAGGAACCAAAAAAGTGAACTTCATAAGGATTAAATTCCCTACAGATGATGTGTGCCCCGTTAGCACATTGGTAAAACCGCGTACCGCAGTTCTGAAGCGCAGAATCGCCCAGGTTCGATCCCCGGCGTGGGAAAAAAAAAAAAAAAAAAAAAAAAATAGACAACAGCAGAAGGGCATCCAGGAGTCATGACCTGGATGTGGCCCGGCCCCCCGAGAGTGTAAGGAATTCAGGGCCGAAACACTTGTCTAAAGGGGGTTACTTCTCTGAAGACCTTCTGTTGTCTAGCTCTCCCTAGAGTTTCTTTCTACCTGAGACGAGTTTATACAGAATAGCTAGTTGTGTTGTGATTCAGACCTTGAAGTATTCATTTATTTACTTTATATATATGTTACTTTTTATAAAGATAAGATACACAGATACACATGTCATTTACATGTAACCAAGATTATCCTAGTGATAAGCTGATACAATACCAGTATAAAATATACATGTAGACTAGGTAAAACATAGGCAATTCATGGGTTTATGTGCAGGCTTAAGGCTTGTGCCGTGATCACCATACCATGGCACCTGTGACGTTAGTGCGTATGAAATTCGTTCCGAGCGCGGAGACGTCGTCTTGAGACACTGAAACTGAAACTGAAACTGAAATTCCATTCATCCAGGACTCGAATCCTGGTTTCTCTCACACGAGTGCTTCATCCACACAGACACCACTCACTCTACGTCTTATACCAGTAGCTGTGTGTGTGTGTGTGTGTGGTGTGTGTGTGTGTGTGTGTGTGTGTGTGTGTGTGTGTGTGTGTGTGTGTGTGTGTGTGTGTGTGTGTGTGTGTGTGTGTGTGTGTGATGCACTCATGGACGCTATCTCCTCTATCAGGTCACCCGCTCTCCTCTGGCGTTGAGTAACAGTAACTGTTGTTACGTGTTTTCCCCTGTCTCTTATGGACTCTGGCAGTTTCTACGCAATCGCCTTGCTGTTGCAGTGAGAGAAGTGGAATGCATTTTTTATTTCTGTGTCTGGAAGCGCATGACTAGAGGTATTGATTTGATCGATTTGTCTTTTGGGACGCCGTTTGGTGGTTGCTGTCAGTGTTATGGTGGCTGTGGTAATGGGGGTAATGCTGTTCATGTTGGGGCTTTTTGTTTTTGGTGGTGGTGGTGGTGGTGGAGAGGGGAGGGGGAGCAGTCGTTGTAACTGTAATTGTTGTTGTTTAAGAGTAGAATCGTGATGATGATTTCTTGTTGGGTTTATTGTGAACTTAATCAAGTTGTCAGGGAGTTTGCTGCTGAAATACATGTACTACTTTGCTTATAGTTAAGTTGTTCTTGTTCCTTCTTCTTCGTGGGTTAAATTTCCCATCAGTTGACTGAAACAACAAGGAACATTGCTCATTACTGTTATTCAACGTGTTACCATCATTGTCGTGAACATGATCAGCATCAGCAATAACAGCATTTTGTTGTTGTTGTTGTTGTTGTTGGTGGTGGTGGTAAGGCTAGTGGTAGTGGGATTTTTCCCTTCTCCTGTTTCTCCCTCTCTCTCCACCTCTTCATCTCTAATTTCATTATGTTCATTCTTTCATTCATAATTACTTAATAGTATCTATCATACGATAATTTTTATAATTATGCAGATCGATCCTGAACGTACGTCTCACTGTTTGTGTGTTTTTGAGTGTGGCTGTAGATTAAACGTGCCAGCCAGGATTTCGCAGTTATTTTTATAGAAATAATTAATAATGTGACCTAATCATTGAATGTTTATCTATTTATGAACAAGTTGTTTGTTTATCGTTCGTTTCGTTATTCGTTTATGCATTTTTTAAAATCTGTTAATGACAACTTGCCATTGCACAAATAGTGTTGACAATAATGTTATCAAAAACATATCACTGTGGACACTTCTAGCGTGTCAAACACGTTAACTGTTTATCATTCTTTGCTTTCTGTTTCTATAGTTCCCTGAAACACAAACGCGTGTAGCTATTAACTGATCATCATGTGCATCAGAATGACTTCGTGATTACAGTGCTTTGTTTGGTCGCCTTCATTGTTACCTTGTTTTATGTTTTGTGTTTGGTTGAAATGGCGCTACAGTGTTCGGCTGATTCAATTTACAACAGCACCCCACAAACGCTGTGCGGTTGAAAAGATCTAAACTAGCCTCGAAACAGGTGATAAACTGGCCTATTATCTTAATGCAATCGACCAGTCGTCATGGTGTAGTGATTAACGCAACGTACTACCGACTGCAAAGTTGTGGGTTCGAATCTCCATCAGTCCCTTCAAAAATCGTTGTGCGATTTTTCGGCTCTAATTAGCTCTTATCCAGATTTGGGCGTGCTATGGGCTCATTGGGAAGACTGGGACCGCACAGTCGAGTCTCATCCACTTCACGGATGCGTCATTGAGGGTGTTGCTCAAATCTTCTGACCAGCACCGCAGGTGTCTGTATCTCTTTAGCCTGGTTGATGCCAGGATATGTTATGATAGTAGGCGTAGAATACAGCCCTGTCACGCAGTCTCAATCCTAGATGGAACTCCATAGCATCATGATTATCATCCTCATCGACATCATCATCATCGCATCGTTTAAAAAAAACTGCCCCGGTGTCTGTGGCCATTGATGCGGCGTAGAAAATGGGGCGAGATAAACAAAACCAAACAAACCAAAGAAACAAACGACAACAACAACAAAGCAAAACAAAACAAAACAAAGCAAAACAAAACAAAACAAAGCAAAACAAAACAACAACAACAACAAAAAAAACGGTGAGTACAAAGGTAACTTCCTTGAATGCAATGACCCTAAAAAAAAGAAATATGCAATTGAACTGTGGACTGAAGATCTGGTGTTTTCAGTTAACTCGTAGTCTGCGACATAAAAAGCTGGTCTGCTTTCTGCCCAAACATTCTGTTGGTGTCAGCTTTATTGTTTCATAGGTTCTATTCTCTTCCTTGTTGCAGCACAATGATTTCTGTGCAGGCTCAAGAATTCTGCCAGATTACTCCCGGCAATGATGGAAGGAACCATTTAGAATTGTCCACATGGGATGGGTCCATCTTGAAGAAGCTCCAGACATCTATACAGTAGTACTGTTTTGGGCATAATTCTGCCCCATTTACGTCTTGTATTCAATATATGCATAGGCCCTACCTTGTATTGAGCTCATTCAGTTATAGAAAAGTACGGGTCACTTGTTTTGAATTTTCTATGATAATTTTATCATTTTCGTTTCTGTTTTTCTTGTGGTCATTTGTTGGCTTGATCTCTATTGGGTCATTCTTTTGTGCCTGTATTGTTTCTTCATTGGTAGAGCCATGGACTCAGGATCTGATATCCTGAGTTCAATCCCAGCCTGCAATATTAAAAATCTGGCCTGTTCGCTACCCATCTCAATGTCTCCATCGTTCTGGTGGTGTCAACTTAGTGTCTGATAGGTCACTTCTCCTCTTTCCTTATTTGAAAACATTGCCAGCGCATAGGGTTTTGTGCAGGCTCAGGAAATCTGTCAGATAATTGCAGGCAGGTTTAGGTGGAGCGCATATGGAGTTGTCCGAGCGAAACAACTCCGATACCTTCCATAGAATTAACTTTTTTTTTACACCGTTTTCATGTGCTTATATGATTGCATCGAAGAGACAAGTAACACATCTTCATGTGCGTATGACATGCTTTGACGCTGGAAGTAATGTTGAATGGTAATGTCACGAACTGTGCTGTGTTTTCAAGTTTCTGATGGAAACTCTGCAGGCATCTAATTGATTGCGCTCAAAATAGTCTGAATGGTCTCAACTAAGTGCAAGCAAACCCCACGGTCAACCCCCCCCCCACTCCTGCTCCCCCCTCTGCCTTCCTCGTAACACTTGCCCCAAGCCTTTCATAGACCGTGCATGCAAACCACCCATTCTGTCTACTCGCCTCTACTTCATATGTGACTGTGAAAAGAGTCCTTACTTTTCACAAAGCCATGTTTTATTAATGACCTGGTGTTGACCAGCTTGGACGTAGTGGATTATCTATTCTGCCATCTGTCTATTTAACTGTTTGTTTGTCTGTTTTTTTTTTCCGTTTTGTTGCTTTTCTTCTGCCTTTCCTATTTTCTTTACTTGTTTCCATAATTGATCTCTACTTTGAAAATGAGGTTTATCTTGAGGGATGTCTGTCTATCTATCTATCTGTCTGTCTGTCTATCTGTATGTATGTATGTATGTATCTGTCTGTTTGCGTATCTATCTATCTATCTATCTATCTGTCTGTCTGCCTATCTATCTATCTGTCTGTCTGCCTATCTATCTATCGTCTGTCTGCCTATCTATCTATCTGTCTGTCTGCCTATCTATCTATCTATCTGTCTATCTACCTACCTACCTTTCTATCTATCTATCTAGCTATGTCTCTCTCTCTCTGTGTCTCCACCTCTTCTCTCTCTCTCTACAACACACACACACACACACACACACACACACACACACACACACACACACACACACACAGACACAGACCACACACATATACATATATATATATACATGTACATATATATATATATATGTGTGTGTGTGTGTGTGTTCTGTATATATATGTATATTTGCATGTGTGTGTATGTATGCGTGCGTGTACGTGGTGTGGGTGTGTATGACATCTAACTGATTTCGCTCAAAATGGTCTGAATGGTCTCACCAGAAAACGTTTTTTTTTCAGTTAAGTGCAAGCAAACCCCACAACCAACTCCCCCTCTTCCCCCTCTGCCTTCCTGTAACACTTGCCCCAACCTTTCATAGACCGTGTATGCAAACCACCCATTCTGTCTACTCGCCTCTACTTCATATGTGACTGTGAAAAGAGTCCTTACTTTTCACAAAGCCATGTTTTATTGATGACCTGGTGTTGACCGACCTGGACGTAATGGATTATCTATTCTGCCATCTGTCTATTTGACTGTTTGTTTGTCTGTTTGCTTGTTTTTTTTCGTTTTGTTGCTTTTCTTCTGTCTTTCCTATTTTCTTTACTTGTTTCCATAATTGATCTCTACTTTGAAAATGAGGTTTATTTTGAGAGATGTCTGTCTCTCTGTCTATTTGTCTGTCTGTCTATCTGTCTATGTATGTATGTATGTATGTATGTTTGTATGTATGTATCAATCTATCTATCTATCTATCTATCTAACTATTTATCTATTTATCTGTCTGTCTGTCTGTCTGTCTATCTGTCTGTCTGTCTATCTGTCTATCTATCTATCTACTTGTCTGTCTATCTATCTGTGTATCTATCTATCTGTCTGTCTATCTGTCTGTCTATCTCTCTATCTGTCTGTCTGTCTATCTGTCTGTCTGTCTATCTGTCTGTCTATCTAATCTATCTATCTATCTATCTGTCAGTCTGTCTATATGTCTGTCTATCTGTCTGTCTGTCTATCTAATCTATGTATCTATCTATCTGTCTATATATCTATCTATCTATCTATCTATCTATCTATCTATCTATCTATCTATCTATCTATCTATCTATCTATCTATCTATCTAGCTAGCTAGCTAGCTATAGGCCAGACTCTGAAAATTGAACAAACGCTGTTGTATTGTGCCATTGCATTTTACAGCTGAAACAAAAAGATCAGTTATTATCTCTCTCTCTCTCTCTCTCTCTCTCTCTCTCTCTCTCTCTCTCTCTCTCTCATTATTCTTATACTACACGTACGTCATTCTCACAGCTATAGAAATCATACACCACACACAGAACTTGTCAACTAGGCACTACAACACTTCGTGTAACATTGTGTAGCACACCTTCTTTGTATCCACCTTGGATGGCGTAAAACCAATGTATCTTTATGTTGATTCCTTATGAATGATTTGAATCAAATGTGAACAGTGTATTTGATGCTATTGAAAAAAAGCATCTGTCTAAAGGAAAAAAAAAAGTTGATGTTGGGTTGGTTTTTAGGATATACCGTGCATATCTCATTAAAGCAAAAACAAAGTATGGCTTGACTTTCCTATCTTTTAAGGATTAACTGCAAGACGGATCTGGTGGGACATAATGTTGTTGTTTTCAGTCTCCCTGTTTTAAGAGAAATAAAAGAAATAAACGAACGAACAAACAAAAAACTTTCATATCGACCGGACAGAGGGGTGTGTGTGTGTGCGTGCGTGTGTGTGTGTGTGTGTGTGTGTGGTGGTGTGTGTGTGTGTGTGTGTGTGTGTGTAGTGAGAGGGGAGAGAGAGAGAGAGAGAGAGAGAGAGAGAGAGAGAGAGAGAGAGAGAAGAGAGAGAGAGAGAGAGAGAGAGATGTGACAAGAATGCATGAAGAAAATTTTCACAATTTTTTAAGGATAAATCGTTGATAAAGTTTGGTCAAAGCTCTGATCTGTTGAAGAGTTGAAAAAGCATACATAAATTTGGAAGGTTACTACCAAACGGATCAAAAACTACACTGTAAACGCCTTCTAATGGTACGTCTCTCTCTCTCTCTCTCTCTCTCTCTCTCTCTGTGTCTCGGTGTGTGTGTGTGTCTCTCTCTGTTTCTGTCTCTGTCTGTTCTCTGTCTCTCTCTGTGTCTCTGTCAGTCTGTCTGTCTGTCTCTATCTGTCTGTAGTCTCTGTCTGTCTGTCTGTTTGTGTGTCTTAGCACTTTTTGACGTACGTGTGCGAACAACAAAAACTTCTGACAATAAAATATTCTGTTCTCACTCTTGTGATAGTCAACCAATATCCTCACGTTTCACCATATTTCATTACATCTTATGCTTCACCAACGTCACAGCTGTTTTGAGAAGTACAGACTCTGAATTTGCTTCAAACGTGTTTTGTATAAGATTAGAGATTGTTAGAGTAGCTTGGTCCTCTTTTCTTTTCTGCTTTGTTGTTGTTACAGTTGTTCCTACCATTTAATACGAAGTTCAAAACACACAATTGACAATTGTTGTTGCCTCAGGTTTGGGAAAGATCCCTACCTGGCACGCACACAATGCATGCCACAGATCTTGACACATACATAATTGTCGAAGTCTATTAAGCTCTGCAATACTATCCAGGCAACTTCTGTCTGTCTGTCTGTCATTTTCTCTCTCTCTTTCTCTCGCTTTCTCTCTCTCACTCTCTCTCTCTCTTTCTCTCCTCTCTCTCTCTGTGTCTTTCTTTGTCTCTCTGTTTCTGTCTCTCTCTCTCTCTCTCTCTCTCTTTGTCTCTGTCTCTGTCTGTCTGTCTGTCTCTCCCCCCCCCCGTCCCTCTATTTCTGTGAAGTGAAATAAACAAATTGGAGTTAAGTTTGGTACTGGCATGTATTGTATTATATTCTGTGTTTGTATAATGTTTATAATGTGTCCACACTCCTTCAAATGGGCTTTGGCCTTACTGAATAAATTTTTTATTCTGATTCTGATTCTGATTCTGATTCTGATTCTTCTCTCTCTCTCTCTCTCTCTCTCTCTCTCTCTCTCTCTCTCTCTCTCTCTCTCTCTGTCTCTCTCTCTCTAGGTAGAACTCTGTTTACTTGGTGGTACCTCTAGAGCTAACACGAGGCCACACAGCTTGGTCCCAATATTAACACCTTATTTATCGGCACACGTAGCCGTAACGGCACAGAAGCGGGTATATTTCAATCATACATCCTTGTCTAACATCCCCTCCCCAAACAAGCGTGTCGATAAGGTGTTAACATAGATATGGAATGGAATGACTAATGTTCTTGCGCCATCCCAGTATCTGACAGCGTTCCGTACCGTACCACAGAGGGCGATCAAGCGAGTGATTTTGTAACTACGCGACAGCAATTCCACTGTAATCTCTTTCATGCATAGGAGATTTACAGCCGTGTATTTTAGGGGGAGCGGTTGTTGAAAAGGCTTCCTCGTGATCGAGGGTCACCCCGGCGTCACCAGAGAGATGCGTGCAAGCCTGTTAGTGCCAGAGTTCCTTTCTC
>JAPXFY010000022.1:48552782-48557782 GCA_030674185.1 Monoplex corrugatus
CATAGTAAGGCAACCTTAGGGTTGGAGTACCAAAAACAAAAACAAACAAAACCCCCCCCTCAAAACGAACACCCCGCCCTAAAACAACAACAACAACAACAACAAAATAAATTAATGCAAACAACAACTACAACAAAAAACAAAACAAAACAAAAACAAAAGCAAAAAAAAAAAAAGAAAGAAAAAACAAACAAACAAACAACCCACTATAGATAACATACACAATCTCGCTCATTTTGAGGGCACGCGAGGGACGCAAGTCCGTGAACACTCCCCCCCCCCTCCCATCCTCACTCCCAACCCAACCCCCGGCTACAAAACGTATCGAGTACATCACCAATGCAAACATCATTGACGCCAACGACAACGCTATGATCTCCACTAACAACAGCATCAACAGTATCGACGAGTATCAACAACAACAACAACAACAACGACAATAACAATAAGCCGGCCAATGAATAAATGAACTGATCTGCCACCACCATTATATGCGATCATGATATCGATGGTAGTCCACATGCGCGCTCGCACGCCGCGCGTGCACAGACAATAGCGCGCGCGCACACACACACACACGCGGCGCACGCCGCGCACACACGTAGACACACTTTTACTTTACTTTACTTTACTTTATCCGTCCTCTTATACCATCTTGGGCGTCGAGGGGAGAAAGAGCTTTCTGTCTGCGGCAAGTTTGAAGGCCTGGTTGAGTGGGATGTTGTGGGTCTTCAGTGTTTCTTTCACACCCTCGATCCAGGTCTTCCTCGGTCTACTCCTTGCCTTGTACCCTGACACCTTTGTGTTGTAAGCTTTACTGGCAAGCTGGTGAGGTGCCATGCGTGTCAGGTGCCCGAACCACCTGGTTCTCTGCTGTTGGATGTAGTGGAGAATTGGTGTTGTTCCAATCATTTCTCTGATCTTGATGTTCTTGATCTTATCATGTCTGGTTTTGTTGACTGCTCTCCTTAGACATCTCATCTCGCAGGTGATGATCTTTCTTTCAAGACTTTTGGTAAGGGTCCATGTCTGACACTGGTAGGTCAAGGTTGGTCTAAATATGGACTCGATGAGTTTGGCTTTGGTCTCGATGGGGATGTTGGGGTGTCTTAGGAGTGGGGCAAGCTGGTAGCTGACGCTGTTGGCCTTTTGAACTCTTGTCTCGATCTCTCTGTTGAGACGTCCATCTTCTGTGAAGATACTTCCAAGATACTTGAACTCGCTGACTTGTTTCAGTGCTGTCCCCTCGATGTTGATGTTGAGGCGGCCAGGTGTTCTACTGACTTTCAGTGTCTCGGTTTTGCTGATACTGATTTTCATGCCGAAGTTCTCACATTGTGTGTTCAGGTTGTTCGTGTGCTCCTGGAGTTCCCCTTCTTTTTCATGTGCAAGGCTTTGATCATCTGCAAACAGCATCTCGTTCAGATCTTCAGGGTTGGGATTTGCTTCCTTCGTGATTTTGTCCATATATACAATGAACAGCAGTGGTGATAGAACACACCCCTGCCTCACTCCCGACGTCACCTCAAACCATTCCGTGAGTCCATCTTGGGTGCGTACTGCACTCATGCTGTTGGTATAGATGGCTCTTATATTGTCTAGAAGTTCCCCCTAACGTCATATTCTTCTAACGTTTTCCACAACTTGTTTCTATTTACTCTGTCGAAGGCCTTTTCTTGATCCACGAACACGAAGTTCAGTTCTTTATTGTATTCGATAGTCTTTTCGCTCAGTTGTCTGAGAGCGAAGATAGCGTCAGTGCATCCTCTTCCTTTTCTGAAACCCATCTGCGCCTCACTCAGTAGAGGTTCCACCTTGTACCTTGTGCGCTGTTCAAGGATCTTTGTATACATCTTTCCCGTGTGGCTCAGAAGGGATATACCTCGATACGTGCTGCAGTCTTTCTTGCTGCCTTTCTTTTTCCAGATTGGTACCACGACTGCACGCTGCCAGTCTTCTGGGACTTTCCTCTCTGTCCATGCTTTCTGGAATATTGTGGTCAGCCAAGTGGTTCCTGTTTCTCCACATGCCAGGATAGCTTCGGTTGTAATGCCATCAATTCCTGCTGCTTTGTTCTTTGGGCTGGTCTTCAACGCCTGTTGTACCTCTGATCTCAGGATGTTTGGCTCTTCGTGTTCTGGATAGCTAGGGTGAAACTGGCTGTGTGTATCCCTGTCTGTTTGGGTTGAGGAGTTCCTTAAAATATTCTTGCCATCTCTTCTTGATGCCGTCTTCATCACTGATAGGGTTTCCATCTCTGTCATTGACTACTGTTGTTGGGCTGTATGGCTCGTCTCGTAATCTCATTGCTTTGACGCTTTTGTAAAAATGTCGTGTCGAGAGCTTGCACAGTTCGCTTAGTTCCTCTCCATATGTTTTCCATGATTGTTCTTTGGCCATTCTGACTGTCCTCTTGCTGTGTCTTCTTGCCACTCTATATTTCTCGTAGTCCTCCTCTAGCTTTGATTTCACCCACACCTTGTACAACTTCTTCTTTTCCTTGATGGCCTCCTTTACTGTGTCATTCCACCAGGCTGTCTGCTTTACCTGCCCTTTTCCGGTCTTTGTGCCGCAGGTTTTACTAAGTGTGTCTGTCAGTGTGTTCTTGAAGACTGACCATGCTTCTTCTGCTGTCATGCCTGTGCTGTCTACTTCTTCCAGCCTCTTTGTGATTTCTGTCTGTACCTCCCATTGTACCTCTTCCTTCTGGAGTTTTCTTAGGTTTATCTGTCTGTCGCACGCTTACTCGTACTCTTTGTTCTCGGTGTTCTTCTTTTCTTCATCGTAGAGACCAAGATCACAGGGCGGTGGTCAGTGTCCAGAACTGCATTTGGAATGGCTCTTGCGTCTGTGACCCTGCTTCGTTCTTCTATTCGTGTTAGAATGAAATCTAACAACACACACACACCACACCACAGAGTAATAACAATAGACTTGAAATATCTAATATTGCACCATTGGACTCTAAACCTTGTTCGATTTCCCCTTGGTATCAAAACGCCGTTATGTCACCAAGCGACTTTGGTGAGATATTGATTTAGAGAAACCAAAACAGATTATTACCATATGAAAATATTGGTCAACAATGGTAGTATATTAATGTAAAGAAATGCTATTTATATGAAAATATTGATCAACAATACTTGTGTATTGATTTACAGAAATCACAAAATGTGGTAATCACATGAAAATATTGGCCAACAATGCTGATATATTGAATTATGGAAATCAGGAGAGATATTAATGATATGAAAGATTGGTCAACAATGTGATACAGTGATTTACATAAATCAAAAGAGATGCTTATGATATGAGAAACAACCTGATCAAGCAAAAGTCTTCTGTTTATCTATCTATCTATCTATCTATCTATCTATCTATCTATCTATCTATCTATCTATCTATCTATCTACATTATCTATCTTCACACACGCACACACACACACACACACACACACACACACACACACACACACACACACACACACACACACGCACAAACATATATGTGTATATGAATATATATGTATATATATATGTATATATATAATATATATATATATGCTGTGTGTGTGTGTGTGTGTGTGTGTGTGTGTGTGTGTGGTGTGTGTGTGTGTGTGTGTGTGTGGTGTGAAGAGAGAGAGAGGTCTCATTTCAGATTCAGTTTCCATTTCAGTTTCAGTTTCCTCAAGCCAGTGTCTTTGCGTTTGGCGAAGTGGCAATTGCCGAGTAATGGGGCGAAAAACAGATAAAGAAAACGAGCATATGGTATATTCCTGAAGCTTGCATCGAGGACTGGGAAGTGTTCTGGCTTTTCCCGGATCAAGAAATCACAGACTTGAAAGAAAAAGACAATACAGAGGGATGGTGAAAAAAAAGAAGCATGGCAAGCTCTTTTAAAGGTTTCATCATGGCATGAAAAGTGTCTGGGCTTTACCTGAACGAGAAATCAAAGAAATTTATAGAAACAGAAAAATGACAGAAGATTAGAGGAATGGTGAAAGGCAATCTGGTGCTCAGAATCTGATTTATCGTTGCTGTGGTAGTAATTCCTCCCCTCCCCCCCCCCCCCATTTTTCCCCTTACCAGGGTTGGAGAAGGGAGCTTGGGAAGTGGAAAATGATGGAGACGATAAATCGTGTTGATAGGCGAATGAAAGCTATGCGTTGTGCTGTCCAGGGTAGGGTTTTCTCTGATGAGGTTGTGTGGGGCGTTGCTGCGGCCAGTTTGGACTGGAAGGGGGTGATGGGGGTGGGTGGGTGGGTGAACGTGTTTTCATCCGTTTCTACGGTTTTGATCTGGGCTGATGGATGGGCTGAAGAGGGGTGGGGGTGGGGTGTTGATGCCATGGAGAAGATAAATCGTGTCAGTCGCGGTTGGAGGCTCCTTGTCGTGTATTGTTCAGGAGTGGGTTCTGTTTCAGTTCAGTTTCAGTTTCTCAAGATGACGTCTTGGCGCTCGGAACGAATTCCATATTCACTAACGTCACAGGTGCCATGTGTATGGTGATCGTAGCACAAGCCTTAAGCCTGCACATAAACCCATCAGGTGGCCAGTTCCTGAGGCCCTACCTAGACTATATTTTACCTAGTCTGTATTTTATACTGGTATTTTAGCAGCTTACCTCTGGAATGATCTTGGTTACATGTAAATGACATGTGTATGTGTATATCTTACCTTTAAAAAAAGAACAAAAAGGGCTTCTGTGATGTGGTTAAATAGAGAATTGGTGCAGTCAGTTCGCGCTGAGAGGATTGAATGTGTTTTTATTCGTTTTTCATCCGTTTCCAGGTGAGCTTGTTGTTGGTTGGTCGGTTAATTTGTTGTTTTTCTTTTTGTTTTGTTTTGTTTTTGTTTTCTTTGTTTTATTTGCTTGGGTTTTTTTTTACATTGTGTCTTGGATAAAAATATACACCTCACTACAATACATCTACAATGTTCCAAAGACAAACAGAAACGAAGACAGACATAAAACTCACACATAAGTACACGATCGACCT
>JAPXFY010000022.1:48567782-48570282 GCA_030674185.1 Monoplex corrugatus
CCCAGAACTTTCCAAGGGTTTGTCTGTTGCGCTAACCACAGTACCTCAGCCACTGGTTAGTTCTCAAGTGTATTTGTGGACGTGAGCATGAGATGTATACTGTATGTGCCTCTGGAGATAAGGTGTGAATAGGACGAGGGGGTCTAGGGGTTTGGGGGGCTGGGGGGGGGGCTGTACGTGGGAGTTCGCCGCGTTCTAATTGTGTATCCTAGCGTGATATATTGTGTCTGGAGTCTGTGGTCGCAGTGTGCTCGAGAAGGATTCATCGCATTCGAACAACTTCATATTCGCTCACCAAATGTGCCAGCAGCTATGCGGCAGGTTTCTGGAGCTTGTGCAAACCCAAAGCATTGGAAATATCGTGAAACGAGAAAGGTGAACAGGATGTATGATCCAGGACACAACTAGTATGACAGGGGCATTAATCATTTGACTCCTGCACCCTGTTCACTAGCATACTGCGTTGCCAAGTTTGTTGGCAAAGTAAAACCATAACCCTTTGACTCTCTCACCCTATCCACCAGCTTCCTGCATGAAGCTGGTGGATAGGGTGAAGGAGTAAAAGGGTTAAGTTTTTGCAGTTGTGGAGAGGTGCGGGAGTCAAAGGGTTAAGATGGCCTGAGAACAAACCAACTTTTATGTCATAGGGTAGGATTGAACTCGAGACATCAGATGGTTAATCCAAGGCTGTATTATAAGGGAACCACTAGTTCATGTAACTATAGTTTTTTTTATTATCATTATCATTATTATTATTATAATTTTCACCCTTGCTCAGAAGGTTCTTTTCTTTGAAATGTAGACATGACAACATCAAAACATGCAACAATGATTCAATGTTCAATGTGCAAATTACATATGTGGAATGAATAATATAAATCATAGGTGATTAGTTTTAAGTTTAACACTTTGAACGGGATGATTTGTTTTACATATTTGCATACAATGATACATATGATTTTTTATCATGGCACATACGCAGTGTTCTTCACATATTACCAAGTCATGCTTTAGTACACAGGAGCAGCTGACTAGAGTCACTACTGTTTTTACACTGAAATATTTTAATTCACAGCATTCAGGACAATAAGAGAGAGCATCACATTCTAAGTTTCCTCACATTACCCTTCGAGCGAGTATTTAATATGGTCATGCTTTATGCACAACATCTGTTAACTCTTTGACTCCTGCATCCTATCCACCAACTGCAAAAACTTAACCCTTTGACTCCCTCATCCTGTTCACCAGCTTACTGCAGGAAGCTGATGGATAGGGTGAGGGAGTCAAAGGGGTTAAGTTTTTGCTTTAATAACATGGTTGATGATGCAGGATTTCTTATGGACATTGTGCTGGAGTCAAAAGGTTAAAAGTATGCTAGTCTTGACTATGGGAACCATTTTTCCTCAAACTCAGAATGTTTCATTTTCAGATGCATGTAACTAAAGTAAATACTCACACACACTCACACTCACGCGATACTTTTCGCTGCCGTTGCAGCACTGGATTGAACCGATCCGTCCCAGTTAATGTGCTCTTGAACAAGAGGTTGTGCCTACAGCTTTCGGGCGAGCTACAGGACTATTTTAGTGGCTAATTAAGCTCTTGATTATATGTTTTCCATTCAGTAGATGATATGCTTATATTTTCTCTTATTTTCTTACTTATGTGGGATGTATTTTTATCCATGTGTATGACTGTGTGTAGATTTATGTATGTGTATATGCATATATATATACATACATAAATATATAATATATTTTTTTATATATATTATGTATATATATGAATGTGTGTGTATGTATATGTGACGATGTACGTACATAATGCATTATTTAATAGTAAGATACTTACATTCCAAAAACTACTCTTAGCTAGTGCATCATAGTTTTAGCACCGGACCCTCTTCAGGACAAAACGATACTACTATGGCGTGACCACTTTTCAAATTGCAGAATTTATCTCACTTCCCCTCTGACATCAAATTTGCCTCCCCTCTTGCCAGTTCTTACCATTACTCCCCAACACATTTTGATTTCATCTTAGTCCTTTTCTCCCACTGGACGAAGCAGTAGGGACGTTTATAGTCTTTTCCCCCTAATTTTTGTATTTGGTGTTTATTCGTTTGTAATCTTGCGGTTACGCTTGACAAATGCCACTTGTCCGAAAATTTGTGCCTGTCTTGTCTGTGTGTATAAGATACGCGTTCTGATTCAATTTTCGTATTTTTTTTTCTCTAGTTTCTGTCAGCTCAGTTGGTTTGACGGCTTCGCTCATAACGCAGGGGTTTTTGGTTCAACTTACGCGCGGTCCATAGGTCGATTCAGGTCTTCCTTGGTCTGCCTCTCCCTTTAAACCTGGCTATCGTTTTTACGACATGCTCGTTGAGCCAGCTGATGGGGTTGCTTTCTGGCCGGATAACCAAACAACTTAATTCTCTGCCGATGAATACAATGGTAGACTGGTGTTGTTCCCATCATTTCTTCGCGTTTCTGATCATTGT
>JAPXFY010000022.1:48607782-48630282 GCA_030674185.1 Monoplex corrugatus
AGCATTTAGCTCTTAACTCTATAGTGCAAACACGTTGCTGTGCTTTTGGTGTTAAGGAAACTTTATAATCTTACAGCTGAGACCGCTAGTCTTTACCTCCTCTTACTATACTGATCTTATCTCCTTGTCGGTAATTGCGCCAGGTATCAGCTTATGAAGACGGCCTGTGATTAATGTGTGTGTGGTGTGTGTGTGTGTGTGTGTGTGTGTGTGTGTGTGTGTGTGTGTGTGTGTGTGTGTGTGTGTGTGTGTGTGTGTGTGTGTGTGTGTGTGTGTGCTGTCTAATGTGTGTGTGTTCTGTCTAATGTGTGTGTGTGTGTGTGTGTGTGTGTGTGTGTTGTTGTTGTTGTTTTATATATATATATATATATACATGTGTGTGTGTGTGTGTGTGTGTGTGTGTGTGTGTGTGTGCTGTTAATGTGTGTTGTGTGTGTGTTGTTGTTGTTGTTGTTTTATGTGTGTGTGTGTGTTTGTTGTTGTTGTTTTATATGTGTGTGTGTGTGTATGTGTGTGTGTGTGTGTGTGTGCTGTCTAATGTGTGTATATGTGTGTGTGTGTGTGTTATATTTCTTTTAGAGTCTATTTACATATGTACTTTTAGACGAATGTGTGTGTGCGTGAGAGAGAGAGAAGAGAGAGAGAGAGAGAGAGAGAGAGAGAGAGAGATAGTGTAGTTTTGTGTGTGTGTGTGTGTAGTTTTTTGTGTGTGTGAGTGTGTGTAGTTTTCTGTGTGTGTGTGTGAGTGTGTGTAGTTTTGTGTGTGTTGCGTGCGTGTGTGTGTGTGTGTGCGTGTGCGTGCGCGCGCGCGCGCGCATGTGTGTGTGTGTATGAGCGCGCGCACGCGTACACGCGCGTCTGTGTACGAGAACGAGGAGTAACCATCTTTGCAAAGCAAACTCAGTTTTTAACGCAATCATGCACTTAGTTAAAAAAACAACAAACAAACAAACAAACAACAACAACAACAACAAAATAAAAAAAAAATGGTAGAGTGAAACATCACACAATAATTGACCGGGTATTGATTTAACCGGGCGTGTGTGCCCAACCCTCTCACCCTGAGTGAAAAATTGCCAACGGTTTTATCTACCTTGCCTACACATCAACGGAATGAGTTCATTTTTCAAAAAAAAAAAATCTGATTTATCTCAACGTGTTTCAGCAGTTATGGGAATCAAGTTTTATGAAAAGAGCCAGGGACATAACATCAAAAGTAAAAAGTAAAAAAAAAGTAGTTAAAGTAATTCTGTTATTTAGTCGATAGTTGATTGATAACGACTGTCTGTCCGTTTGTCTCTGTGTGTGTTTGCCTGTGTGTCTATCTGTCTGACTCTCTCTTTCTCTCTCTCTCTCTCTCTCTCTCTTTTTCTCTCTCTTCCTCTCTCTCTCTCTCTTTGTCTCTCTCTCTGTTTCTCTCTTTCCCTCTGTTTCTCTCTTTCTCTCTCTCTCTCTCTCTTTCTCTCTGTTTCTCTCTTTCTTTCTCTCTCTCTTTTCTCTCTCTCTCTCTCTTCTCTCTCTCTCTCTTTCTCTCTCCCTCTCTTTCTCTCTCTCTCTCTCTTTCTCTCTCTCTCTCTCTCACTTCCCCCTCACTATTTCTCTCCACCACCATCCCCCAATCTTTGTCTCTCTGTCTCTGTGTGACTCTCCCTGTCGCTACCTTTTCTTCTGTCTGCCTGTCTGTCTCTGTCTCTGTTTCCCTACCTCCTCTCTCTCTCTGTCTCTCCCTGTTTCTGTCTGTCTGTTTCTCTCTGTCTCTCTCACAAACACACACACTCTCTCTTCTGTTATGTGCGTGATGGTGTGCTTGTATTAGTGTAGAACTGCCATGAACGATGTACAGATATACAGAATGCATTGGCGCGGTATGTCATTATCTATCTGTCTGTCTGTATATCTGTCTGTCCATCTGTCTCTGTGTCTGTATCTGTCTGCCTGTCTGTCTGTCTGCTGTTTGCCTGCCTGTCTGTCTGTCTGCCTGTCTGTCCCTCTGTTTCTCTCTCTCTCTCTTTCTTTCTCCCGCTCTCTCACTCTTTGATTTTATGTTTGTATGTCTCTGTCTGTTTGTCTGTCTGCCTGTCTGTCTGTCTGTCTGTCTGCCTGTCTCTTTGTTTCTCTATCTCTCTTTCTCTCTCTTCCTTTTCTCTCTGCTTTCTTGTCTGCCTGTCTGTCTCTCTGATTCTTTCTCTCTCTCTCTCTCTTTCTCCGCTCTCTCACTTTGATTTTATGTTTGTATGTCTATGTCTGTCTGTCTGCTTGTCTGTCTGTCTCTCTGCCTGTCTGTCTCTCTGTTTCTCTATCTCTCTTTCTCTCTCTTCCTTTTGTCTCTGCTTTCTTGTCTGTCTGTCTGTCTCTCTCCCTGTCTGTCTGTCTGTCTGTCTCTGTTTCTCTCTCTCTCTCTCTTTGATTTTGTGTGTGTCTGTCTTCGTCTGTCTGTCTGTCCGTCTGCCTGTTTGTCTGTCTCTGTCTCTCTCTCACTCTTTGCTTTTTGTTTGTCTGTCTGTCTACATGTCTGTCCGTCTACCTGTCTGTCTCTCTGTCTCTGTTTCTCTCTCTCTCACTCACTCTCTCTCTCTTTCTCTCTCTCTCTCTCCCCCTCCTCTCTCCCCCCTCCTCTCTCTCCCCCTTATTTTTTCCTTTTCGCCTCCATGTCTCTCAAGTTACAGGAAAATGCTGCTAATCTTTGATTTCTTCATGTACTTACACTATTGATTTATTGATGTTATTTCTTCAGCTGCACGTTTAGTTCTTGGCAAATGTTTAGATTAGCAAGGACAAGTTTGAAAGATAGCTGTTAGCCAATAACCTGGAGCGCTGGAGTATGTAGTATTTTCATTGTCTCTCTCTCTCTCTGTCTCTCTCTCGCTCATCTGTCTCTTTCTCTCTCTTTCTTTTCTGTCTCTCTCTCTGTCTCTCTCTCTCTCTCTCTTTTCTGTCTCTCTGTCTCTGTCTCTCTCGCTCTCTGACTTTGTCTCTGTCTCTGTCCCTGTCTCTCATTCTCTCTCTCATTCACCATTTCTCTCTCTCTCTTTCTCTCTCTCTTTCTGTCTCCCTTCTCCCTCCCCCTCTCTCTCTTTCTGTCTCTCTTCTTCTGTCTCTCTTGTCTTGCTCTCTGCTGCTCTCTCTTTTTCTGTCTCCCATTCTCTGTCTCTGTCTATCTTTCTGTCGCTCTCTCTTTTTTTTCTCTCTCATGTTTTTGTCTCTCTCGCTCTCTTTCAGTCTATCTCTCTCTGTCTCTCTTTGTCTCTCTCTATCTCTCTCTCTCTGTCTCTCTCTCTCTTTCTCCCTCACTTTCTCCCACCATCTCTGTTTATTTGTCTCTGTCTGTCTCTCTGTCCGTCTGTTTCTGTCTGTCTGTCTCTCTCTCTCTCTGTCTGTCTCTCTCTCTCCCACTCTCTGTTTCTTTCTCAAGCTCTCTCTCTATCTGCCCTTGGATCCTCTTTCTCTCTCTGTCTTAGAAAAAATAAATCAGTGCACATATTATACGGTCAAAATGAGAGAGAAAACAGAGAGAGAGAGGGAAAGAGAAAGGGAGAAAGAGAAAGAGAGAGAGCGAGAGACAGAGAAAGAAAGAGAGAGAGACACACACACACACACAAAGAGACAGAGAAAGAGAGAGAGAGAGAGAGGGAGAGAGAGAGAGAGAGAGAGAGAGAGAGAGAGAGAGAGAGAGAGAGAGAGAGAGAGAGAACACCAAGTGTTATCAAGATGATTTTATGTCTGTGTGGTGTGTTATGTATTCATATATTACAAAGTGAGCCTTGAAACATTTCGATTTAAATGTACTTAACATATCAAAACATCACGTCCCCATTGCGCATTATCCACGTTCTCTTTTTCATAATCGTATTCTGACCTAAGGCCGTTGGACATTACAACATTATTTATCCGTGTCTGAATCTGAATATCTCTTGTCTGTCTGTCTGTTTTGTCTGTCTGGTCTGTTCTCCCTCTGTCCCGTCTCTCCCTCTCCATCTCCATTTTTCTGTCTGTCAATCTGTCTTTCTCGCTCCCACTTGGATATTCATACATACATATCTTTCCCTCTCCCCCGTCCCGCAACCTCTCCCCGCTCAAACTGACCCCCATGTTATTATTTCTTTCAAAGAACAGTGGAATTATCTCTCTCTCTCTCTCTCTCACTTCTCCCACCAGCTCTGTCCATTTGTCGTTGTCTGTCTGTCTCTCTGTCTGTCTGTTTATCTCTCTCTCTCTCTTCTTCTTCTCTCTTCTCTCTCTCTCTCTCCCATCTCTGTTCTTTTCTAGCTCTCCTCTATCTTCCCCTCGATCCTTTTCCCCTCTCTCTCTTTAAAAGAAAAGTAAATTGATGTACATACTATACGGTCAAAATGAGAAAGGGTGGGAGAAAGAGAGAGAGAGAGAGAAAGAGAGAGAGAGAGACACAGAGAGAGAGAGAGAGCGAGAGCGAGAGAGAGCGAACGAGAGAGAGAGACAGAGAGAGAGAGAGAGAGTGAGAGAGAGAGAGACAGAGAGAGAGACAGAGACAGAGACAGAGAGAAACAGAGAGAGAGAGAGAGAGGGAGAGAGAGAAAGAAAGAGAAAGAGAGAGAGAGAGAGAGAGAGAGAGAGAGGAGAGAGAACGCCAAGTGTTATCAAGATGATTTTATGTCTGTATAGTGTGTTATATATTCATATTTTGCAAAGTGAGCTTTGAAACATTTCGATTTAAATGTATGTAACGTGTCAAAACATGTCCCCATTGCGCATACTCCGCGTTCTCTTTTTCATAATCGAATTCTGATCTAAGGCCGTTGGACATTACAACGTTGTTTATCCGTGTCTGAATCTGAATATCTCTGTATCTCTGTTTTTCTGTCTGTCTGTCTTCTCTGTCTTTGTCTCTTTCTCTCCCTCTGTCTATCTCTCTCTCCTCCCTCTCTCTGTCTGTCTCTCTGTGTCTTTATTCGCATCTACTGGTTAGCATATATCTGTCTCTTCCTCTCTCTGCTCTCTCCCCCGCCCCCTCCTCCCGTTCAAACTCATCCCATGCTATCATTTCTTTCAAAGAACAATAGAGTTCTCTGTCTGTCTGTCTGTTTGTCTGTTCTGTCTGTCTCTCTTTAAAAAAAAGAAAAATGATGGATATGTTGTAAGCCATTATCATAATTAGGTGGCAGGTCATTCTCTTTCTCTGTCTCTCTCTTTCCGTCTATCTATCTATTTTTGTCTATCTATATATCTATCTATCTATCTATCTATGTATTTATCTATCTATCTATGTATCTATGTATCTATCTATCTTTTTGTATCTATCTATCTATGATATCTATTATCTATGTATCTATGTATCTATCTTTTGTATGGTATGTATGTATGTATGTATGTATGTATCTATCTATCTGTCTGTATACCCATCTCCTTGTATGTCTGTCTCTCTCTCTCCCTCTCTCTTCCCCCTCTCCCTCTCTGCTACTACTATTACTATACTACTTCTTCTTCCTCCTCTATTTTTTCTTCTCTATCTCTCTCTGTCTTCTCTCTCTCCATCTGTCTCTCTCCCTCTCTCTCCTCCCTCCCCTCTCTCTCTGTATCCCTCCCCTCTCCTTTCCCACCAAGCGAACGAGAAAAAGATGGACAGATACGGCCGCATAATTGTCTGGCAAACCACACTGATGGGGTAGGTTTGGTTTGTCTCACGGTGTAGATGGTATGTGATCTCGTGTCTGGACTGTGCCCTGGTAAGATCGTGTTTCTTTGTTTTGTTTTGTTCGTTGGTTGTTTGGTTTGTGTGCTGATTTTTTTTCTAGGATTAGTTTATTGGTTGATTTTTTTTCAGGATTAGTTTACTTTTGTCTCCTTCAAGTCCGCTCTCAAAACTCACCTTTTCTCCTCTGCATAAAATCTGACCTCACTCAATCCCTCTGCAGCCTGTCTCCACTCGGAGGGGAATCACATTGTAATATATAATTGTATATAATATGCTCTCTATAATTTTCCATTGCTTTTATTCTTTCTCCCCATTTATAGCCGTGTGGTGTGTGTGGTGTGTGTGTGTGCGCGCGCGCGCGCGCGTGTGCTGTGCGTGCGTGCGTGTGTGTGTGTGCGTGCGTGCGTGTGTGTGTGTGTGTCTGTTTCAGCGCTTAGATTTGATTTTATCAAGATTTTGCGCTATATAATATTGTAATTATTATTATAATTATGATGATGGATGATAATATAATACTAGTAATACTAGTTATAATTATAATGTTACTACTACTACTGCTGCTGCTGCTGTTCTGACTCTAACTACTACTACTACTACTACTACTACTACTAGTACCACCAATAATTATAAGAATGGGGCAACAAAAATGAATGAATGAATGAATGAATGAATAAATAACGAAAAAAAAAGCAATGTATGATACATAAATAAATAAATACATAGGTAAACAAATAAATGAATAAACAAATAGATGAATGTATAAGTAAATGAATGAATGAATGAATAAATACATAAATAAATAAATAGATAAATGCACTTTAAAACACATGTTTTTTGTTTTGCTTTTGTTTTTTCATATCGCACCCGGACGGTTTACAAATTATGCTACAAAAATTTACCGATGGGTTAGATCTGACATTTGGAATAGCCCTGCACAGCCACCGGCCGTCAAGCAGACACAGTGTGTGTTGTGTGTGTGTGTGTGTGTGTGTGTGTTGTGTGTGTGTGTGTGTGTGTGTGTGTGTGTGTGTGTGTGTGTTGTGTGTGTGTGTGTGTGTTTGTGTGTGTGTTGTGTGTGTGTTGTGTGTGTGTTGTGTGTGTGTGTGTGCGTATGTGTGTGTGTGTGTTGTGTGTTGTGTGTGCGTATTGTGTGTGTGTGTGTGTGTGTTATGTGTGCATATGTTGCGTGTGTATATGTGTGTGTATGTGTGTGTGTGTATGTGTATGTGTGTGTGTGTGTGTGCGCGCACGCACGTGTGTATATATATATATATATATGTGTATGTGTATGTGCGTGTGTGTGTGTTGCGCGTGTGTGTATATATGTGTGTGTGTGCGCGCGCGCGCCGCGCGTGTGTGTGTATGCGCGCGTGTTTGTATGTGTGTGTGCACGCGCGCGTGCTTGTGTGTGTGTTGATGTACAGCCAGAGAAACAAGACAGACAACCAACTCTCTACCGCCCCTCTTCCATCGATCGCTAATAAATCGGTCAGCGGATCGATTAAGATGTCTTGCTTTCAGAACGTGAGATGAGGAGCGCGATAGTCGAGAGCGGTGAGGATATTGGACAACCAGTCGGAAGCCTTGCATCAGATTCTGCTGGGACGCCGCCATCTGGGTAAGAAGGGAGGGAAATGTGTCCCGATTTGCACTGGGTCAACGTATTTGTTATGGGATACGTCTAGATACGTCCCAGGCTCGATATGTCACAGGTTCGATACGTCCCAGGTTCGAAACGTCCCAGGTTCTATGCGTCTCAGGTTCGATACGTCCCACGTTCGATACGGTCACAGGTTCGATACGTTCCTAGTTCGATACGGTCACAGGTTCGATACGTCCCACGTCCGATGCGTCCCAGGTTCGATACGTCTCAGGTTCGACACGTCTCAGGTTCGATGCGTCCCAGGTTCGATGCGTCCCAGGTTCGATACGTCCCATGTCCGAAACGTCCCAGGTTCGATGCGTCCCAGGTTCGGAACGTCCCAGGTTCGACACGTCCCAGATTCGATACGTTCCAAATACAAAAAGTCTCTTTTTTTGCGTGTGTGTGTCGCGTATTTTCATCGTGCGCGCGCTGCTGGCGTTCTTGCATGTGTGAAGGGAGAAAGAGAAGAGAGAGAGAGGAGAGAGGAGAGAGAGAGAGAGAGACAGAGAGAGAGAGAGAGAGAGAGAGAGAGAGAGAGAGAGACAGAGAGACAGAGGAGAGACAGAGAGAGAGAGACAGGAGAGAGTGAGAGACAGAGAGAGAGAGAGAGACAGAGAGAGAGAGAGAGAGAGAGGGTGATGAACACAGAAAGAAAGCTCGTGTGCTTGATCTTTCAACACCGACCATCTGCCGTGTAATACCAACCACCCATGTTTACACACACACTGTTTCCCGAGTCTGTGTTCCCCTGGCTTCGTACCCAGTGACATACCTACGCACAGAACTCATTCCACATTTCGCAGTCCTAAACTGGGCCCTTTAGCACACACTGTATGTTGCTACAAAATCTGCACGTTCAGTCTTCGTGGCCGTGCATACTGTGTGTTTTCATGTTTCCATAAGCCACCGAACATTGACATCACTTTCAAGATCTTTAACGTGCGTGATTGATGTTCTGCGTGCGTATGTATGCACATCGGAAATAGCCGGCAGAATCGGCCAAGCCAAAACAGCATTCAAGAAGATGACAAGCATTCTCACCACAAATGCCTATCAATTAACATCAGAAAGAGAGTTCTTGAATGTTATATAGAACCAATATTGTTGTACGGATGCGAGGAGTGGACAGTCAGCAAGCAAAGCCAGAGCAAGATTGAGGCAGCCGAGATGTGGTTTCTAAGAAGAATGTTGAGAGGTGGGGGTGGGGGTGAGGGAAGACCTTCAACGATCGTTAGTCTTTTGAAGATGTTTCTGGCCTTGTTGAGGCGGCTCCTGATCTTGCTGCTTGCTCTTGTGTTGTGACTGACAGTGTGTGTGTTTTTGTATTGGATATCAGAAAAACAAAACAAAAGGAGACAAGACAAGACAACACACACATACACACACACAACACACGCACACGTAAACACGCACACACACAACACACGCATAAACACTCGCATAAACACACACACACACACACGTAAACACGCACAGACACACACACACACACACACAAACACAGACAGACACACACACACACACACACAACACATGCGCGCGCGCGCGCATGCACACACACACACACTACACACACGTTTGTCTGAAATCTATACGATTATATTGAACCAATATGATAACAAAACGTTGGTGGCAGTCTGAACTTTTTTGTTGTTGGTTTGTTTGCTTAAGTCGGTAATACAATTCATTTTGCTTGTTAGTATGCTTCATCCCGCCACCCCCCCTCCACCTCCCCTTAATAATGTAGAAAGCCATTGTACATAAACCAGTACTTTGTATAGATCAGCTACTTGTATAGATCAGCTAATGTTAAAGTCACACGTTTCAGTTTTATATAGCTAAAAAATTAGTTCGTGCTTGGCGATAAACATCAATCATTATATTGATTTGATTAAATCACATGACACAGCTTTATCACCGTTTGGCGAGATCGGATTTTGGTACAATCCTATAATAAATATACTTCCTTATATCGATTTCATAAGACCACATGACATTCAGTTTCAGGACATATTGTTGAACGTGAAATGTATACATCGGATCAAATCATTTTGGCATTGACCCACATGACATTTCTTCCTGCAAAATGAAAGACACAGCTGATAAATGTGAAGAAGATATAAAGGGTAAGTGTGATTAATGTCCTTTGTGACATTAATTAATCTGTATGACATTTCTCTGTTGCAGGTTTTGTGTGACACGAGAGAAGGCGAATTCATCATACTGTCGGCTTATATAATGTAGTGTTGTAAAGGCCGTGTCACATGGACCTGGAAAGTGAAACCCTTACAGTCACGTTACAGTCTGCGACGGCGTTAAGGCCCGTGTCACACGGCAGAAAGTGAAACCATTCTGTCGGCTTAAATTAATTTTCGTAGTGGTGTTAAGGCCGTGTGGCTTGGGCCTAGAAGAAACCATACCGTGATTTTTGTGATTGTGAGAAAGCCTTGTCAGTTGGGAGTACGTGAAACCAACAGTCAGGTTACATTCTGCAACGGCGTTAAGGCCTGTGTCACATAGGAGAGGTAAAATCATACTGTTTGATTACTTTTTTTTTTATTGTGTTAAGGCCATGTCACATGGGAAAGGTAAAATCATACTGTTTGATTACTTTTTTTTTATTGTGTTAAGGAAATGTCACATGGGAGAAGGTAAAATTGTACTGTCATGAACATTCTGCAAAGGCGTTAAGGTCGTGTCACACGGAAGAAGTTGAAACAATACTGTCAAGTCTGAATTTTGTGTGATTGTGTTAAGGTCGTTTTACACGTGAGAAGGTGAAACCATACTGTGATATTACATTTTGTGATTGTGTTCGAGAGAAGGTAAAACTGCACTGTCAGCCTGAATGTTGTGATTGCGTGAAGACCGTTTTATACAGAAGAAGGTGACACCACTGTCAACTAACATTTTGTGATGCGTTAAGGCCGTTTCACACTCATCATCATCATCAGGTGCCTTGCCGCATGGTGTTGGCGATCATGGACTTCCATCTGTCTCTATCTCTCGTTGCCCCTAGCATCTCCCCCACCCCCCTCGTCCCCAGCCACTCTGCAAGTCCGTCCAGCATTTTCTCCCTGGGTCTACCTGGTGCTCTCTTTCCCTCCAGCTTTCCCGTTGTGGCCAGGTGCTCCAAATCCCCTTTCTTCATAAACTGGCCTATAAATGTTGCCTGTCTTTTCCTAATCTTCCTTATGAGTGATCTACTTGTGTCTGCCTCCATCAAGACTGTCTCATTTGTTTTCTTTGCTGTCCATGGAACTCTCAACATTCTTCTTAGAAACCACATCTCGGCTGCCTCAATCTTGTTCTGGCTTTGTTTGTTGACTGTCCACGCCTCGCATCCGTACAACAGTATTGGTTCTATATAACATTCAATAACTCTCTTCCTGATGTTAATTGACAGGCATTTGTTGGTAAGAATGCTTGTCATCTTCTTGAATGCTGTTTTGGCTTGGACGATCCTGCTGGCTATTTCTGATGTGCATCTGCCGTCTGATGAAATGATCGTTCCCAGGTATTTGAATTTATCAACCTGTGTCAAGGTTGTACCATTTGCTGTTATTTTGCATGAGGGGATTTCATGTTTTTTACTGATCACCATGACTTCAGTCTTCCTGCTGTTTAGTTCCAACCCCTTACCTTTGCTTTCTTTTTCTAGTATATTCACAAGGTTTTGTAGATCTCTTTCACTTTCCGTTTCACACTGGAGAAGTTAAAACCACCGTTAACTTGCAGACTGTGACTGTGTTAAGGCCCTTTCACACGGGAGACGGTGAAACCTTAAGGTCATCTTACGGTCCATGGTGGTATTAAGGTTGTGTCACACGGCATAAAGGACATCCATATTGTCAGATTTCAGGCTGCGGCGGTATTAAGGCCTTGTCACACGGTCAACACGTAACAGTGATTGCTTTTTATATACATATATTTTTTTAGGATCATTGCACCCAGGGCGGTTACCTTTGTGCTCAACCTTTTTTTTTTTGTCCCATTTTCTACGCCACCTTAATGGCCACAGAAGCTGGCACAGTTTTTTGCAATGTGATGATGATGATGTCGATGAGAATAATAGTGATGATGGTGTGGAGTTCCATCTAAGATTGAGACTGCATGACAGGGCTGTACTCTACGCTCATTATTATAATATATCCTGGCGTCAACCAGGCCCAAGAGATACAGACACCTGTGATGCTTGTCAGAAGATTTGAGCCACACTTTCAGTGGCGCATCAGTGAAGTGCATGAAACTCGACTGTAGCGTAACAGTGATTTTTGTTGTTGTTGTTTTTGTTGTTTTGTTGAATCATCTTGACAACAGTGTTCGTGGTAGATGTATTCTTCGCTTTCAACTTTTTTTAAAGAACGCTGGTTCGTGTTTATACTTTATGTTCAGTTGTACAGTATGCTCTCAATAGTAAATACACGTTTCATCTAAACACAGTTTACACACACAAAACACACACACACACACACACACACACACACACAACACACACACACACACACACACACACACACACACACACACACACAGCGCGTGACTATACTGGTAATGCTGACCATCTGGCGAACTGGCAGAAATGCATGATGTTTTCGTTTTGTTCTTAGCGGCAGTTACTCTATTTGAGTTAAAATGTTAATTGTTAATTTTTCTGGTACTTACGCACACGCACACACACACACACACACACACACACACACACACACACACACACACACACACACACACACACACACACACACACACACACACACACACACACACACACACACACACACGTCACTTCACAAAAATACGTTTCACCAAGACACATATCATCTAGATATAATTTACAACGACAAAAATAGTAATTAAATCGCCTGAACTGTTCAGGAAACATAGCAACAAACACGAAACAAAACCAAAAGACAAGTGACATGAAATACGGTTTTATTAAATTAAAAAAAAAAAGCACGTTTGACCTAAACTCAGGTCAGAAACAAAAACAAAACAAAACAACCCCCACAATCTAACAAACAAACAAATAAACAGACAAACAAACAAGCAAACAATTGTTTTATTATAGCGCAAGTTTCCCATAACACGCTCCACCAGAATACAGTTTCTGAAAAAAAAAAGAAAAAACAAAAACAAACAAACAAACAAACAAAACAGACACACGTGTTTCGCTTGAATACAATTTACAAACAAACAAACAAACAAACAAACAAACAAACGTTCGATCTGAATTACAGTTGAAAAGAAACACACACGCATACGTTTCATCTGAATACCGTTTAAGGCATCAACAACAGCAAACAACGATTACAGCAATAACAACAATTGCAACAACAACAACAACAAAAATAACAGTAACAACAAAAACACACAGGCGAGGAAGGGATAAGGAAGAACGTAGACGCCGGGTTGAGAAAATGCAAACATATTTCATGCGTCTCAGTGTGTTTTGTTGTCATACTGTTTTTTTTTTCTTTTCTATGTGACTTCACCCTTACAGCGTTAGTGGAGTTTGTGTGGGGCTTCGTCTTCCTCCCATCGATTGGTTTTGTGTGGAGGGAACAGGCTGTTGAGAGGGACAGCTCTCCATATCCTTACAACCTTCTTCTTTCCCTAGCTTGCTGTTCTTACCATCTGTGCGAGAGAGTACATTCGTGGTATACAATCAATCGCTTCGAC
This sequence comes from Monoplex corrugatus, assembly GCA_030674185.1. NCBI lineage: Eukaryota > Metazoa > Mollusca > Gastropoda > Littorinimorpha > Ranellidae > Monoplex > Monoplex corrugatus. Next base: position 48,620,775 of record JAPXFY010000022.1, read on the forward strand.
GTGTACTCTTTCAAGTGTTTGGCATCGAAATAAACGCTGCGTTCAATTTGTGGTATGAAATGATTCGCTTCGACAAGCTTTCTTCTGAGTGATTTGGCGTCAAAGCTTGTACTTGTGTGCGTGTGTGTGTGATATTAATTCAATCGCTTCGACAGGGTTATTGAACCATTCTTTAAAGTGTTTGGGGATCTGAGGCTGTGTACACATTAAATTAAATGACTGCGAAATACTAGTAATATTCTTGGAGGTGTTTTAGGCATCAAAGCTTGTGTGCATTTGTAGTATAAATTCGGTCATCTTTGGCATTGTTTAATTTCTTAGGAGCATGGTTTAAGTCACTCTCCCACTCTGTCATCTGTGTGCGTCCACGACATATCTTTAATAATTTCTGACATATTTTAAGGTCGTTTGAGTGTTTCATAGTTTACAGCTGTGTGAACTGGATGTATTTCAAAATACGTTTCTATTTGTGTGTGTGTATTACAGGTACAAACAAGCATGGCTTAGATGAATTGTTTCCACGACCATTTTGTGCAGAAATGAAATAACCTTAATCAGCTGGATACTACTTTTTACATTCTGCAATTGAATCAGTTGGGTAATGTTTTTAACGTTCTGTAATGGTGTTTGACACACGCCTATGTGAGTAAAATATTTCACTTCAAGATGTGAATGTAATTTTCTCAAATGTTCTGACCATTGTGTGCTGGTTATTTAATTCGGTCATCTTTACGTGTTTTAAAGCACTCACAAAAAGATAAAACCCACAACAAACAAACAAACAAGCGTAATAAACAACAACAACAACAAAAACCCCAAAAAATCCAAAACAAAAAACAACTCCCCCCCCAAAAAAAACAAACAAAACAAAACAAAAAAACCAGCAGAGAAAGAAAAGGACGGTAAAGGAAGTACAAATAGTGGTGATCAATGGTCTGTATACAATTGAGGTCTTGGACACGTTTTCCACATCATTTTGACTGTTTTTTTTAAATTGACCTGGATGTGTGATATCAGTATTAAACACATCGGCACACTGCCCAGCAGATTTTGACATAATCAACGCGTGGTGCATTCGTAATTTAAATCATATTTTACGTCTACATGTCTTACAGCAAACTCAAAAGTGTCTTGCCATATGTTTCTGTTTGTTTTATCATTTCAGTCACGTGAAAGCAGTTTAAATACCCAGCAAATATTGGCAGGACACATGCTCAGAAAACGAAAACTGCCTGGGGCAACATCTTGACGGGGAATTTGCTGTGCTCAACATCTTGATGGGACCTTGTTCAGATTTTATTGCATCTTCGTTTCACAGCTTTGTGATATCATATTCATAAACGTGTACAGCCTTCCCTTTTGACGTTTTAAAATCAGCCTCACAAGGATTTTATTTTGTTTTGAACATGCAAATATCATTTTCACCGTTTTTTTGAAAGATCCAGAGATTTGAAAATATGTAATGTTAAAATATGCTGTCGTGTTGGCCCATTTGATGTGCTCGTGGTACGACTCGTGTGTGGATCTTAATATACATGTACAATCCTTTTTTGGATTGCATTTATGAATTTGGATATCTACCAGCAACTTGACACATAAACTAAAGCAACCCATAACAGAGTTTTAAGGTATGTTCTAAACAGTATGAATTCGTCATATGAAGAAAAGACAAAACTATACACTACAATAACCTTGAATCACATTCAGGACCAGAAAACATGCGAGAGTCATTTATAAGAACATCAGTGACGGACTTAGAAAGCTTTTGCAACGTAATCCAGTTTGACCACTGTACTCTGCCGTCTGCAATTTTCAGTTCAATCCACCCTGGAATATTACTGCATCATGTCGATATAAGCCACGTAACAACAGTGCCTATTTTGATTGATTCCTGCAAAGCAGACATATTGTCGGATTCCATCAACTCCATCCTTCGTGGAAGTTTACAACATTTTGTGAAACTAGGCTGCTTAGGAATCCTGCTGGATTCAATTTCAACAACAAACACACACGCGGATTACAAAATGGACAAGGTCAAAGCGAACGAAAGTAACTCACTGCCCAGCATGGATTCCAAACAATCTTCAACCCAGCATCCATCGCCGCATAAAGATCACCATAGGCAGAAATGTGACAGACGAGAAAAACTCGGCAAAAAGTCGACGAACCCGATAGTGCACCCGGATGTGGAGCATGCGCAGACGGAAGAAAATCGTGTGTTCCGATTCAGTGAGGATTGTCGGCCCATGTTCTCTCCTGTGCCCCGTAACTCTTCGTCTGATGGAGAAAGTGACGACAGCCCTCGACCATTAACCAACAAGTAAGTGTGTGTGTGTGTGTGTGTGGTGTGTGTGTGTGTGTGTGTGTTGTGTGTGGTGTGTGTGTGTGTGTGTGTGTGTGTGTGTGTGTGTGTGTGTGTGTGTGTGTGTGTGTGTATGAACGGCTATGTATGTGTATGTGTGTGTGTGTATGTGTGTGTATTGTATGTATAGTTGTATGTATGTGTGTTGCGTGTGTGTGTACGTGTGTGTGTATACGTGTGTGGTGTGTGTGTGTGTGTATACGTGCCTGTTTTGACTGAATTACGAATGGGTAACCAGTAACGCAAAATCGGCATTCAATGCTTACTCTGCACGGAATCGGCAGAGGAGCGAAATGGGATGATTTTTCCGATCACGAAATCGGCAAAATAACTGCCTTTTACGTGGAATCCTCAAAGTTGGCACGACATAGACAGTTTTTCCTAGGGGAGGAGGGAAGGGTCGGTGGGAATGGGGGGAGGGTCGATGGGAATTGGGCTGGGGGGGGGGAGGAACAGGGGAGAGGGAGAGACAGGTAGGCCCAATGTTTTCCAAGTACGTAGGAGCTTCTTTGATCGGTTTCACCCTTGGTTGCACTAAGAATTGGCGGTATAAACACGAATGAACTTATTTACTTTGGCGGGATGTGTTTGTGTTTGTGCTTGTGTGTGTGTGTGTGTGTGTGTGTGTGTGTGTGTGTGTGTGTGTGTGTGTGTGTGTGTGTGTGTGTGTGTGTGTGTGTGTGTGTGTTTGTTGTGTGTGTGTGTTTGTTGTGTGTGTATGTGTGTGTTTGTTGTGTGTGTGTTTGTTGTGTGTGTGTGTGTGTGTGTGTGTGTGTGTTTGTGTGTGTGTGTGTGTGTGTGTGTGTGTGTGTGTGTGCGCGATCGACATAAGGTTCAGACTGCTCTGTTAAGTTATCTGAGCCACAACTTGTACAGAACTTTGTTTTTTCTTTCTTTCTTTCATTTTGTTCGTGAGTGTTTTTTGTTGTTATTGCCGCTGCTCCTGCAGCTGTTATTGTTGTTCTTAAATACTTCGTTTGTTTGATCTTTCTTTTTCTTTGTCTCTCTGTCTCTACCTTTCTCTGTATCTCTCTCTGTCTCTCAGTCTCTCTGTATCTGTCTCTGTCTGTCTGCCTGTCTCTCTCTCTTTCTGCCTCTCTTTTTTTCTCTCTCTCCTTCTCTTCCTTTCTACTCCTCCTTAAGTTTACTATGCTGTTGTTTCTTAACATGCATGAAAATATAAATAAACAGATATCTTAAACGATCACTTAAGCGAGTTCGTTGGGCCAACTAAGGAGACTAATTATACACAGTGACGATTTTTTTCAAGTAGGTTTGACTTGGGTGGAACCTTGCAATAAGTGACGACAACATTACAGTCATGCACAGACAAGTATGATTTTAAATAACACACGGAAATAAAACACGTTTCATCATCCTCATCATCGATTCTGTTCGCTTTAGCTGGATACCCCCGTGGGGATGCCAGGGACTCTTCCAGTATAAAAGGTATCCCCCACCTTCTGGAATTTCTTTGCTTGAAATTTCCTCTTTTCTGTCACTCCTTTTGTTTCTGCCTTTCTTCTTTGCTTTCTGTCAGTTTTTCCTATCATTTTCTGCCTTGCTGGTTCATTCACCTGTATGTGTTCAATAAAGTCTTACATACTTTCTGTTCGGATTGATAATTGGGTACATGTATAAAGTGCATTTTTGGCTGTAGGGAGGTGAGATTTTCGGAAGCGATTTTAAGTAATTTAGGCTCGTTTTTATATATAATACAAATTGAAACACATACAAGGGCTACTAAAACATATATGTGTTTTAATGTCTTTATCTATGAAATAAATAAGAGGGAAGCAGGGAGAATTTTTATAATATTGATCAAAGGACACAACTCTTAGGAATTATCTCCCATGTATTGCAGAACCTCTCAAATCTAACATAGTTTGCACTACTCATTCAGCTAGCATAGAAGCAGACACAGAGCACAAAAACTGTAAGCTCAGAACACTCCACTCTTTATCTATGTTTTAATTTGTATTCAGGTACTTTTTTAAAATCCCCTGTGCGATGAATTAAATGGAGTGGTCAACGCCTGGGACATGTCCTTAGATTATGTGCGCGAATGCACTGACGTGTGTGCTTGGTTTTCTTTTCCTTTTTTTTCAATGTTGAAGTATTGTGTATGCTTTGAAAGGTTATAGCCATGATATGGCTCTGAGCAGTCGGCTGGGCTTTAAACAAAAATAACAATAACTTTATTGGGAGCATAATCCGCCGGACAAATCTCCTCCTGTCAAAAACGGTTTTGAGCCAGTCAGGTTAACTCCTTCCATGTCTCCAGAGTTATCGTTCCTTCTCTTGCTGAATTGGGTTGTGCGTGGCAAAATACCTTGTTGGTCTGCCATTGTTGCATTTCTACTAAGTCTGTGCCATTGTTACTTTCCTGTTACATTTGTGCCCTTGTTACTTTCCTGCTAAGTCTGTGCCCTTTGAAGTTTCCTGCTAAGTCTGTGCCCTTGTTACTTTCCTGCTAAGTCTTGCCCTTGTTACTTTCCTGCTAAGTCTGTGCCCTTGTCACTTTCCTGCTAAGTTTGTGCCCTCGTTACTTTCCTGCTAAGTGTGTGCCCTTGTTACTTTCCTGCTAAGTGTGTGCCCTTGTCACTTTCCTTCTAAGTTTGTGCCCTCGTTACTTTCCTGCTAAGTGTGTGCCCTTGTTACTTTCCTGCTAAGTCTGTGCCCTTGTTACTTTCCTGCTAAGGTCAGTGCCCTTGTTACTTTCCTGCTAAGTCTGTGCCCTTGTTGCATTCCTGCTAAGTCTGTGCCCTTGTTACTTTCCCGCTAAATCTGTGCCCTTGTTACTTTCCTGCTCAGTCTGTGCCCTTGTTACTTTCCTGCTAAGTTTGTGCCCTCGTTACTTTCCTGCTAAATGTGTGCCCTTGTTACTTTCCTGCTAAGTCTGTGCCCTCGTCACTTTCCTGCTCAGTCTGTGCCCTTGTTGTTTTCCTGCTAAGTATGTACCCCTGTTACTTTCCTTCTAAGTCTGTGCCCTTGTTAATTTCCTGCTCAGTCTGTGTCCTTGGCACTTTCCTGCTACGTCTGTGTCCTTGTTACTTTCCTGCTAAGTGTGTGCCCTTGTTACTTTCCTGCTAAGTCTGTGCCCTTGTTACTTTCCTGCTAAGTCTGTGCCCTGTTATTTTCCTGCTAAGTCTGTGCCCTTTTTACTTTCCTGCTAAGTCAGTGCCCTTGTTACTTTCCTGCTAAGTCTGTGCCCTTTTTACTTTCCTGCTAAGCCTGTGCCCTTGCTACTTTCCTGCTAAGTCTGTGCCCTCGAGACTTTTCTGCTAAGCCTGTGTCGTTGTTACTCTCCTGCTAAGTGTGTGCCCTTTTTACTTTTCTGCTAAATACGTCCCATGTTACTTTCCTGCTAAGTGTGTGCCCTTGTTACTTTCCTGCTAAATCTGTGCCAATGTTATTTCCTGATAAATCTGTGGGCTTGTTATTTTCCTGCTGTCTGCTCTTGTTGCTTTCCTGCTAAGTCTGTGCCCCTTTTACTTTCTTGCTAAGTTTGTGCCCATTGTTACTTTCCTGCTAAATCTGTTCCCTTGTTACGTTCCTGTTAAGACTGTGCCGTTGTTACTTTCCGAATTCCTGGTAAGTCTGTTCCTTTATTACTTTCTTGGTAAGTATGTGACCTTGTTATTTTCCAGATAAATCTGTGCCCTTGTTACTTTCCTGCTATGTCTGTGCCTTTGTTACTTTCCTGCTAAGTCTGTGCCCTTGTTACTTTCCTGCTACGTCTGAGCCCTTGTTACTTTCCTGCTAAGTCTGTGCCTTTGTTACTTTCCTGCTAAGTCTGTGCCTTTGTTACTTTCCTGCTAAGTGTGTGCCTTTGTTACTTTCCTGCTAAGTCTGTGCCTTTGTTACTTTCCTGCTAAGTCTGTACCCTTGTTACTTTCCCGCTAAGTCTGCGCCCTTGTTACTTTCCTGCTAAGTCTGTGCCTTTGTTACTTTCCTGCTAAGTCTGTACCCTTGTTACTTTCCTGCTCAGTCTGCGCCCTTGTTAATTTCCTGCTAAGTCTGCGCCATTGTTGCTTTCCTGCTCAGTCTGCGCCCTTGTTACTTTCCTGCTAAGTGTGTGCCCTTTTTACTTTTCTGCTAAATATGTGCCCATGTTACTTTCCTGCTAAGTCAGTGCCCTTGTTACTTTCCTGCTAAGTCTGTTCCAATGTTACTTTCCTGCTAAATATGTGCCGTGCCCTTTTACTTTCCTGCAAGTATTGCCTTGTTGCTTCCTGCTAAGTCTGTGCCCTTTTACTTCCTCTAATCTTGCCCTTGTTACTTTCGCAAGTCTGTGCCCTGTTACTTCTGCTAATCTGTGCCCTGTCACTTTCCTGCTAAGTTGGCCTCGTTACTTTCCTGCTACGTCTGTGCCCTTGCTACTTTCCTGCTAGTGTGTGCCCTTGTTACTTCCTGCTAAGCTGTGCCTTGTTACTTTCCTGCTAATCTGTGCCCTCGTTACTTTTCTGCTAAGCCTGTGTTGTTGTTACTTCCGCAATGTGTGCCCTTTTTACTTTTCTGCTAAATAGTGCCCATGTTACTTTCCATAAGTGTGCCCTGCTACTTTCCTGCTAAGTCTGTGCCAATGTTACTTTCCTGCTAAATCTATGGCTTGTTATTTTCTGCTGTTGCCTGTTGCTTTCCTCTAAGTCTGTGCCCTTTTACTTTCCTGCTAAGTTTGTGCCCATGTTACTTCCTGCTAATCGTTCCTGTTACGTCCTGTTAAGACTGTGCCCTTGTACTTTCCTGTAATCTGTTCCTTTGTTACTTTCATGGTAAGTATGTGACCTTTATTTTCCAAAAAATCTGTGCCCTTGTACTTTCCTGCAATCTTGCCCTGTACTTTCCTGCTAACCTGCCTTGTTACTTTCCTGCTAAGTCTGTGCCCGTACTTTCTGCTAAGCTGTGTCTTGTAACTCCTGCTAAGTCTGTGCCGTGTTACTCTCCTGCTAATCTTGCCCTGTTACTCTCCTGCTAAGTCTGTGCCTTTGACTTTTCTGCTAATACGTGCCATGTTACTTCTGCTAAGTGTGTGCCCTTTTATTCGCTAAGCCTGTGCCCTTGCTACTTTCCTGCTAAGTCTGTGCCCTCGAGACTTTTCTGCTAAGCCTGTGTCGTTGTTACTCTCCTGCAAAGTGTGTGCCCTTTTTACTTTTCTGCTAAATACGTTCCCATGTTACTTTCCTGCTAAGTGTGTGCCCTTGTTACTTTCCTGCTAAATCTGTGCCAATGTTATTTCCTGATAAATCTGTGGGCTTGTTATTTTCCTGCTGTCTGCTCTTGTTGCTTTCCTGCTAAGTCTGTGCCCCTTTTACTTTCTTGCTAAGTTTGTGCCCATTGTTACTTTCCTGCCAAATCTGTTCCCTTGTTACGTTCCTGTTAAGACTGTGCCGTTGTTACTTTCCGAATTCCTGGTAAGTCTGTTCCTTTATTACTTTCTTGGTAAGTATGTGACCTTGTTATTTTCCAGATAAATCTGTGCCCTTGTTACTTTCCTGCTATGTCTGTGCCTTTGTTACTTTCCTGCTAAGTCTGTGCCCTTGTTACTTTCCTGCTACGTCTGAGCCCTTGTTACTTTCCTGCTAAGTCTGTGCCTTTGTTACTTTCCTGCTAAGTCTGTGCCTTTGTTACTTTCCTGCTAAGTGTGTGCCTTTGTTACTTTCCTGCTAAGTCTGTGCCTTTGTTACTTTCCTGCTAAGTCTGTACCCTTGTTACTTTCCCGCTAAGTCTGCGCCCTTGTTACTTTCCTGCTAAGTCTGTGCCTTTGTTACTTTCCTGCTAAGTCTGTACCCTTGTTACTTTCCTGCTCAGTCTGCGCCCTTGTTAATTTCCTGCTAAGTCTGCGCCATTGTTGCTTTCCTGCTCAGTCTGCGCCCTTGTTACTTTCCTGCTAAGTGTGTGCCCTTTTTACTTTTCTGCTAAATATGTGCCCATGTTACTTTCCTGCTAAGTCAGTGCCCTTGTTACTTTCCTGCTAAGTCTGTTCCAATGTTACTTTCCTGCTAAATATGTGCCCATGTTACTTTCCTGCTATGTCAGTGCCCTTGTTGCTTTCCTGCTAAGTCTGTGCCATTGTTACTTTCCTGCTAAATCTGTTCCCTTGTTACATTCCTGCTAAGACTGTGCCCTTGTTACTTTCTTGCTTAGTATGTGCCCTTGTTAATTTCCAGATAAATCTGTGCCCTTGTTACTTTCCTGCTATGTCTTCGTCAATGTTACTTTCCTGCAACTCTGTCCTTGTTGCTTTCCTGCTAAATATGTGCCCTTGTTACTTTCCTGCTAAGTATGTGCCCTTGTTGCTTTCCTGCTAAGTCTGTGCCCTTGTTACTTTCCTGCTAAGTCTGTGCCCTTGTTACTTTCGGGCTAAGTCTGTGCCCTTGTTACTTTCCTGCTAAGTCTGTGCCCTTGTCACTTTCCTGCTAAGTTTGTGCCCTCGTTACTTTCCTGCTACGTCTGTGCCCTTGCTACTTTCCTGCTAAGTGTGTGCCCTTGTTACTTTCCTGCTAAGGCTGTGCCCTTGTTACTTTCCTGCTAAGTCTGTGCCCTCGTTACTTTTCTGCTAAGCCTGTGTTGTTGTTACTTTCCTGCTAAGTGTGTGCCCTTTTTACTTTTCTGCTAAATATGTGCCCATGTTACTTTCCTACTAAGTGTGTGCCCTTGCTACTTTCCTGCTAAGTCTGTGCCAATGTTACTTTCCTGCTAAATCTATGGGCTTGTTATTTTCCTGCTGTCTGCTCTTGTTGCTTTCCTGCTAAGTCTGTGCCCCTTTTACTTTCCTGCTAAGTTTGTGCCCATTGTTACTTTCCTGCTAAATCTGTTCCCTTGTTACGTTCCTGTTAAGACTGTGCCCTTGTTACTTTCCTGGTAAGTCTGTTCCTTTGTTACTTTCATGGTAAGTATGTGACCTTGTTATTTTCCAGATAAATCTGTGCCCTTGTTACTTTCCTGCTAAGTCTGCATCAGTGTTACTTTCCTGCAACTCTGTCCTTGTTGCTTTCCTGCTAAATCTGTGCTCTTGTTACTTTCCTGCTAAGTATGTGCCCTTGTTACTTTCCTGCTAAGTATGTGCCTTTATTACTTTCCTGCTAAGTCTGTGCCCTTGTTATTTTCCTGCTAAGTATGTGCCCTTGTTGCTTTCCTGCTAAG
>JAPXFY010000022.1:48635282-48650282 GCA_030674185.1 Monoplex corrugatus
CTTATGATACATTCGTGGATTATTGTTATGATCATCTTGTGTCTCAATTCTTTTTCATCACTTTCGTCGATATCAGTTCCTATGTCTGCGTTAGTGGCCTGTGAAGCTGGGACAACCTTTTCACAATCCTATAATGGTGAAAACTATGGGAATGATAACCATGATGCTACGGAGTCCCATTCTGGGTTAAGATTGCGTAACAGAGCTGAAATCCCCTCATGCAAAATAACAGCAAACGGCACAACCTTGAGACAGGTTGATAAATTTTAATACCTGGGAACGATCATTTCACCAGACGGCAGATGCACATCAGAAATGGCCAGCAGAATCGGCCAGGCCAAACAGCATTCAAGAAGATGGAAAGCATTCTTACCAACAAATGCCTATCAATTAACATCAGGAAGAGAGTTCTTGAATGTTATATAGAACCAATACTGTTGTACGGTTGTGAGGCGTGGACAGTCAACAAGCAAAGCCAGAACAAGATTGAGGCAGCCGAGATGTGGTTTCTAAGAAGGATGTTGAGAGTTCCATGGACAGCAAAGAAAACAAACGAGACAGTCTTGAGGGAGGCAGACACAAGCAGATCGTTCATAAGGAAAATTAGGAAAAAGCGGGCAACATTCATAGGCCATTTTATGAGGAAAGGGGAATTGGAACACTTGGTCACAACAGGAAAGCTGGAGGGAAGAGAGCACCGGTAGACCCAGGGAGAAGATAGTAGACGGACTTGCAGAGTGGCTGAAGACAAGGAGGGTGGAAGAGATGCTTGAGGCGACAAGAGATAGAGACAGATGGAAGTCCATAATCGCCAACGCCATGCGGCAAGGCACCTGATGATGATGATGATGAACAGGGCTGAACTCTACGCTTACTCTTGTAATATATCCTGGCCTTGACAGGTTCAATCCCCCCTGGGGATGCCGGACTCTTTCAGTAGAAATAGGATCCCCACCTTTTGGAAATTCTGTGCTAGAAATTTCCTCTTTTCTGTCACTCTCTTTGTTTCTGCCTTGTTCCTTTGCTTGCTGGCATTTCTTCCTATCATTTTCTGCCTTCTGGTCCGACAACTGTATGTGTTCGATAAAGTCTCGCGTCCTTTTCTCTTAGGATTGATAACTGGGTACGTGTATTAAGTACATTTTTGGCTCTAGGAAGGTGAGATATGCAGAAGCAATTTTAGGTAGTTTATACCCGTTTTTATTTATGTTTTGGTGTCCTTAGGTATGCTTAAATTTGTATTCAGGTGTGTTTTTTAAATCCCCTTTGCGATGAATTGGACGGAGTGGTCAACGCCAGGGGCATGTCCCTAGATTATGTGCGCGAATGCATTTTATGTGTATTTAATTTTCTTGCTTTTTCTTCCTGTTGAAGTTTTGTATGTTTTGGAGCGGTTATAGCACTGATATGGCTCTACGCAGTCGGCTGGGCTTTAAACAACAATAACAATAACAATAACCAGGTCCGAGAAGTACAGACACCTGCGACGTCGGTGAGGAAAATTTGAGCTACACCCTGAATAGCGTATCCGGTGAAGTGGATAAATGGTCTGTGTGGTCCCAGTCCTCTCAACGAGCCCATAGCACGCTCGACTCTCGATGGATCCGGTTGGGGCCAAAAAAAATCCCACAATGAGATTTTGACAGGAGATATGGGGTTTGAACCCACTTCCTCCCATTCGTACGTCTGTTGAGCTAACCACTACATCACAGCTAGTGATTGTTTTGTATTAGTTTACTTGTATTAGGAACCAGAAAAAAACACGAAAAAAACTAAGAACGCGTATTTAATACAACAAGACAAGACGCGCAAATTTTCGGCCAAGTGGCCTTTGTCAAGCGTAAGATTACAAACAAACGCCAGATACAAAAATTAGGAAAAAAAGACTGAAATTTCCCTGCCGCTCCATCCAGTGTGAGAAAAGGACGGAGCAGTCGGGAAGTTTCAGTCTTTTTCTCCTACTGTTTGTATCTGGTGTTTGCTTGTTTGTAATCTTACGCTTGACAAAGGCCATCATCATCATCAGGTGCCCTGCCGCATGGCGTTGGCGATCATGGACTTCCTTCCATCTGTCTCTATCTCTCGTTGCCACTAGCATCTCTCCCACCCCCCCTCGTCCCCAGCCACTCTGCAAGTCCGTCCAGCATTTTCTCCCTGGGTCTACCGGTGCTCTCTTTCCCTGCAGCGCTCCCGTTGTGACCAGGTGCTCCAAATCCCCCTTCCCCACAAAATGGCCCACTAATGTTGCCTGTCCGTTCCCAATCTTCCCCATGAGTGATCCACCTGTGTCTGCCTCCATCAAGACTGTCCCATTCGTTCTCTTTGCCGTCCATGGAACTCTCAACACCCCTCTCAGAAACCACATCTCGGCTGCCTCAATCCTGCTCTGGCCCGCTTGCCGACTGCCCACGACCCACATCCGCACAACAAAGGCCAGTTGGCGGAAAAATTACGCCTGTCTTTGTCTTGTTGTATTAAATACGTGTTTTTAATCTTTTTTTTTTGTCCTGGTTCCTGTTTGCTTGAGCACGGGCAGTCACACTTGTTTTGGGTTTCGTTTTACTTATATCGTTTTGTTTTCCAGACGATACCACCAGGCCTTGGAGGACTTAATGTGCCTTCCCCTTACTTACACCGTAAATCTGATGGTCGTCTTCTGCTGATGACGCAAGATTCGAACCGCGGTCTAACGGGTTCCTGGAGTCGGTCAGAAGGCAATCTCCCAGATGCCGTCAGATGTTCTAGTGCTTCTTCAAGCCACACCAATCTGCTGGATATTAAGTACGTATGACATGTCATTGAATGTCTGGATAGCAGAGGAAAGGAAGAAGTTATTCAATCTGTAAATGAGAGAGAGAGAGAGAGAGAGAGAGAGAGAGAGAGAGAGAGAGAGAGAGAGAGAGAGAGAGAGAGAGAGAGAGAGTACACGTAGATATGAACTTCTTTGCAGTCAACTTACTCGGAACACACACACACACACACACACACACACACACACACACCACACACACACACACCACACACACACACACACACACACACACACACACACACACACACACACACACACAATATAATTACAATATTTAATAATAATTACAATATTTATATAGCGCAAAATCTTGATAAAATCAAATCTAAGCGCTGAAACAGACACACATGCACGCACGCACGCACGCACGTGCACACGCACACACACGCACGCACACACACACACACACACACACACACACACACACACACACACACACACACACACACACACACGCATGGCTATAAATGGGGAGAAAGAATAAAAGCAATAAAAGCAAGAATAAAAGCAATGGAAAATTATAGAGAGCATATCATACACAATTATATATTATAACGATGTGATTCCCCTCCGAGCGGAGACAGGCTGCAGAGAGGGGGGGGGGGGGGGGGTTGAGTGAGGTTAGGATTTTATGCAGAGGAGAAAAGGTGAGTTTTGAGAGCGGACTTGAAGGAGACAAAAGTAGGTTGCTGACGGACTGAGAGAGGAAGTTTGTTCTAGGAGAGTGGACCAGAAACAGAGAAGGCTCGTGGACCATAGGTATTGAGCTTAGTGCGTGGAAAGCGAAAAGTCAGAGGATCGGAGGCAGAGCGGAGGGTACATGAGGGAACATAGATCTCAAGTAGGCTTGACAGGTAATCGGGGGCTGCGTTATTGAGGCTTTTGTAGCACATGGTGTCTAGTTTGTACTGTATGCGCTTTGATACAGGGAGCCAGTGATATAGCTTATAACACTCCAGTCAAAAATGATTTCTTACAGTTCGAGCGAGTATGGGAAAATACTCAAATTAGAATAAAATTTCTTATTCCTGTATGTGTGAGGGCCAGGAAGGGATAAATCAGCATGGAGTTTGAGCTCCATGGGGTCAAACTTGCCGCGAGAAATACTTTATACATGCAGTCTCCAGTCCACCCAGCTATGAATAAGCGCCTGTTCCTCTTTAAAGAAGACGATATAAATCAGCGAAGAGAGAGTCGCACTGCCCTAAAGTTGTCGATCCTGACCCCTTGAGAAAATGAGGTCTCTATCACCCCTCTCCTGAAGGGTCGCTCTTTTTAAAACTTTCTTTTATTCTTTTATAGCAAGTACTATAAGCAAATGCAAGTCGACCAGCAAAGCGCAATTGCAATAAGATCACAAAATCAAATTTGAATTAATTCAGAATATCCATATGGTTGAAATACATCTACATAAAACACAATCCCCAGTAGAAGAAAAATACAACATGAATAACAGCAAGAAAACAGCGCTTAGATTTGATTTTATCAAGATTTGCGCTATATAAATATTGTATTATTATTAAATTATATTATTAAAAGTTTGTCGACTTACTGGGTATTATGTTACGAAATTAGACTCTCTATCACATTCCATCACATACACTGACAACATCAGTATTACAATATGAATAGACAGAATCAAGACTCGGTTGTTATTAAAGGTAAATATGGCAGCCATCTTGTCTTGAAAGTGTGCAGATTTCCAATTTATTTTTGCGTTGTATTCTTCTATGTGGTATTTCATAGCAAGGTACCTTTTAAAAGAGGTTATGTTTGGTACAGTCTTTTGATACTTGCATTTGTAAATGTACATTTTATTTCAAGGATGATGGTGAAAGCAAATATCGGATCTGTGTATACATTTTCGTCAACACCAAATGATACCACACTTTCAGTTAATGCAACATTTGGCTGAAGGACCGCTCTTACTTAAGTATTGCCCATTATGCTCTTAACATGTGGGGCACCCATGAAGATCCTCTGCTCTGATCTATTCTGCCCCAACCTCTGTATGGTAGTACCCCAGAGGTTTTTCATGGTGTAGGTTTCTTAAGGACTGGCTCAGGTTTGGCGAAAAAAAAACTTCAATTTTTTTCAAACTTGTTTTTAGCTCGTTTTTGACAAAACAAAAACAAAGACAGTGATTGCTGAACAATATTACAATATCACTGAACAAGATTTGTATGCAATGGGTCGAGCAAAACTCATATACATACGTCATATCTACTAGTCTGTTATGTTTTTTAAACAATATAAAGTCATTTAATTTCTACACTTTTAGATTTTTGCTTTGGTGGTTGTGTTTGTTTGTTGTCAAATTCAGTTGAACTCGCTTTCGTTATAACAGTATAACATCTGTAACATTGTCACCTTACTGTCAGAGCACGCCAGCCACCAGTTTTGTACTGTATTTTGTGACCTAAAAGGCAATGAGTTGTATGACGTTGTCCTAATGACATTAGCATTTTGAAGACATTGGGAGCTGTCCCCCATCTGATGCTGTTACAGATCCTGTATCTGCGCCTGTGTCTAATCCCAGCCCCCCCCCCCCCCACAACACACACTCCCCAAAACTTCCAGTCGCATAATAATTAGTATTGATTATTCCGTGACGTTACACCATCGTCATTTGCAATTGTTATTGACGTTTCTGTCATGTTGTGTCACGTGTGGTTCACTTCCTGTAATGTCATGCCATTGCGATTGATGTTTCCGAGATGTCATACCATTTTTAGCGGTGTTTTCTGTGAGGTCATATTGTTGAGATCGGGCGTTTCCGTGACGTCATGTTTATGTGACTGACGTTTGCGTGACGTCATACCATATTGATGGACAACTCTGTACTGTGACAACCTTAGTAATTGACTTCCTTTGATGTTTCACCCGTTTAATTGACCGTAGACAACATGCCATCAGTGAGTGACGTTTCTGTGACGTCATGCCATGAGTGACTATTCTGTGATGTCAAACTACTGTGGTTGACATTTCTATGACATCGTGCCATTGTGACGGATGTTTCAATGACGTCATATCGTAGTGATTGGACTATTCTGTGACGTGACACCATCGTGATTGCCTTTCTCCCATCCTTCTTTCGAGCACGTTGAAGTATCCTTCCAATCCACCCCTCACCCCATCACCTTCTCCTGTGTCTATCGACCTCCACCTAGCTCTGCCAACAAGCTCACCACATCCATGTTTCTCTCTGACTTTGATCAACTTCTTGATTACTACTACTGCCTCTTACCTGGAAATCTCATCATTCTAGGTGACATCAATGTCCACTACAACAACACTCACCGTTATGACACAAGACATATCATCAACTCTCTGTCCAATCACAATATGACACAACATATTTCTGAACCAACCCATCAAAAAGGTCACATTCTTGACTGGATCATTTCTCGTGATCACCACAATTCAGCTACTGACAACTGCCTAGTTCTTTCTACCCGTCTAACTTCAGCCCTTCCATCTGACCACTCTGCAATTCTCTGTTCTCTTGACATTTCTCCTCTTTCCCGTGCCACGCGCACAGTGACTCGACGCAATCTCAAATCTATTGACCTCTCCACATTTTCATCTGATGCCTCCCGCCTCCTTTCTGAAAAGTCACATAACCTTGCCGATGAATTCTATACTACTCTCCACCATCTTCTGGACACTCATGCTCCAGCCACAACCCGTCTTTTACCTGACCGCCCCCCTACCCCCTGGCTCACTCATGAGATTGCCTGTGCAAAACGTGCCCGCCGCAGAGCAGAGCGCCGCTGGCGCAAATCCAAACTCACTGTACATAGGCAACTTTTCCAAGCCTCTAAAACAAAAGTATCCACCCTCATTGCATCTGCAAAAATAAGCTATTTCCAAACCAGAATCCTGAATGCCTCTTCTTCAAGAGAACTCTTTACAACCATGAATCATCTCCTTGGCACACGAAAAGATTTACCTCTCCCAACAAAACACACAAATGAAGAACTCCCATCTGTATTCTCCAAATATTTCACCACCAAAATACAAACTCTTCGTGACAGGCTTGACAGGACAACCTGTCAACCATGCCCACCTGACCCTTCCTTCTCTGGCACACCTCTTACTACTTTTACCCCAGTCTCACAAGAAGAAATTCTCAACACAATCAGATCCATGTCGTTCAAAACCTGCGAACTGGATCCTCTTCCAGGTTCTCTCTACTCTGACTGTCTCCCTACTCTTCTCCCATTCATCACTGACATCATCAACACTTCTCTTCAAACTGGAACTGTCCCAGATTCTTTCAAGTCTGCTATTGTTCACCCTCTCCTCAAGAAATACAATTTAGACCCAAATGAACTGAAAAATTACCGGCCTATCTCTAATCTCTCTTTCTTGTCAAAACTGCTTGAAAAAGTTGTCCTCAACCAGCTGAACTCTCACCTGTCTGCCAACAATCTCCTCAATCCTTTCAGTCAGCTACCGCCAGTGCCATAGCACTGAAACTGCCCTGCTACACATTCTCAACAATCTCCTCCTTGCAACTGATACTGGCAAAGTCTCTCTCCTCACACTCCTTGATCTGTCTGCAGCCTTCGATACCATTGACCATGGTATTCTCCTTTCTAGACTTCATCATACTTTTGGCATCTCTGACATTGCTCTCTCCTGGTTCACTTCATATCTATCAAACACAAAACAAACTGTTCTCATTAATGGCACTTACTCTCAACCTGCATACCTGCCCTTTGTGGTGTTCCACAAGGATCTGTCCTTGGCCCTGTTCTTTTCACTCTTTACACCTCCCCCTGTCCACCATCATCAACTCCCACTCTATAAAACACCACTTCTATGCTGATGACACCCAACTTCTAGACAGTGACACACCAGACAATATACAGCGCCTCTTGACTCGCACCACTGAGTGTTACTCGGACATTAAGAACTGGATGACGTTCAACAAACTTCAGCTTAATGATGACAAGACAGAAGCTATCCTCATTGGCACCCGTCAGAAACTTTCTCAGCTGCCCCTCTTTCTCTCTCATTATGTAACACATCAGTCCCAATTTCTGATTCAGCTAAAAACCTTGGTGTCTGCATTGACTCTACCCTCTCCATGAACAACTTTGTTTCTCAAACTGCCAGATCTTGCTACTATCACCTCCATCGTATAAGCCTGATCAGGAAGTATCTCTCTGTCGAAACAACTGCAAAACTCGTTCTCTCCTTCATAATATCTCGCATTGACTATTGCAATTCACTCCTGTCTGGTCTTCTGCCTCCTCCACCATCACACCCTGCTGCACGCCTTGTACTAAAAAGAAAAAAGCTGACCACATATCTCCTCTCCTGGCACAACTTTACTGGCTCCCTGTATCAAAGCGCATACAGTACAAACTAGACACCATGTGCTACAAAAGCCTCAATAACGCAGCCCCCGATTACCTGTCAAGCCTACTTGAGATCTATCTTCCCTCACGTACCCTCCGCTCTGCCTCCGATCCTCTGACTTTTCGCTTTCCACGCACTAAGCTCAATACCTATGGTCCACGAGCCTTCTCTGTTTCTGGTCCACTTTCCTTGAACAAACTTCCTCTCTCAGTCCGTCAGCAACCTACTTTTGTCTCCTTCAAGTCCGCTCTCAAAACTCACCTTTTCTCCTCTGCACAAAACCTGACCTCACTCAATCCCCTCTGCGGCCTGTCTCCACTCGGAGGGGAATCACATTGTAATATATAATTGTATATAATATGCTCTCTATAATTTTCCACTGCTTTTATTCTTTCTCCCCATTTATAGCCGTGTGCGTGTGCGTGTGCGTGTGCGTGTGTGTGTGTGTGTGTGTGTGTGTGGTGAGTGCGTGCGTGCGTGCGTGCGTGCGTGTGTGTCTGTTTTAGCGCTTAGATTTGATTTTATCAAGATTTTGCGCTATATAAAACTATTGTATATTATTATTATATTATTATTATTATTTCAAATCATAGCAATGAATTTGTTAGTGTGAAGTAACATCATTGTGTTTGAATGGCTTTTTTCTGACGTGACGCTGTAATGGTTGGCATGTCTGTGACGTTTCACCATTTTTATTGACTAGTCTGTGACATGATGGTATTGTGTTTGGCTTTCCTGTGATTTGACACTATGATGATACATTTTGAATATGAGGTTTTATTTAATACAAAATATGACTATAAATGAACATTCAAAATTTCGAATCAAACCAAATTTGAATGTCACTGGACGTAGCCTTCTTCTTTTCTTTTTGTTGTTGTTGACGCCAAGCGGTTCGTTCGTTCGTTGCTTGATTTAACGTCTTTTCACTTAAGTGATATTAGACGGGGAACAAAATTAGTGGCATGGAAGATAAAATTAAGGGGGGGGGGGGGGGGGAGGGGACAGAGGGGAACAGAGTAAGAGACGGGAAAAAAATTAAAAGGAAACGGCAAAGTCTTAAGGAAAAGGATATGGATGAACAGAGAAATGAAACTAGAACAACGCTAACATCAATAATGTAAAAGAAAAATCGTCATAAAAACAAAACGAAACAAAAATAATCATAATTATAATAATAATCTTAAAGTAACGCATTAACAGGACTGTGAACCAATGATTCTGAAATTTTAACACGCCAAGTGGTTATATGTGTAGATGTGTGTGAGCGATAACCCCGCCCACTGTCTATCATAAGGCATGAATCATAAGACGAGCCTTTAAGTGAAGTATTATTATTCCTGCGTTGTTCACAGATACCGGCCCAACTGGCAGATGGGTACGCCATTACGTCCTTCCAGTGACGTGGCTTTACACGAGCTGAAGAGGGAAGGAGAGAGGCGTCCTGCTACGCCACGACGTCTGCCTGTACGTCTGGAACCGCTTTCCAACCTGGCCACAGGGCAGAGAGCTGTGTCTGCTAGCAACCTGCAGTCTCCATGACTTCTGTTCTTCTGGTTTCTTTTTTCCCCATGTCACCAACCTGTAGACTTCTTGACTTGTTCTTCTGATTCTTCTCCATGTCACCACTGTACAGTCTCCGTGATATTCTATTGCTTTTTCTCTATGGACTATGGAAACAATCTGACATTTCTGTGATTTCTTGTGCATTTTTTGCGTGTTCTTTTCTTTTTCTTTTTAAACTTCTTTAGAAAAAATGCAGTTGTCATGAGTTTTTCTTTTTCTTTTTTTTTCTCGGTTATTCTCTCTGCATGCAAATTCAGTTGTCATGCTGGTTGGTATGTTTTGAAGAACCGTGGACTCAGGATCAGATATCCCAGTCCGCAGCATTCAAAACTTGGTCTGAAGCAGCCCATCTTAATGGTTCCATCACCCTGATAGTGTCGGCTTAGTCTTTTAAAGGTCTACCCCAACCCACCACCCACCACCCGGCTTTCCCCTCCTCAGTTCAGGACCTTGCCAACGCCTAGGTGTTTGCGCAGGCTCAGGGAGTCTGCCAGACATTTGCTGGCAGAATGGAGTGGAGAATATGTGGGATTGTCCAAGTGCGATGAATGCCTCTGGAAGAAACTCCAAACTCCAAATTCATTTTGCATGAGCTTTTGTTGTCTGTTTTGTTTTTCAACAGCCTTTAGTCTCTGTAGCTTCTTGCTGTTTCTGATTATGTTCTTCAGAGATTGTGTAGAGGTCCTGAAAATTTTCTTTCTGTTTGCGTGGATCTTGAGTAATCTTTTCTCTGTTTTACTTTATTTCAAGATTGTTGGAAACAAAATATATTCTTTTAAGAATGAAATGAGGATTGTTGACTTGTGCATAGAAGGTGTGCATAGCTAGCTGGAGTTTGGTTTCATTTGACTAAAGACTGATCAACTGAATGTTTGTAAGCCATTTGAAGATGAACTTACAATTTGGTGTAAGTCTCCATTTTCCCGAAATCAAGGGTCCTCAGAATGTTGGGCTCAATTTTGTTTACCACAGGATCTAAGGGGGATATAATAAAATGTCATTATCAACATGTATTTTTTCCATCTTAATATGAGTTATGTTCTTAACATAAACCTTGAACTCTCCATTCAACAGCCCACCAGGCCAAGGACGACTCTCATGAGTGAAAAATGTCTCCGAACCTTAAAAGAAAAAAGCAGAGTTTCTCTTTCCACACCAGAGATTACCCAGGATGTACATAATGATCACGAAAATCAAGACATGGAAACCACCACTCCAAAACAACCCAAAACTATTTCATTCACCTTTGACTCGCGCACCCTGTCCACCAGCATCCTGCATTATCAACCATGTAGCAAAGCTAAAAAACGTAACCCTGTGACTCCCTAACCCTATCCACCAGCTTCCTGCAGGAAGCTGGTGGATAGGGTGAGAGAGTCAAAGGGTTAAGGTTTTGTGTTGTTGGTGGAAAGGGTGCAGGAGTCAAAGGGTGAAAGGGAACAATGTCCTATCTCTGATTAAACAATTGCAATGAATTTACAGTAGACTTGTGTGCTGATTGATCAGCGGATTCATGAAGACTTGCCAGTTTATAGGCGTTTTTTGAGATCTTTCGTCACTTAGTCCGTGCGTGGAGATCTTAGTTTTCATCAGTGTATAACCGCTATGACTGAAAACTGAATACTTGTGGAAAATGTTTGCAGTCACACACAATACATACCCAAATAGGTCAGCTCTCCAAACTTTCATCTTCTTTACAAAAACTGAAAAATTGAGTAGCGTCAGCCCTGAAATAGCATTGGTAGTTGACTGGGCTTTGAGCACAATGGATGTGGGTTCGTCGGTCTCAGAATCCTTTTTGTTGTTGATGTGGCTGGCTTTCAGAGTATGTTTGTATCACTCGCGTTTGTGGTCTTCCCTGGTCACGATGTTCTCGATGGCCTTGGTTCATCTGTCTATACGGGAGATCTTCCGGATGCAAAATTATACAGTGATTGAGTGCCTCCCTCTTCCGGCTTGCCTGTATGCCTGATAAGCACATGGATGTTTATATATACATAGATACATGTACATATATTTCTAAGAAGAATGTTGAGAGTTCCAAGGACAGCAAAGAAAACAAACGAGACAGTCTTGATGGAGGCAGACACAAGGAGATCATTCCTAAGGAAGATTAGAAAAAGACAGGCACCTTTTATAGGCCATGTTATGACGAAAGGGGAATTAGAGCACCTGGTCACGACAGGAAAGCTGGAGGGAACGAGAGCACCAGGTGAACCCAGGGAGAAAATATTGGACGGACTTGCAGAGTGGCCGAGGACAGAGAGGGTGGAAGATGTGCTTGCGGCAACAAGGGATAGATGCATACGGAGGGCCGAGATCGCCAACGTCATGCGGCAGGGCACATGATGATGAATGATAATATATATATATATATATATATATATATATATATATGTGTGTGTGTGTGTGTGTGTGACCTCCCACCACGAAATCAGTCTTAACTAGCATTTGGGGTATTTTGAGATATACATATCATTTGAACGTGTACATTCTGCTGATTATTTTGGTACTTGAATAAAGCTTGTACCCAAAAAATGTAGATGTTATATATGTTTAAAGTCATTAAGTTCTATGATCGCCATTTTGAGAAAACGGCCTTTAAAGTTTTTGTGTGCTCTCCCACACATTTTCCTTAAATTTCTTTATTTGGTGGCTTTGACCCAGTTTGTTTCTAATTTTTGCTGTCATTATCTGAAAGGTGCACCAAAGAGCTTTCCGTCAGTATATTACTTGTGCAGGTACTGTACAGGTTACGGTTCATAATAAGAGCCAAAAAGAGGTACTTTGGGCAAGAAATTGCGTTCTTTCTGCTGCGATCAGTGCATTTAAATACCATTTTAAAATTGATTAATAGTATTTTTTCAAGAAAAAAATTTCTGTGGGGGATAGATTATAGTCTACAGAAATCAATTTTGAGAAAAAGTGAAAACGCCCCAGATAGACCCTCAGTCACCTTTTCAGCTCTTAGCGCTGTTCGATTGACTGCGAGTTAAAACTGATTTCGTGGTGGGAGGTCACACACAACACACACACACACACACACACACACACACACACACACACACACACACACACACACACACACACACACACACACACACACGACGCACGCACACGCACGCACGCACGCACGCACGCACGCACGCACGCACGCACGCACGCACGCACGCACGCACGCACGCACGCACGCACGCACGCACGCACGCACGCACGCACGCACGCACCACACACACACACACACATATATATATATATATATCTATATAATTATATATATGAACATATGTATATTGTGGAGGTGTGTGCAATCCTCTCCCAACTCCTTCACCTACTGACGCTCGAGTTTCTACATTTCTACAAGTTGCAGTGAATGCCACACACAGACCGGCCTTGGCACCTGTAGCTTGGTTCACCATTACTGATTCACAATCAGCCTGATTAGGACAAAAAGGATGAAGACAACTGGGTGGACAAGAATGGACACTAATTACTTGGTCAGTCTACTGGATAAGCTTTGATTCACGAACGCTGTCTCTCAATGATATGTCTGATTGACCAGTCAACGCGGTGACATGGTTAGCGCAACGGAGTGATGACTGAGAGGTTGTGAGTGAGTTCGAATCCCAGTTATTGCAGGAATTTGTGTGGGAGTTTTCGGTTTCAGCCGATTCCTATCCAGTGCTGAGCGTGTTTCGTTCTTGTTGGGGAAAACAAGGACCACACAGTTGAATCTGACTAATTTTAGTGTCATTGCAGATGTTGCTGAAATATTCTGATCTTTCGTTTGGTATAGAAGAAGACAGAGGTGTTTCCCCCCTGTTCTTTCGTCAACAAGTAAGGGCAGCAAAATCCTTCATGGACAACATCGCTGATGCCTGCAAACTGGGGCTCCAAGACATCATACACAGGAGCAGAGACCGTGTCGCCTGGCGATCCTTCGTGACAAGGAGTGGAGCTCCCACCGTCGTCCATGGCGATGGCGATAGATGAGATGATTTATGCAACAATCGTTCTGGTGCTGTCAGCTTTATGTTTGATAGATTCCGTTCCTGCCCCCCCCCCCCCCAATCCCATTTCAAGAATTTGCCAGGGCATAGAGGGTCAGACCATTACTGGCAGATTTTTAAGAGAGTAAATTTTGATTTGTTTTTCAATTCGGGAAGAATTTAATAACTGCAATTGCAAACACACAAAAATTGATCGTGGCCATGACCTCACATGACTAATTTGTGTCAACGGATCTGAAATGGTATAATCCCTTGAATATAAAAAAGGGAACCTTCTTTTATACTGCATTTTGAATTATTGTGTCACTGTTATTGTTGTTTGAATCCCAGCCGACTGCGTAGAGCCATATCAGGGCTATAACCACTTCAACACATACATAATACTTCAACAGGAAAAAAGGAGAAAACATTAGGTACACATATCACTGCATTCTTGCACATAATTTAAGGAGATGCCCGGGCTTTGACCATTCTGTCTAATTATTCTCATATGGGATTTAAAAAAACATACCTGAATACATATTTAAACATAACTAAGGACACTAAAACATAAAAACAGGGCTAAATTACCTAAAATTGCTTCCGCATATCTCATATCCCTAGAGCCAAAAATGCACGTAACACATGTACCCAATTATCAATCCTAAAAGAAAGTCCGTAAGACTTTATCAAACACATACAGGTGAATGGATCAACAAGGCGGAAAATGATAGGAAGAAATGACAGAAAGCAAAAGAGATAGAAAGAAACAAAGAGAGTGACAGAAAAGAGGAAATTTCTAGCACATAATTTCCAGAAGGTGGGGACACTATTTATACTGAAAGAACCCCCGGCATCTCCGTGGGGGTAGATTTTGAATGGAATTGTTCAGAAGCAATAAATCTCTCTAGAATGAATTCCAGACTCCCTGTGGCTAAAAGCGTATCCAGAGTTCCAAAACTAAGGAAGCACTAATGGAACTTGTAGCTTCTTGTTATTTCCACGACGTAAGCACAGAAGCAAGAGCTAATGGATGACGACGTTTCTCTCAGCATTACGACTTTAACTGAGCACTGTTGTCCCACTACCGCAATGCATGTCATCAGTAGCGGTCAGACAGTCATCTGGTGATGTAAGTAAATGACAGAAAACTCTATAGAGATGATTTTATACTGTTGTCTTCAATAAAAGTTCTACACACATAAGTACTTTTTGATCTTCCATCACGGAATGAACTACTTGTCAACAAATGGTCATGTTTAG
>JAPXFY010000022.1:48660282-48662782 GCA_030674185.1 Monoplex corrugatus
AGACAGACAGAGAGACAGAGAGAGACAGACAGAGAGACAGACAGAGAGAGATAGAGAGACAGACACAGAGAGACAGAGAGAGATTGAGAGAGACATGGACAGAGACAGAACAGAGACACAGAGAAACAGGGAGACAGACAGAGAGAGAGAGACAGACAGAAACAGAAACAGACAGGCAGAGACAGAACAAAGAGACAGACAGACAGATAGACAGGCAGGCAGGCATATAGGCAGACAGGCAGGCAGGCAGACCTGCAGGCAGATAAACAGACTAGAGAATTTCCCTGCAGATCACTTTCAGACAACACATTAGACAGGTATGCAGGCAGGCAGGCAGGCAGACAGACAGACAGCCAGATAGCCAGCCAGCCAGCCAAACAGACAGACAGACAGACAGACAGACAGACAGACAGACAGTCAGACAGACCAGCTAGCACTTATAAGCATCGTGATAAAACCGATGTGTCACGTAGACGGAGCAATCAGTGAAATGAGACCAAAACCCAAGTGACGTTCTTCACCGCTGAAGGAACGATTACGTGGCTCTGAACACAATCACACGGAGGTTGTGTGGGCAAATAGATGAAGCGAGCACGATCAGATTAATACATTGCCTAGAGCATATGTGCCAGACGCCACGCAGACGTACTGGTATTGAGTCAATTCTTTGTAAATAAACCATCACCCACACACCCAATTTACCCCCTTCCTGCTCTGGTCCTGATGATGAAGATGAGCAGGGCACGTCAAAGGGAGAACGCAGCGAAGATAAGTACATTAACAATGGCAGATATTTCAGTGAATCTCTGCGCTGGTAATTATCCATACCATTGCAAAACAAAGCTTCATTTCATGTCATTAATAATAATATGATAGCAATAATGATAATAATAATAATAATAACGATAATAATAATGATAATATAATAATAATAATAATAATAATATAATGATAATATAATAATAATAATAATAATAATAATAATAATAATAATAATAATAATAATAATAATAATAATAATAACGATAATAATAAATAATATAATATAATAATAATAATAATAATAATAATATGATAATAATAATAATAATAATAATAATAATAATAATAATAGATAATATATAATATAATATAATAATAATAATAATAATAATAATGATAATGATAATAATAATAATGATAATAATAATAATAATAATAATGATAATAATAATAATAATGATTACAGCTTCAAAATTCGACGATTCAAATCAAAGCGCACTCACGCACCAGGCATACGCAAACAATCGACAAAGACCACCTTACAATATTCAATACACTGACTGAGAGAAAGAAGTAGTTGTGGAATTCATTGTTGGGAAAAGAGATGGGTTTTTAAATTGGATTTAAAAACAGAAAGGGTAGGTGTTAGGCGAAGGCAGAGTGGAAGTCTATTCCAGGCTGACGGTGCTGAAACAGCATAACAACGTTAGCCAAAACTTGATAGTTTAAATCTAGGGACCTGAAGGGAAAGAGTGTCTGAAGTTGAGCGCAAGGTGCGACTTGGCGTATAGATGTTGGTGTTGTCGCAAAGATCTGATGGAGGTGACTGGTGAATAGATTTGTAGCACAAGGCATCCAGCTTGTATTCAATTCTTTTTAAGACAGTCTTTTCATTTATGAAATTTCGTGAGCCTGAATCAGTTCTGAAACTCTTTTGTCTAAAACCTGTTTGTCTCATTGAAAAAAATAGTTTAGGTTTTGAACTTTCACAGATTCGTATATGCGCGTTATTTTGTCCTCACAACCATACAGCGGTATCGGTTCTATAAAACATTCAAGAACTCTCTTCCTGATGTTAATGGATAGGCATTTGTTGGTAAGAACGCTTTTCATCTTCTTGACTGCTGTTTTGGTTTCTCTGATTCTGCTGGCTGTTTCTGATGTGCATCTGCCGTCTGGTGAGATGACCGTTCCCACAAATTTAAACTTATCAACCTGTCTCAAAGTTGTGCTGTTTGATGTTATTTTGCATGGAGGGATTTCTTGTTTGTTTGTTTTTTTCACTGATTCTTGAGAGAACAGCTTAATTCAGTTACAGTCTACCTTGCAAATTAAGACTAGTGCGCTTGTGAACAATCTGATCAACACCTCATTTGGATCACAGAAACTACTTCTAGCAACTGTGAAACGATGACGCGGACTTATATGGTTTGGTCATGTCACCCATAATCACGCCTTGTCTAAGACCACCATCTTTCAGGGACTCCTGGCAATGAAGCCGTCTAAAATTTCAGTATGCCAAATTTGTCCAGAGAAGCTAAACACGAAAGCCCCTTACACTAGGTAGCAGCTCAGGGCCTTCTGAGCCAGCGCACAGGGCTAACGGGTTATGTGATGGTCAGTTTGCATTCTCTCCACCACATGGCATGGCATCAGTGGCGTCAGCGCATAATGGATTTTACTCTGAAAGGCGGAAAACGCTTTTAAGAAACTGAGACAGAAAGACTGGCGATCCTAA
>JAPXFY010000022.1:48682782-48685282 GCA_030674185.1 Monoplex corrugatus
AAGGTGATCCACTGTGGTTCTCAGTCATAAGGTGATCCACTGTGGTTCTCAGTCATAAGGTGATTTACAATGCGTGGTTCTCAGTCATAAGGTGATTTACAATGCGTGGTTCTCAGTCATAAGGTGATTTACAATGCGTGGTTCTCAGTCATAAGGTGATCCACCGTGGTTCTCAGTCATAAGGTGATCCACTGTGGTTCTCAGTCATAAGGTGATCCACTGTGGTTCTCAGTCATAAGGCGACCAACCGTGGTTCTCAGTCATAAGGTGATTCACAATGCGTGGTCCTCAGTCATAAGATGATCCACCGTGGTCCTCAGTCATAAGGTGATTCACAATGCGTGGTCCTCAGTCAAAAGGCGATCCACTGTGGTCCTCAGTCATAAGGTGATCCACCGTAGTCCTCAGTCATAAGGCGATCCACCGTGGTCCTCATTCATAAGGTGATCCACCGTAGTCCTCAGTCATAAGGCGATCCACCGTGGTCCTCAGTCATAAGGTGATCCACCGTAGTCCTCAGTCATAAGGTGATCCACAGTGGTCCTCAGTCATAAGGTGATCCACCGTAGTTCTCAGTCATAAGGTGATCCACCGTGGTTCTCAGCCATAAGGTGATCCACCGTAGTCCTCAGTCATAAGGTGATCCACCGTGGTCCTCTGTCATAAGGCAATCCACCGTGGTCCTCTGTCATAAGGCGATCCACCATGGTCCTCTGTCATAAGGTGATCCACCGTGGTCCTCTGTCATAAGGCGATCCACCGTAGTCCTCTGTCATAAGGCAATCCACCGTGGTCCTCTGTCATAAGGTGATCCACCGTGGTCCTCTGTCATAAGGCAATCCACCGTGGTCCACTGTCATAAGGTGATCCACCGTGGTCCTCTGTCATAAGGCAATCCACCGTGGTCCTCTGTCATAAGGCGATCCACCGTAGTCCTCTGTCATAAGGTGATCCACCGTGGTCCTCTGTCATAAGGTGATCCACCGTGGTCCTCTGTCATAAGGTGATCCACCGTGGTCCTCTGTCATAAGGCAATCCACCGTGGTCCTCAGTCATAAGGTGATCCACCGTAGTCCACAGTGAAAAGGTGATCCACCGTGCGTGGTCCTCAGTCAAAAGGCGATCCACCGTGGTCCTCTGTCATAAGGTGATCCACCGTAGTCCTCAGTGAAAAGGTGATCCACCGTGCGTGGTCCTCAGTCAAAAGGCGATCCACCGTAGTCCTCAGTCAAAAGGTGATCCACCGTGCGTGGTCCTCAATCAAAAGGCGATCCACCGTACGTGGTCCTCAGTCCAAAGGCGATCCACCGTACGTGGTCCTCAATAATAAGGCGATCCACTGTGCCTGGTCCTCAGTTATAAGAAAATCCACCGTGCGCAGTCCTCAGCCATGTCGTTCTATTTTTTCTATTTATTTTTGTAGGATCATCGACACACAGGGAGATTACCTTTGTGCTCACCCATTTCCTTTTCTTTCTTACTTTTTTTTGTTTTGTTCCTGTTTTCTGTGCCACCATTTTGGTCACAGAAGCTGACACAATTTTTATAATGTCATGGTGATGATGTTGATGAGATGGATGATAATCATGATGCTTTGGAGTTTCATCTAGATTGAGACTGCGTGACAGGGCTGTACTGCGTGACAGGGCTGTACTCTACGCTTTCTATCATAAGATATCCAAATGTCAACCAGGCCCGGGAGAAAACAGACACCTGTGGTGTTCATCAGAAGATTTGAACAACACCCTCAATGACGCATCCATGAAGTGGATGAGACTCGACCGTGTGGTACCTATCTTCCCATTGAGCCCATAGCACGCCCATAGCACTCTGGGTAGGAGCCGGTTAGAGCCGAGAAATCCCATATCGATTTTTTGGAAAGGACTTAATGGGGATTCGAACCCACAATATGTTCTAGTCAGTAGTCCGTGGCACTACAGGAAAGCTGGAGGGAAAGAGAGCACCAGGTAGACCCAGGGAAAAAAAAATATTGGACGGACTTGCAGAGTGGCTGAAGACAGAGAGGGTGGAAGATGTGCTTGCTGGAAACGAGGGATAGATACATTATGGAGGGCCATGATCGCCAACGCCATGTGTGGCAAGGCACTTGATCATGATGATGATGATGATGAGTCCGTTGCACTAACCACTACGCCACGGCGACTGGTTGTCGTTCCATCTTGTGTTGACCAGTGGGAGGGAGGTCCCTTTTCCATTGCCTGTCGCTAAGCTCACGTTATTCCGCCTTCGTATTCTCTGGCCTGACAGTTGTCATGTGTGATGTATTCTCCCTTTGTTTCTTCATGCTTTTTTTTCTCCTCTCTCGGAATTGGAACAGACAGGGTTGAGGTGGAGGCGAACGGGGGGTGGGGGGGGGGGGGGGGAGGAAGGGGGAAGTGTGGCGCTGGTATGAGTAAGAAACTATTGGTGAGGTCTTAACCTTTTGACTCCCGCACCCTGTCCACCAGCATTCTGCGGTGTCAACCATGCTAGCAAAGCA
>JAPXFY010000022.1:48690282-48697782 GCA_030674185.1 Monoplex corrugatus
GTGGTAGTGGTAATGGTGATAGTAGTAGTAGTAGTAGTTGTAGTAGTACTCGTCGTAGTAGTAGTAGTAATCGTCGTCGTCGTAGGAGTAGTAGTAATAGCCCAGTAGTAGTAATAGTATTAGTAATATAGTAGTAGTAGAAGTAGTAGTTGTAGTAGTAGCAGCAGTAGTAATAATAGAGCACGAGAGAGCTCAAGCCCTTTGGCAAGCTGATCACATTCCAATATGTTGTTATACAGTCGTAGTATTATTCATTATTGTTATTATTATTATTATTATTATTATTATTATTATTATTATTAATAGTAGTAGTAGTAGTCCATTATGTTGTTATATAGTCATATTGCTTTTATTACTATTACTACTATTCTATCTCTCTTTCCCTGTCTCTCTTTCTCTCTCTCTCTGTATCTCGCTCTCTCTTTCTGTCTCTTTCTC
This sequence comes from Monoplex corrugatus, assembly GCA_030674185.1. Classification (NCBI taxonomy): domain Eukaryota; kingdom Metazoa; phylum Mollusca; class Gastropoda; order Littorinimorpha; family Ranellidae; genus Monoplex; species Monoplex corrugatus. The sequence goes on from JAPXFY010000022.1 coordinate 48,690,721, forward strand.
TCTCTCTGTCTCTCTGTCTGTCTGCACGCACGGGCGTGTGTGTTTGTGTTTGTGTTTGTGTCTGTGTATGTGTATGTGTCTGTGTTTTGTGTCTGTGTCTATTATGTCTGTTTGTGTCTGTGTCTGTCTGTGTTTGTTGATGTGTCTATTTGTGTCTGTATCTATGTCTGTCTGTGTCTACGCTTATGTTTGTGCCTGTGTCTGTCTGTGTCTGTCCGTTTCCGTGTCTATCTAAGTGTCTGTGTTTTGTCTATGTCTGTCTGTGTCTGTGTTTGTGTTTGTGTCTGTGTTTATGTCTGTCTGTGTCTGTGCCTGTGTCTGCTTGTGTGTCTGTCTGTATCTGTCTGTGTTTGTGTCTGTGTCTGTCTGTGTTTATGTCTGTGTCTATCTGTGTCTGTCTGTGTCTGTTTCTGTCTGCATCTGTCTGTGTCTGTTTGTGCCTGTGTCTATTTGTGTCTGTATCTATGTCTGTCTGTGTCTGTGCCTGTGTCTCTCTGTGTCTGTCTGCGTCTGTCCGTTTCTGTGTCTGTCTATGTATCTGTGTCTGTGACAATGTCTGTCTGTGTCTGTGTCTGTGTCAATGTCTGTCTGTGTCTGTGTGGCTGTGTCTGTCTGCGTCTGTCTGCGTCTGTCTGTGTCTGTATGTGTCTGTCTGTGTCTCTCTGTGTCTGTCTGCGTCTGCGTCTGTCTGTGTCTGTACCTGTGTCTGTCTGCGTCTGTCTGTGTCTGTCTGTGTCTGTCTGCGTCTGTCTGGTCTCTGTCTGTCTGTCTGTCGTCTGTCTGTGTCTGGTGTCTGTGTTTTGCTGTCTGTTGTCTGTGTCTGTCTATGTCTGCGTCTGTCTGAGTTTGTGTCTGTCTGTTTGTGTCTGTCTATGTCTGTCTGTGTTTGTGTCTGTCTGTGTCTGTCTGGTTTGTGTCTGTCTGTGTCTGTCTGTGTTTTGTGTCTGTGTCTGTGTTTGTGTCTGTCTGTGTCTGTCTGTGTCTTGTCTGTCTGTGTTTGTGTCTGTCTGTGTCTGTCTGTTTGTGTCTGTCTGTGTTTGTGTCTGTCTGTGTCTGTCTGTGTTTGTGTCTGTCTGTGTCTGTGTCTGTCTGGTTTGTGTCTGTCTGTGTTTGTGTCTGTCTGTGTCTGTCTGTGTTTGTGTCTGTCTGTGTCTGCGTCTGTCTGTGTTTGTGTCTGTGTCTATTGTCGTCTGTTCTGTGTCGTCTGTCTGTCTGTCTGTTTGTGTCTGTCTGTGTCTGTGTTGTGTCTGTCTGTGTCTGTCGTGTGTTTGTGTCTGTGCTATCTGTGTCTGTCTGTGTTGTGTCTGTTGTGTCTGTTGTGTCTGTCTGTGTCTTGTCTGTGTCTGTCGTGTCTGTGTCTGTTGTGTCTGTGTCTGTGTTTGTTTTTCTGTCTGTCTGTCGTGTCTTGTCTGTGTCTGTCTATGTCTGTGTCTGTCTGTGATCTGTCTATGTCTGTGTGTGTCTGTGTGTGTCTGTGTCTGTGTCTGTGTCTGTGTGTGTCTGTGTCTGTCTTTTTGTCTGTCTCTATGCTGTATCTGTCTGTGTCTGTTTGTGTCTGCGTCTGTCAGTGTCTGTGTCTGTGTCTGTATCTATGTCTGTCGTGTTGTCTGTGTCTGTGTCTGTTGTGTCTGTTGTGTCTGTGTCTGTCTGTGTCTGTTTTGTGTCTGTGTCTGTTGTTCTGTCTGTGTGTCTGTCTGTGTCTGTGTCTGCGTCTGTCAGTGTCTGTGTCTGTGTCTGTGTCTGTATCTATGTCTGTGTGTGTCTGTGTGTGTCTGCGTCTGTGTCTATGTCTGTGTCTGTCTGTGTCTGTGTCTGTCTATGTCTGTGTCTGTGTCAGTGTGTTTGTGTCTGTGTTTGTGTCACTATCTGAGTCTGTGTCTGTGTCTTTGTGTGTGTGTGTGTCTGTGCCGTGCCTGTGTGTGTGTGTGTGTGTGTGTGTGTGTGTGTGTTGTGTGTGTGTGTGTGTTGTGTGTGTGTGTGTGACTGTCTGTGTGTGTATGAGCGCGTGCATAAGCATGCGTGCTCGCGCACTCGAAAAGTAGAGACAGAGTTCGCGAGAAAACTATTAAATGCATACCACACTGACAAGGACATAATAGGCCTACATTGCAGACTGCTGTGGACTAAACACAGTCACACACACACACACACACACACACACACACACCACACACACAACACACACACACACACACACACACAACAACACACACACACCACCACACACACACACACACACACACACACACACACACACACACACAACACTCACGACGTTACTAGACCTCAGTGTTTCTTTGACTAAAACGTGCGTATACATTGTGTCTGTGTGGTTTCCAATGGATTGTGTTGTATTTGGTGTTTCTTTTCTTTCTTTTTCGTCACAAATGGATTTTATCAATTCAGCGGCTGTTTTCAAGGAGTGTGTGTCGCCGTAGTACAGCGCCACTTATTTGATTTCTGTCGTTGTCGTTGTTGTTGTGTATGCATGTACTTACGTACGAAAGTGGATGTTTTAATTCTGAATTTCGCCAGGGACAACTCTTTTATTGCTGTGGTATCTTTAACTGCGCTGAGTCCTTGTTGCAGAGAGGACCTCGGTTTATCGTCTGATCCCAAAGACTAGCACATTTCATACTATTTAAGATCTAGTGGGAGAAAAGGGGGCGGGAATAAAGAAAAATCCCTCTCACGACGTGGCTTTGAACCTCCAGGTTTCTCACATCCAAAACAGGTGCTTCAAGCTTTAAGCCACACACTCCAAGTGTCCTTCTTATCAACTGCAAATAGAAGTTTAGAAATTGGATTTTTTTTCCCAAGAGAGATTCATAGCGTTGGGTCAGCTCCTTACACGCTCCATTCAGTCAGTCGTCTGTAGGTCTGGCAGGCTCTTTGAGCTGCGCAAAATCCAATGTGCTTTCAAAATGTTCAAAACGGAGGGAGTGGGAAAAGAGGACCAATGAAATGTAAAGCTGGCACACCGCCAGATATATTGAAGCATTATCAACTCTTTTGATTCCCGCACCCTATCCACCAACTGCAAAAACTAAACTCTTTGACTTCCTCATCCCATCCACCAGCTTCCTGTAGAAAGCTGGTGGATATGGGGACAGAGTCAGATGTAACGTTTTTGCTTTGTTAGTATTTCTGACAAAGCAATGGGTGCTGGTGGATAGGATGCTAGTGTCGAAGGGTTACCGTAGACAGCGAACAGGTAATATTTTTCATCGCTGGTTAGGATCGAAATCCAGAAATCGGATCTGGAAGTGTGTCCACAATTCTAAGCCGAGAGCCAGTCAGTCTGTTTGGTTTTTAAGATTTTTTTTTCCCAGCTGGAAATATGTTCTGTTTAATTCGTTATATTGATGTGAATGTGTTTTCAACAATATCTTTCTGCACTACGCTGTCCCTCTAGTTTAGTCTATGATTTCTTTTCATTTTTGTGTGTGTGCTTTTATACGGATTTTATTCTTTCTGTTTTTTTTAAATTTTCCTTTGGAAAAATGGACATGTGTGTGTGTGTGTGTGTGTGTGTGTGTGTGTGTGTGTGTGTGTGTGTGTGTGTGTGTGTGTGTTGTGTGTGTGTGTGTGTGTGTGTGTGTGTGTGTGGTGTGTGTGTGTTGTGTGTGTGTGTGTGTGTGTGTGTGTGGTGTGTGTGTGTGTTGTGTGTGGTTCCTTAAATTTTGTCGGTCTGTCTTTTGTATCTGTCTGTCCGTCTGTTTGTCCGTCTGTCTGTCTGCCTGCATGTCTGCCTGCCTCTCTGTCCAGTTTCTCTGTCCCCTCTCTCTCTCTCCTTTCTTCTCTCTTCCTTTCTCTCTCTCTTCTTCTCTTCTTCTTTTCTCTTCTCTCTCTTTCTCTCTCTCTCCCTCTCTCTCTCTCCCTCTCTCTCTATCTCTCGCCTTCCTTCCTTTTTCTTTCTCTTTCCTTCCTTCTCTCTTTCTTTCTCCCTCTTTCTCGCTCTTCTTCTTCTTCTCTCTCTCTCCTTCTCTCTGTGTGTCTGTCTTTCTCTCTTTCTCTGTCTCTTGATCTCTCTCTCCCTCCTTCTTTCTCTCTCTCTCTCTTTCTGTCCCATTTCCTTCGCCAGTGTAATGGCCACAGATTCTGGGACATGTTTTTCCACAATGCCATGATGGTGATGACTGTCGGGCTGACAGCAATGATGCTATGAAGCTCCATTCTGGATGGAGACTGCGTGACAGGGCTGTAGTCTGCACTCGCTATCACAATATATCATGGCGTCAATCAGGCCTGAGAGATACAGCCATTTGCGGTGTTGGTCAAGAGATTTGGGCAACTCTCTCAATGACGCATCTGTTAGGTGGATGAGTCTCCGGCTGTTGTGTGGTCCTAATCTTTTCAGTTAATCGATAGCATACTCAGCTCTGGATATGAGCCGGATGGGACCGAGAATTTGATAGGATTGATGAGATTCGAGCCCACATCCTTCCAATCGGTAGTCCTATGTCCTAACCGCTGCCCCACAGAATCTGGTTATTTCTGTTTCTTTCTGTCAATGACCGCACACATGTTTCTTTTTTTTTTCTTTCGTTGGTTTTTTTTTGTTTTTTTTGTTCTACGAAGTGACAAGAGACTTGCCACAAGAGACGTTTGAATGTTAATTTATTACATTTAGCGAACACGTGGAGGGACGTCTGTCCTATTTTGTATGCCCTCCTGTTCAGGAAAGTGTTGATATGAGGCGGAAAGGGAAGTCTGAGGAAGAGTATTGTCGTGGATGTGTAGTGTGTGTGTGTGTGTGCTAGGTGTGCCAGATAGACGCAAAAGGGTGAATAGACAAAACAGAATATGTAAGTTTTGTGACGAAGTGCCATAGGCGATGAGTTTCACTTTATTTTTGAATGTTGTAAATTCTGTGATGACCGTCAGAAGTTTATTCCACAAAAAATATCTGTCAGTCAATGTTCTTGTTGTGTAACTGCATTTCTGGAAGGAAAAAAGATAAAACCGAAATTAGCAAAATTTATCATTTATTTTCAAATTGTTAGTTATCTATTGATTACTTGAGTATTCTACCTTAAGATGATTTCAAATGAATGTTTTCTTTTCTGTTGAACTAAGTTTTTTGCCTGCTTCATTTATATGATAATGCCGTTGGTTTTTCATTTATTTTTGTTATCCTCTGTGTCCCAATTGGGCGTTATAAGACCTATCAAATGATAATGTTCTAATAAGTTCAAATGCCACTCGATCTACCCAGTGCCACCGTATTGTTCCACTAGGTGTACAGCCCACATATCTGGTGTTAAAAACTTGCAAGGCTCTGTCTCTGTCTCTGTCTGTTTTCTCTCTGTCCGTCTGTCTGTCTGTCTGTCTGTCTCTGTCTCTCTGTCTTGGTCTCTGTCTCTGTCATTCTCTCTCTCTCTCTCTCTCTCTCTCTCTCTTCTCCATGCCAAACCACTTGATCCTCTGTTGTGTGTATAATAGTCGACAGGTGTTGTTTTCAACCATCTCTCGGATCTATTTGTTTCTAATATTGTCTCTTTGGTCTTGCCTGCTGGTCTTCTCACAGGTAAAGATATTTCTGTGAAGTATTTTGCTTAACGTCCAGGGCTGGCCAGCACTGATATATCGGGCTGCAAAGATTGTATTGATAAACCTGACCTTTTGTTTCTGTATTGACGCTTGCGCATTTTAGAAGGGGTGAATGTTCAAGCATTGCCTTGGTCTGCCATATCATGTTGTTTGGAATTATTCCAAATACTTCAGTAAGAATCTGGGAGTGACAGCGAAGCTCAGAGAGAATCCTCAGAGTACTGTATTTCGCCTTATCTGCTCTAGGGCGGCCGCACCAGCTGACTCCTGGAGTCCTCTGCAGTCGCTTTAGTGAAGTTTTGTTATTCTGTATGCGCGTATTTCTGTTGACTTTCATGAATTTTTTTCGCAATTTCCAAGGACATAGCTTTTTGTTGCTTTGGGATCTTAAACGTGTGCTGAGTGCGTGATGCACATGGGGATCTTGGTTTATGGTCTCATCATGGATTGACCCTATATGGAATTGTCTGAGTAGGACGATTCGTTCTTCAACACACTGCAATCTCCAAAATGTTATAGTAACCAAAATATTTCCTATGATTTCAGACAACTCCACAGTCCACAGCAGACACCGACTAAGATGAGTCGCCTGAACAACGCGGCCACGGCAGTAACCGGATTTTTCTGCAGGTTTTTTTACCGGTGGGGTCACGTGGTGGGGAGGTTTCCGGTACCTTTCATCCTTGTACCGCTCGTGACTTTCGCTGCCCTGGGGGTGTTTTTCGCTCACGCCCAACACGAAACAGACGTGGAAGACATGTACACACCCATAGACAGCCGTGCACGTGCTGAGAGAACTCGGGTGAAGGTGGGTAGAGACAAAGACTTGGAAGTGACTCTAGTTGGTTGGTGGTTGGTTGGTTGGTTGGTTGATTGGTCGCTGGATGCTGAGACAGAGAGACAGAGAGAGAGAGAGACAGAGAGAGCCTGAAACCTTACTATCAAGGCGTCTGGCCAAACACAGAGGTCTTGTTCTTCTCTTGCTCGACCTGTCGACCATTACACACACAACAGAGGATCAAGTAGTTTGAGATGGAGAAGAGAGAGAGAGAGAGAGAGAGAGAGAGAGAGAGAGAGAGAGAGAGAGAGAGAGAGAGAGGACAGAGACAGAGACAGAGAGACAGACGGACAGAGAGAAAACAGACAGACAGAAATAGAGACAGCGACAGAGCGGGTGAAGGTGGGTAGAGACAAAGACATGGAAGTGATTGTAGTTGGTTGGTTGGTGGGTCTCGCTGGCTCGTTGTTGTCATTGTTATTGTTGTTTAAAGCCCAGCCGACTGCACGGAGCCATATCAGGGCTACAACCGCTTCAAAACATACAAAAACTTCAACAAGAAAAAAAAAAAGAAAAAAAAAAAAAACAGAAAAAAGAAAAGAAAAAATTACGTACACATATCAATGCATTCGCGCACATAATCTAAGGAGATTACTCTGGCGTTGACCACTCCGTCCAATTTATCGCACAGGGGATTTAAAAAACACCTGAATAAAAATTTAAGCATTCCT
>JAPXFY010000022.1:48710282-48712782 GCA_030674185.1 Monoplex corrugatus
ACAAACACACGGGAACAGTAATCAGACAAGGAACAATTATATCAATAAACCCAGCATTGTACAAGTAATTTTATTTTAATTCATCACACTTGTTTTTGAATATTTGCACATCAGTTTCGTTAACAGTTTGCAAACATAATAATTAAAATACACTTCAAACCAAAGAGAGCACAGCAAATGTACAGAATGGAAATAAAAAGAAGAAAGAAAAGAAAAAACAAAAACAAACAAAAAACCCAGAATTCTAGAGTGAAATGTCGGGCATTTGTTAAATAACACCAACACTACAATCCATTTATTGTACTGGTTTGCGTGATGTTTTACAAAGAATACCGTCTATTTTCGTTCGTGCAAAGGAATACTACATGCATGTGAAAATCACTCGAGGGTATTTTTAACATTTTATTTTCATTAATGAGATATCAGAGTTTGTGTTTGTCACCAATTCCACCGTATACCACAAAGCAAGGCAGGCGTTAAACGTTTAGTTCTGTTGTAAAGTGTGGACATATGGACAATTGGAATCTATGTTTCATCTTTTGGTACATCAGATGGACATGTGTTGCATTTCTGTCTGTCCCTTCTGTCTGTCTATCTGTCTGTCTGTCTATCTGTCTGTCTGTCATCTGTCTGTCTCTGTTCTCTGTCTGTCTCTGTGTCTCTATCTCTTTCTTTGTCTGTCTGTCTGTCTGTCTCTCTGTCTGCCTGCCCGTCTGTCTGTCTGTCCGTCTGTCTGTCTGTTTCTCTCTCTGTCTCTGTCTCTCTCTCTGTCTTTCTCTCTGTTCTCTCTCTCTGTGTCTTTCTCTGTGTCTCTCTCTCTGTCTCTGTCTCTCTCTCTTTCAGTCGAACAGTTTAAGTTAGTTAAGTCATATCCAAAGGGTCGAATAGCCTAGAAACATCCAGTCTGCTTGAAATTTAACACACGTGCTATAAGTTTAAAGGTAATTTCATATGCTGAGAAATGAAGAAACAAACGCTATGGCCTAAGCATCATTCGAATGATGTATGGAAACACGTGTGGTTTAGAAACAGCTCGCGCCAAACATTGTCACTAAAGTCGTTCATCTTTTGTAGCTGTCATACCTTGGCCTGTCTCGCACGAACGTTGGCCAGCGTTCATTTCACAAATAAGAAGACAGAGTACCATAACATGCCGCATTAATCATTTCACCACCTGTGTACCTCCCGTGGTTAGAGTACCAGTTTCAGTAAACCAGGGGTCATGACCAAAGAACTCAACTATCACGTGGACAAAGCAGTGACAGTATTCTGTTACGTTCTGTTATTGTTGTTTTTAAAGCCCAGCCGACTGCGCAGAGCCATATCAGGGCTACAACCATTCAAAACATATGTGACCTCCCACCACGAAATGTCTTAACTAGCATTTTGGGCATTTTGAGATATACATATCACTGGAAAGTGTACATTCTGTTGATTATTTTGGTACTTTCAGCGCTTAGATTTGATTTTATCAAGATTTTGCGCTATATAAATATTGTAATTATTATTATTATTATTACTTGAATAAAGCTTGTACTCAAAAAAATGTAGAAGTTATGTATGTTTAAAGTTATTAAGTTGTATGATGGCCATTTTGAGAAAACGGTCTCTGAAATTTTTGTGTGCTCTCTTACACATTTTCCTTAATTTCTTTATTTGGTGGCTTTGACCCAGTTTGTTTCTAATTTTAGCTGTCATTATCTGAAAGGTGCCAAAGGCTTTCCGTCAGTATATTACATTGCGGTTACTGTACAGGTTACGGTTCATAATAAGAGACAAAAAGAGGTACTTTTGGTAGGAAATTGCGTTCTTTCTCCTGCAATCAGTGCATTAAAATACCACTTTAAGTTGATAAATAATATTTTTTCAAGAAAAATAAATTCTGTTGGGGATAGATTATAGTCTACAGAAATCAATTTTGAGAAAAAGTCAAAACACCCCAGACAGACCCTCAGTCACCTTTTCAGCTCCTAGTGCCGTTCGACTGACTGCGAGTTAAGACTGATTTCGTGGTGGGAGGTCACATATACAATACTTCAACAGGAAAAGAAGAAAAGAATTTAAGTACACACATCAATGCATTCGCGCACATAGTCTAAGGAGATGCCCCTGACGTTGATCACTCCGTCCAATTTACCACACATGGGGTTTTAAAAAAAACAAACCTGAAAACAAATTTAAACATAAACAGTGACACTGAAACATATATAAAAAACGGGCCTAAATTACTTAAAATTGCTTCCGCTTATCTCACCTCCCTAGAGACAAAAACGCGCTTAACACATGTACCCAATTATCAGTCCTAGGAGAAAGTACGTAAGACTCGACCGAATACATACAGGCGAATGGACCAGCAAGGCAGGAAATAACAGGAAGAAATGACAGACTATAATACAAAGGAATAAGGCAGAAACAAAGAGAGCGACAGAAAAAGGAAAATTCTAGCACAGAATTTCCAGAAGGTGGAGATACTATTTATACTGAAAGAACCTCCGGCATT
>JAPXFY010000022.1:48722782-48725282 GCA_030674185.1 Monoplex corrugatus
GTATGTATGTAAGTATGTATGTATGTATGTATGTAGGTAGGTAGGTAGGTAGGTATGTATGTAGGTATGTATGTATGTATGTCTGTTGGTCTGTCGGTCTATCGATCTATCTTTCTATCTATCTATCTATCTATCTATCTATCTATCTATCTATCTATCTATCTATCTATCTATCTATCTATCTATCTATCGATTTATATGTTTAATTGTATGGAGGGTGGGCTAAGCATTTGTTCTGATAAAGCAGGTATCGTCAGTTCCATTCTCATGTCGGCCACAATATTAAAAATGGCTCTTAATCAAGTAGCCGTGGTGTAGTGGTTAGCCCAACGGACTACCAACTGGAAGATTGCTGGGTCGAATCCCCATCACTCCTTATAAAATCATTGTGTGAATTTTTTTTCAGCCCCAACAGGCTGCTACCCAGAGTTGAGCATCTACAGCCTCAGTGGGAAGACTGGGACCACATAGTCGAAGCTCATCCATTTTATTGATCAGTCACTGAAGGTGTTGCTCAAATCTTCCGACCAGTTCCGCAGGTGTCTGTATTTCTCGGGCCTGGTTAACGAGGGATATATTATGATAGCTAATGTAGGTTACAGCCTTGTGACCCTAATATACGAGTGCCAGTCCTGGACCTCTGATCAAGCCCCTAGAATACAGGATTAGCCTACCACCTGTGAGATGCCTTGTTTGAAATGAGCTGTTAATATAATCACAGGCGATTTGATCACAAACACATCATCATCAAGCGCTTTGCCATATGGCGCTGGCGATCATGGTCTTCCGGAAATCTGTTTCTATCCCTTGTTGCCGCAAGCACATCTTCCACCCTCTCTGTCTTCAGTCTTTCTGCAAGTTCGTCCAATATTTTTTCCCTGGGTCTACCTGGTGCTCTCTTTCCCTCCAGCTTTCCTGTTGTGTCAAGGTGCTGCAATTCTCCTTACCTCATAAAATGGCCTATACATGTTGCCTGTCTTTTCGTAATCTTCCTTATGAATGATTTTCTTGTGTCTGCCTCCATCAAGACTGCCTCGTTTGTTTTCTTTGCTGTCTATGGAACTCTCAACATTCTTCTTAGAAACAACATGTCGGCTGCCTCAATCTTGTTCTGGCTTTGCTTGTTGACTGTCCACGCCTCACAACCGTATAACATTATCGGTTCTATATAACATTCAAGAACTCTCTTCCTGATGTTAATTGATAGGCATTAATTTTGTTGGTAAGAATGCTTGTCATCTTCTTGAATGCTGTTTTGGCTTGGCCGATTCTGCTGGTTATTTCTGATGTACATCTGCCATCTGGTGAAATGATCGTTTCCAGATATTTAAACTTATCAACTTGTCTCAAGGTTGTGCCATTTGTTATTTTGCGTGAGGGGATTTCATGTTTTTACTGCTCACCATGACTTCAGTCTTCTGACTGTTTAGTTCCAACCCCTTGCCTTTGCTTTCTATTTCTAGTATATTCACCAGGTTTTGTAGGTCCGTTTCATTTTCTGCAATTAGCACGGTGTCATCTGCGTATCGAATATTGTTTATCATTTTTCCTTCAACCTTTAATCCGGGGTCTTCTTCTAGGTTTCTCACAAACACAATAACAGAGAAATGGTGGGAATAACACCAGTCCACCATCACAATTATACATCACCAGATGATTAAATGGTTAGGTTATCTCACAAGAATGTAGACTTACCAGTTGGGTCAAATAACATATAACAAATCTCTCTGTCTCTCTCTCTCTGTCTCTCTCTCTCTCTCTCACACACACACACACACACACATGTATATATTTAACAGGAAAGAGAAATTAGAGCACCTGGTCACAACAGAACAGCTGGAGGGAAAGAGAGAACCAGTTAGACCGAAGGAGAAAATATTGGACGTACTTGCAGCGACAAGGGATAGATTCGTATGGAGGGCCATGATCGTCAACGCCTCGTGGCAGGGCACATGACGATGATGATGATGATGATGACGACGACGACGACGATGCTGCTGCTGCTGCTGCTGCTACTGCTGATGATGATGATATTCAAAGTGCTAGGCAGACCAAGGAATTGTTGAATCCGTGGCATAAAACAGACCTTGACCTCACACGTCGTTTTTCCACTGCAGACCATCCAACTCGCTACTGACCATCATATGTTTCGCCCTGCGATACCCCACAACGGTACAAGCGGACACATACACACACAGGAAAGACAGAAAATAATCATTCTGGTTTTGACATGTATCATTACACTTCTGTTAAGGATTGTTCATTGTTTGTCCTATTAGTGAAGTTCACTACTGCTGTTGTTGCTATTGTTGCTGCTTGTTTCAATGCTCGTACAAAAAGGGGAATTGTTAGAATGGCTAGACTGTCTGTTTGCCTTTTGTTCCACTTTTTTTGTCTATTGTTTCAGGAAGAAGGCCGTAACTGGTGCTTCAGGCGTTTTTGTGGAGGCTCAGTGCCAGGGGAGGTAGGGGCGGATGAGAGCATGTGTGAAAAAGCCCCC
>JAPXFY010000022.1:48732782-48745282 GCA_030674185.1 Monoplex corrugatus
CGTCGGCTATATCTCCTGAGGTGGGTGTCGACGTAAAAACTGAACCAAATCAATCAATCAATCATCAATCAATCAATCATCAATCAATCAATCAATCAATCAATCAATCAATCAATCAATAAAGTAGTAACTATGAACTGGTTAAAAAAAAAAGTGCCCTTCATGTTTTGAATGTTCTGTCTGTCTTCATATTTATGAACTGGTCGAAAAAGTGTGTCTGTCTTTTGTTTTGAATGTTCTGTTGTCTTCATATTTGTTTATGAACTGGTCGAAAATGTGTGCCTGTCGTGTTTTGAATGTTCTTTCTGTTTTCCTTCATATTTCTTTATGAACTGGTAAAAAATGTGTGCCTGCCTGTCATGTTTTGACTGTTCTGTCTGACTGTCTTCATATTTGTTTTTTGTTTTTTCTTAAATCTATTTATCATCTTTTTTATTCTTATGTCTCCACAGTTTTGTCATTGATGAGCCATTAGACTACACAAACCGCACGACAGCGATGGCCGTATGGGATCTGCTGTCCAAGGTACGCGAAGACCCAGACATCAGTGACTGGGGACCCCACTGCTGGCTCTTGCAGTACTTCCTCTCTCCACACTTCGTCTCCACATCCAAGGAAGACTTTCTCAGAAACCTCCAACACAAATTCCTCCCAGAAAACCCTCACTACATCAACGACGTCATCATAGAGGATGACGTCATTGTTGCGTCACGGTGTCACGTGTTTACCAGAAGCGTGACGGAATCGCCGCGTCAGGCGGATCTGATGCTGCGGATGCGACAAGTAGCGGACGAGGCGTCTTTCAGCGTGTTTGCCTACCAACCCATCTTCGTGTTTTTCGAGCAGTACGCAGCCATCGTTCCTAACACCCTGTACACTGTAGGAGTAACTTTAGCGGCCATGTTTTTGGTGTCTTTCGTTCTTCTGGTGCATCCACTCATGGTGGTGTTGGTCCTCTTCAACGTCATCATGATCGTCGTCGGGATTTTCGGCTTCATGGCGCTTTGGGGGTTGACGCTGAGTTCTGTAACAATGATCCATCTCATCATGAGTGTCGGCTTCTCTGTCGATTTCAGCGCTCACGTTTGCGCGGCGTATATGACGTCAACGGAGCGCACGAGACAAGAGCGTGCGCGTCACGCTCTGGTCCACGCCTCGGGGCCCATCTTGAACGGAGGGATTTCTTCTTTTATCGGGGTCGTCGCCCTGATCTTTTCTGACTCCTACATCTTTCGTTCTTTCTTCATGATCATGTTCCTGGTTATTGCCTTTGGTGTTCTGCACGCGGTTTTCTTGATGCCTGTTATACTCTCGCTGATTGGTCCGGAGCTGCGGTCTGAGGAAAAGAGCGCGTGCGAGATAGGCCTACAATCCAATGGTGTTTCGCGTGACATGAGTCATGCCAATGGCAAAGACTGCGGCAGTGGTAGCAGTCTGAAAACAATTGCCTATTCCACGTATTACAAGACAGAGAGTACATCGCTCAGTGAGTGGTTGGGTGGAGTTCCTGTTCTTGAAAACCAAGACATTGGATTACATTTATAGTAGACTACGCGCGTGTGTGCTTCTGTGTGTGTGTGTGTGTATGTGTGTGTGTATGTGTGTGTGTGTGTGTGTGTGTGTGTGTGTGTGTATGTGTGTGTTGTGTGTGTGTGTGTGTGTGTGTGTGTGTATGTACGTGCGTTTTCTCCCCAGTGTATGCTTGTTTATAACATAAAATTGCCACACGTACTATATCAGAATAAAGATATAAATTGCAACAAAAATTTGTTCACGATTTATTCATCACACTCACGCCATTCCACGTTTATGCTGCCAGGTGATGTTGAACAAATAGGGTAACGTTTATGCTTCCTCAATGTTTATGCTGCCAACAGAGATTGAACAAACAAGCCAACATTTATGCTGCCAGCTGAGATTGAACATTGAGGCCAACGTTTATGCTGCCAGCTGAAATTGAACAAACTGGCCAATATTTATGCTGCCCGCTGAAATTGAACAAACTTATGCTGCTACCAGGATTAAACATCCAGTTCAAGGTTAATGATGTCAGCTGAAATTGACCAAACAGGCCAACATTTATGCTGCCACCGGAGATTGAACAAACAGATCAACGTTTATGTTGCTAGCTGAAATTAAATAAACAGGTCAACGTTTATGTTGCCAGCTGAAATTGAACAAACAGGTCAACATTTACGCCGCCAGCTGAAATTGAACAAATAGGTCAATGTTTATGTTGCCAGCTGAAATTGAATAAACAGGTCAATGTTTATGTTGCCAGCTGAAATTGAACAAACAGGTCAATGTTTATGTTGCCAGCTGAAATTGAATAAACAGGTCAATGTTTATGTTGCCAGCTGAAATTGAACAAACAGGTCAATGTTTATGCTGCCAGCTGAAATTGAACAAACTGGTCAATGTTTATGTTGCCAACTGAAATTGAACAAACTGGTCAATGTTTATGTTGCCAGCTGAAATTGAACAAACTGGCCAACGTTTAAATTGCCAGCTGAAATTGAACAAACTGGTCAATGTTTATGTTGCCAGCTGAAATTGAACAAACTGGTCAATGTTTATGTTGCCAGCTGAAATTGAACAAACTGGCCAACGATTACGCCGCCAGCTGAAATTGAACAAACTGGCCAACGATTATGCCGCCAGCTGAAATTGAACAAAACTGGCCAACGTTTACGCTGCCAGCTGAAATTGAACAAACAGGTCAACGTTTATGTTGCCAGCTGAAATTGAACAAACAGAGGCCAACGTTTATGTTGCCAGCTGAAATTGAACAAACAGGCCAACGTTTATGTTGCCAGCTGAAATTGAACAAACTGGCCAACGTTTATGTTGCCAGCTGAAATTGAACAAACAGGCCAACGTTTATGTTTTCAGCTGAAATTGAACAAACAGGTCAATGTTTATGCTGCCAGCTGAAATTGAACAAACTGGTCAATGTTTATGTTGCCAGCTGAAATTGAACAAACAGGCCAACGTTTATGTTGCCAGCTGAAATTGAAAAACTGTCCAACGTTTATGTTGCCAGCTGAAATTGAACAAATTGGCCAATGTTTATGTTGCCAGCTGAAATTGAACAAACTGGCCAACGTTTGTGCTGGCAGTTGAGATGGAACGCAAGGTATCAGATCTTGAGTACATGGTTCCATCAAAAGAGTCAGCCAGCCAGCCAGCCAGCCAGCCAGCCAGCCAGCCAGCCAGCCAGCCAGCCAGCCAGACAGACAGACAGACAGACAACCTGCCAAAGGGTTGGACCCAACACGTCCCCTACATTCTGAGCATGGCCCACCAACCAATCGAGCTATTGATCCACAAAAAAAGATAAATACAATATAAAACAAAATATAATAACGTGTAAAGGCAAATTTTTGGTTTTCAACTGTGGATTCAGAAAGGAGCATGGAATTGAACTGAAGTTAATTGAAATGAACTGGAGCCAGAAAAAACAACAACACATGAAAATAGACTCAGAACACGTATTCGATATCACAATACAAGACAGGCGTAAATGTTTGGCCGACTGGCTTTTGTCAAAAGTGAACGCAAGACAACGAAGAGCACAGAACAATACAAGAACCATAAGGAAAACAACACAAAACTTCTTTGTTGTTTTGTTCAGCTGGCCATTGCTTGTCCCTTTGTTTTCTTTTGTATACGCTTGACAAAGGCCTTTTAAGCTGAACATTTCCGTTTGTCTTGTCTTGTTATATCAAGTACGCGTTCTGATTCTGTTTTCGTGTTTTTCTACTTCCTGTTTTCCCTTTAATGTGGGCGGTTCATTTGTTTTGGAAAAAATGAATTTTAAATAATAAGGGGCATGGAACTGAATTGGAGAAAACTGAAATGAATTGAAAAGGTTTCCTATAACCAGTCTTCCATGGTGTAGTGGCTGGTGCAATGAACCACAGACTGGAAAGTTGTGGGTTTGAATCCCCATCAGTGTTTTCAAAATCATTAGGGGATTTTTCAGTTCTAATCGGCTTCCCTACCCAGAGTTGAGTGTGCTGTGGGCTCGTTAGGAAGACTGGGATGACATAGTCGAATCTCATCCACTTTACAAATGCATCATTGTTGCTTAAAGTTTCTTACCAACACCACAGGTGTCTGAATTTCTTGAGCCTGGCTGATGGCAGGATAATGATAATACTAAGTAGTATCAGTCTTAAATGGAACTCCATAGCATCATGTTTATCGTCCTTAACATCATCATCATCGTCATCGCATTGTAAAAACTAACCCAGCTTCTGTGGCCATTGAGGTGGCGTAGCAAATGGGACAAAACAACAATAGCAACAACAACAACAACAACAAAACAGAAAAAAGAAAGAAGAAAAAAAAAAGAAAGAAAGGAAAGATTTCTGTAACATGACTGATTCTTATGGAAAGGAGTGTTCACATCCTCAAATTTTCAAAACCAGTATCATCATTAGGGTGGTGATCTTCCCTCTTTCTTGCATACAGCGTTCTCTTCCTTACTGCTATAAAGAAACAGGGTGTTCATTCTAACTGAGTGGAGTGGGGTGGGGTGGAGTGTATGTCCCAAGGTTTGTCATCTCCCCACCTTGCCTTCTGCTTATAAACAAGATAACTGATGATTCTATCAGAGTGGATCATGCAGCGCATGGACAGCCCTTTACTTGGCGAAATAGCTACTGTGTGGTGTTAGGATCGGAGAGGTGACTGTCTGGTCAGTGGTGAGGTATTGTTGATCTGGATCCCTATCCAGCACCCTCGGGTTTGTTTTGTTAAGAAACCAGGACACGAACGTAGTCACCCTTTCAGTCGGCCTTGACGATCATTCTTTTTTTTCCTTTCTTAACCTCAGCTTTGGGCAGAATTGCTGTGTCAGAACTCTTCCGTGCTTTAAGAGTAATATGTCAAGACATTTTGTATTTTGTTTATGTTCTGTATCTCTATCTTTCTATCGTGAAAAACAGGTTGAAACTGTCGTTGCCTTTGAACACACACACACACACACACACACACACACACACACACACACACACACACACACACACACACACACACACACACACACACACACACACACACACACACACACATACACACACACAAGCATGCATCATGTATGCATACATATATATATATTAATATATAGATACAGATAAACACACACTCTCTATATATACATATATCTATAATTATGTATATATACATATATGTATATATATTTATATCATGTATGAATGTATGCTTGTATGTATGTGTGTGTATGTATGTGTATATGTATGTATATATGTATGTACGTGTGTATGTATCTGTCTGTCTGTTTATCTGTCTGTTTATCTATCTATCTATCTGTCTGTCTGTCTGTCTATCTATCTATCTGACTATCTGTGTGTGTGTGTGTGTGTGTGTGTGTGTGTGTGTGTGTGTGTGTGTGTGTGTGTGTGTGTGTGTGTGTGTGTGTGTGTGTGTGTGTGTTCGTGAAAATGTTTTAGGCAAATGGGTTGGTCAATTTAATCAAATTAACAACTACCCCCCAAAAAATACGACCTTATTTGGGCTTTAAGTTAAGTTAAGTTAATAAAATCTAACTTGGGAAACATAATTTTATGGCATACATGTACAATCAATTTTTGCGGACATATAAAGTTAACATTGCCAAAGGTATTGCTTTCAGAACCAATCCTATATAAGTTTTAAAAAAAAGCCAGTATTGAAATTTAACATAGTAGGTGCATTTCAAAACGTGGTTTATTGTGTTGCATATGTTTTGTAGATAGGGGCTTCTTTTTGGCGCATGATGAATCCAATAGAATACATGTAATGAACGTAAATACCCTAACCTTTAAAGAAGCGAATAGACTGTTAAGAAATACATGCAGAAAACAGAGTGTATGCCCATGACATTCCTCAGTACTGAAGGCAATTCAGTCTATCCCAATAAGTACAAGGCTTTATATTTCTTTTTGTCATGAGATGTCAATGAGAGACTACACATTATCAAATTCTTGTTCTAAATGGATAAAAAAATTGAAAAGTAGTTTCATGAGAAAGACATATTGATGTAATTTATATAAACAAATGTTATATCAGAATGACAACAAATACGTATTGTGCACCAAGTTCTTGGAATTATTGTCACCCTGAGAGAAATGGGGAATTGTAAATAGTTACTGCATCATCATCATCATCATCATCATCATCATCATCATCATCATCATCATCATCATCATCATCATCATCATCATCATCATCATCATCATCATCATCATCATCATCATCGTCATCGTCATTGTCATCACTGTTATTATTATCATTGTTATTATTATTATCATTATTATTATTATTATTATTGTTGTTGTTATCATTACTATCATGTCCAGCTCTGTTTCCCGCTTGTATTTCTTAACAACCTGTATAAGTTCATTAGATATCTCTTACTGATGAATTCTGCTTGGAGTTTTGTTTGTTTTCTATTGCGGATGATTTGCTGTGCACTGCCAGTCATCTCCCCCACCCAAGTAACATTCCGCTTACATGCTCCTGTATGTCACAGCTTTTTAAAGCCACGGTTAGCTGTTGAGGTCACACAGGTCAGTCATAAAGACCGACGAGAACTTGTGGATCTGTATGTACAATATTACTGAGTGTTACGAATTTTGTGTTTTATTTAATTGTTATTGATACTTTGCTGGATTTTGATTACTATAAAACGAAGATACGAATTTTGTATTTTACTTAATTGTTATTGGTACTTTGCTGGATTTTGATTTGTATAAAACGAAATGACACATCGTTTTGTTTTGTTTTGTTGTCGTTGTTGTTGTTGTTATTATATGTATGTGTGTATGTTGTGAGTGGTGTGTGTGTGTGTGTGTGTGTGTGTGTGTGTGTGTGTGTGTGTGTGTGTGTGTGTGTGTGTGTGAGTGTGCGTGTATGTGTGTGTGTGTATGAGTGTGTGTGTGTGTGTATGTGTGTATGTGTGTGTGTGAATGTGTGTGTGAATGTGTGTGTGTGTGTGTTTGAGTGTGTGTGTGTGTATGTGTGTGTGTGTGTGTGTATGTGTGTGTGTGTGTTTGTGTGTGTGTATGTGTGTGTGTGTGTGTGTGTGTGTTTGTGTGTGTGTGTGTGTTTGTAGTTGTGCGTGTGTGTTTGTGTGTGCGTGTGTGTGTGTGATTGTGTGAAGCTGCTGCTTTTAATTTCTTTCTTTTGTTTTTAGGAACTGTAGATCAAATCTATTCACGACCAAAACGGCAGCAAAAGTCAAGTATAATATTATTATTATCATTAAAATGTTTTCCAAGCAGACACGTTAGGACCTGCACTGAACATCTCTGTAACGCTTTCCTCGGCATGGTTACAGTTACGCTACAGTTGATAATATCTCTATTCTGTCTTATATTGAATTATGTTATTTTGAATGTTTCCTTGCCCAGTTTTACAAACAAATCTTCATTTTAGTACAGTTTTCTTTTGAATGCCTGTAATGTAGGTTTAGGTTTTGAAAAAGCGTTCGTACATATCAATAAAATGTGAAATTATTTGATAAAATAGCAAATAACGTAATGAAACCAAATGTATGGTCACTTTCGAAAGTCGAATCTATTGCTTAGGATGACAATATTTTCATTTAACTTTATTCTGGTTATGTTGCAGCATTATTTATAAATGTAGGGCTGAAAACTGTTCCAGAGATGCTCAGCATAATGGCAGTCCCATTATGCATGTTTTGTGTTCTTTCTGTCTTTAAGGCACAAACTGCACCATGTATTCTTTATTATTCCCATTTCGTTCAATGCTTTATTTGTTGCTGCCAGGTAATGAAAAAATTGTAAATAAAACGATTTCACTTGTACTTCCTAGATTTTGGATTATTTTTTTTCAGATCAGAGTTTTCATTGTATCACTTTTGTGAAAAGTTTTTCCTCTTATTTTTACAACATCTTTCATAAGTATGTTTTGAAATTTTCTGACATTTTAGAGTTTACTACTAAAAACAATCTCAGCGATTTAGACAATTTTTTTGAAGTCCTCAATAGTCACGTTGAGCTTCTGTACGTATTTCTGAATAGCATTTACACAATATAATAAATATCATGATAGTGAATTTATAAATACGTTGTATTAAATCTACACATCACTATGACGATAGAAACTACTTGACACCGGTACTTTAAACGACTCACAGGAGAAACTACAAACGTTTGCTTTCCATCAGTAGCTTGTCTCACTGATGGTTTCCTCTCATAATGGCATGCTGGCTAGGATGGTAGACGATGGGGATGTACCCGAACCGTTCCTAATGCATTAGGAACAGGGTGCCCACACTCTCTCCATGCTCTATTTACCAATGCTGAGTGCTGCATTCAGAGAATTTGACAGAGCATGGAGAGAGTGTGGGCACCCTGTTCCTAATGCATTAGGAACGGTTCGGGTACATCCCCATCGTCTACCATCCTAGCCAGCATGCCATTATGAGAGGAAACCATCAGTGAGACAAGCTACTGATGGAAAGCAAACGTTTGTAGTTTCTCCTGTGAGTCGTTTAAAGTACCGGTGTCAAGTAGTTCCGCATCATCATCATCAAGTGCCCTGCCGCATGGCCAGACAAAACAAGAAAAAAATCCAGTTCCGCATAGATAGAAAACTCTGAAACTTGCAGATTCTCGAAGCCGAAATCCATAATTGCCCTGCAGGAATTTCTCTTTGTAGATGAAAGAGCACTGGCTGCACACTTGCATGAGGACACCCAGCGCATCATTGACCAATATGCTTCAGCTTGCAATCGCTTCGGTCTTGCAATTAGCCTCAGCAAGACAGAGGCTGGGTTTTGGCCAAGACCACATCGTAAGCTCCTGGCGCTTCACAATATCTGATGTTCAGCAACAACCAGGACAGTCAATACCGCAGACGGGTTGTTTTACTTGGTCAATACTGCGAGCAGTAATAAATCTGTTCATGCAAAGGTGACGCTGACATTTTCAGAGCTAGCTATGCCTTCAAGAAGGATGACCAAGTGTTTGTGGCAAAACCATGACATCGAGATTGAGAACAAGTTTATATGTTTAGTTTATATGTCAATGATAATAATAATAATAACAACAACCACAATAATAATAATAATAATAATAATAGTAATAATGATAACAATAATAATGATAACAATAATAGCAATAAAATTGTAACGATAATAACAACAATAATAATGATAATGATAATGACAATGCTGCTATTATTACTATTAATGACAATAACAATACTAATAACAATTCTACTACTGCTAAAGCTAATGTTAATAATCATAAAAATACTACTACTGTTACTTGTACTAATAACAACAATAGTAATAACAATAATGATAATGATAACATATTACTACTACTACTACTATTACTACTATTACTACTACTACTACTATTACTATAGTGATAATGATAATAATATAAGAATAACAATAATAACGATGATGATGATGATGGTGATGATGATGATGATTATGATGTTGATATCACTAATGAAGGCTAAATCTTGATTCAAGAATCAAACTAAGGCGTGCGCGCTCTTATCGTTCACCAAAGCAATCACCAACAGCGAGTAGTCGTTTGTTCGTTATTTCTTTTAACGTCTATTCACATATGTACTTTTAGACGATGCGAGTAGTCTTGAGTGCACTGGTGTGCTGCTGAGAGGCATGGGTTACTTACCGACGACACATTCAACAGGCGGAACGATTCCCCATTGAAGATGTGTGTCCATGTTTTGCAGGATCAGGTGGCAAATTCGACCGTCCAACCTTCAGGTTGTAAGAAGTGTGGATGGGCGCCGCCGTCGTGGTGCTGACCCCAAGGAAAAAGTTGAGGTCTCTGCCACCTCTCTCCCTAACGACCCCAGGGTTATGGAACTATCTAGGTAGGACGTCAGGACCTGGCCAGCTCGTGGGTTTATGTGCAGGTTTGAGGCTTGTGCCGTGATCATTCTGGATCTTCTCCATCACTAGGCACCTGTGACGTTAGTGCATATGGAATTCATTTCGAGCGCAGAGAAGTCATCTTGTGAAACTGAAACTGAAATGAAGTGTGGCTTGCCACGCATTGAATGTCTAGTCAACAACTCTGTTGCACTGGAGATTTCGTTCATTTAGAAGACTGTTACTGTTGTTTTTGTTTAAGGCCCAGCCGACTGCGTAGAGCCCTGCCCAGATTATAACCATTTCAAAATATACACAATACTTCAACAAAAAGAGAAAAAAAAAGGAAAAGAACATTAAGTACACATATCAATGCATTCGCTCACATAATATATGAAGATGCCCCTAGCATAGACCAATTCGTCCAGTTTGTCACACAGGGGATTTAAACAAAAATTAAAAAAAAACGTACCTAAATACAAATTGATACTTAAGTAAGGACACGAAAACAAATATAAAACAGGCCTGAATTACGCAAAATTACTTTCGCATTTCTCATTTCCGTAGGGCCAAAAATGCACTTTATACATGTACCCAATTATCTCTCCTAAGTGAAAGTACGTAACACATACAGGTGAATGAAGCAGCTGGCAGAAAATGATAGGAAGAAACGACAGAAAGCAAAGGAACAAGACAGAAACAAAGCGAGTGAGTGAAAAGAAGAAATTTGTGGCACAAAATTTCCGGAAGGGAGGGATACTATTTATACTGATAGACCCCTCAGCATCCCCACGGGGGAATATGGAAGACTACCATATCCCAAGATGCTTCTGTAAGAAGGCTGAAGCAAGGACACCATTACCAGAGAAGACCACTGAAGTAATACACGGATTTTCTAAAGGGACCAGTCGTCAAGGTACAATAGTAAGTGCAACAAACTACCTACTGGAAAGTTGCGTCTTTGAATCCTGTCCGTCAAAATCTTTGTGGGATTTTTTGGCACAAGCAGGCTCCTACCCAGAGTTGCTTAAAATTCCTTACCAACACCGAAGGTGTCTATATCTCTCGTGCATGGATTGACGCCAGGATGTATTTTCATGACAGTTAAGTGTAGAATACAGCCCTGTTATTAAGCAGCCTCGGTCAAAGATGAAAATCCATTGCCTCATTATTATTATCATCCCCATAGCATTGTAGAATGTGACAGGTTCTGTGACGATGAATTTGGCATACACCATGAGATAGAAATTAAAGGATATTCTGGAGGGTGACAGAATCTGTGAACTACCAATAGGGAAGACGTTGCTTGAAAACTTTTCAACAGCGGAGATCAGCTGTTATTCAGTAGAAGCAGAACTGGTGGAAGCAGAACCCAGGACCACACAATGCTTTCCATGCAATGTGTTGGTGCGAAACAGCGTCTGTCCCCAAAATAAATTCCACACTATGCGATGAAGGCCAGAGTTTCTACTCATCATCATCATCAGGTGCCTTGCCACATGGCGTTGGCGATTATGGACTTCCATCTGTCTCTGTCTCTTGTTGCCTCAAGCATCTCTTCCACCCTCCTTGTCTTCAGCCACTCTACAAGTCCGTCTAGTATCTTCTCCCTGGGTCTACCCGGTGCTCTCCTTCCCTCCAGCTTTCCCGTTGTGACGAGGTGTTCCAATTCCCCTTTCCTCATAAAATGGCCTATGAATGTTGCCTGCCTTTTCTTAATCTTCCTTATGAATGACCTTCTTGTGTCTGCCTCCATCAAGACTGTCTCGTTTGTTGGAAATCTCAACATCCTTCTTAGAAACCACATTTCGGCTGTCTCAATCTTGTTCTGACTTTGTTGACTGTCCACGACTCGCAACCGTACAACAGCATTGGTTCTATATAACATTCAAGAACTCTCTTCCTGACATTAATTGATAGGCAATCATTGGTAAGAATGCTTTTCATCTTCTTGAATGTTGTTTTGGCTTGGCCTATTCTGCTGGCTATTTCTGATGTGCATCTGCCATCTGTTGAAATGATCGTTCCCAGATATTCAAACTTATCAACCTGTCTCAAGGTTGCACCGTTTGCTGTTATCTTGCATGAGGCGATTTCATTATTTTACTAATCACCATGACTTCAGTCTTCTTGCTGTTTAGTTCCAAACCCTTACCTTTGCTATTTCTAGTATATTCACCAGGTCTTGTAGGTCCCTTTCATTTTCTGCACTTAGCACAGTGTCCTCTGCGTATCGAATGTTGTTCATCATTTTTCTTCCAACATTTAATCCAGGATATTGTTCTAGGTTACTCATAATGTTTTTGCTGTAAAGTGAAAAGAGATCTGGTGACAAAACACAGCCTTGTCTGACTCCTCTTTTGATATTTTGGAAAGCTTATATCGTTTTCTATTCTCATTGCAGCCTTTTGTTCCCAATACATATTTCTGATCATTCGTTGATCTTTTCCATCAATATTGAGTTTTTCTAGCTGGTTGATCAGTTCTTCATGTCTTACGCAATCGGAACACTTGGTATAATCAACAAAGCATAAATAGAAATCCCTTTTCATCTCGACTGACCTCTCTATGATAGTTATTAAGATGTATATGGCATTATTAGTTCCTTTCC
>JAPXFY010000022.1:48750282-48752864 GCA_030674185.1 Monoplex corrugatus
AACAAAAACAAAAGTGTTTGTGAACAACGCAATTAACCACACAGGTATTTCTTTGTTTGATAACAAGTCATCATCATCATCATCATTTGCCCTGCCACATGGCATTGGCGATCGTGGCCCTCCATATGAATCTATCTGTTGTTGCTGCAAGTACATCTTCCAACCTCTCTGTCCTCGACTCACCTGCAAATCCATCCAATGTTTTCTCCCTGGGTCTATCTGGTGTTCCCTTTCCCTCGAAATTTCTTGTTGTGACCACGTGCTTCTTTATCAATGATCTTTTTGTGTCTGCCTCCATCGTTTGTTTTCTTTGCTGTGGGGATTTCATGGTTGTTTTTTTTTTAACTCATTACCATGATTTCAGTCTTCTTGCTATTAAACTACAGCCCTTTATTTTTGTTTTCTTTTTCTATTACATTTACAAGGTTTTGTAGGTCCCTTTCAATTTCTGCAATCAGCACGGTGTCATCTCTGTAACGAATGCTGTTTATAATTTTTCCTTTAACTTTCATCCCAAGGCATTCTTCTAGGTTTTTCATGACAGTTTTGCTGTAAAGTGAAAACAAATCTGGTGACAGAACACAATCCTGCCTGACCCCTATTTTGATATTTTGGAATGAGTTATATCGTTTTCTATTCTTATTGCTGCTATTTGTTCCCAATACATACTTCTGATTATTTTATATCTTTTCCTCCATATTGAACCTTTCTAGTTGGTTAATCAATTCTTCATGTCTTACCTGATAGACAGCCTTGGTGTAACCGACAAAGCATAAACATAAATCCTTCTTTAACTTTATTCACCTCTCTATGATATCTACAAGTATATGTATGTGTAATGCATTAATAGTTCCTTTCCTTTCGACAAATCGACACTGTTCTTCTGTGTGTTGTGATAACAAGTGCAAAAATTATATACTTCTATTATCAACAACAGATGACAGATATCGATAGAACAAAACAATGCGTCGGGTGAGTACCAGGCAAGTATTAAGAAAAACTATTCTACAATTGATTTGCATTAAATCGAAAGTTATATGTAGCTTTCATTGACTTTGAAAAGGCGTTAGATTCATTTTCAAGAAGTCTACTATGGCCAATCCTCGAACAAAATGGGATCAAGGTAAACAATTTCGCTGTATTATGAGTATGTGCACTCTACTTAATGTAAGATGTGGAGCCAAACTTAGTGATCATGCAGTTATGACAGTTATGAGTTTTCCTGAACCAGAGTTCAAAGTTAAAGAAATAGAAAATTCAATTGCGCGGATGGTGAAGAACAATGTGGTAGGCAGTTTATTATTTCTTGTTATCATGGTGATGGCGTTGATTTTGTTCATATGTTTGGTTCTTTAGTCATTGTGTGTGTATGTGTGTGTGCACGCGTGTGTGTGTGTGTGCACGCATGTGTGTGTGCGTTCGTGAGTGCGTGCGTGTGTGTGTGTGTGTGTATGTGTGTGTGTGCGTGTGTGTGCGTGTGTGTGTGTGTGCGTGCGTGTGTGTGTGCGTGTGTGTGTGTGTGTGTGTGTGTGTGTGTGTGTGTGTGTGTGTGTGTGTGTGTGTGTGTGTAGAACATGAGTTAGGGGGAGCTGAAATGATGGAGGTGACTAATCACGCTGCCTGGCATTTTATGTCAGCTAGTCGTGCTGTTCAGGAAGAGGATTCTGTGCTGTGGTTGTTTTCAACGTCAGGAAAGGGGTGGGAAGAGGGGTAGTGGTGGTGGTGGGTTCATCCAGTTCCAGGTTTGTTTTTGTTTTTACTGTCTTTAAACATTTTAATTAGAAAAATGTTTCACTGCAACTTCCGAGTAAGTGCTTGCCCTGTTCCAGTGATATACTGACGCAAGGAGAGACATAAAATCCATACACTGGGTAGCAACTCAACATTTTGCTTGTGGATAAGGCTTATACGCAGTGTTACGATTTATGCCACAAACATTGTCCATTTTCTCCATCACATGACATCATCATGTATCAGCGCATGTAGAATTTATTGCTTGTCAGAAGATATTCTCTTAAGAGAAACCGAAACTGAAACAGCAAACATGCTGTTTGGTTGGAAATATTTTTCTCTATTTTTCTATGTGGTTGACCATATCCGTCGACGATGTCAGATGCACAGATGTGCCTTAACAGGACCGAGTGCTGTAGATGAGCTCTGTCATGGAAGAACGCTCCAGGATAGCAAGGAAACAAGAAAGATTCTGCATCCATGGACTAATTCAAGCAAAACAACACTTTGTACAAAAGACCAAATATATATCTCTGGTTAATGTTGAGCCTCTCTAGGTTTGGGAGCGTAAAAGCCATTGTCTCAGAGTTTAAATGACCTACGTACTGACAAAACACTCTAGTACAGTGACCTTTTCTTGCTCCCCCACCAGTGGCAAGGATTTTCACACAGTGTTGTCTTCATCAAAGGTTTCCGTTTTGTTTGTGTTTCAAGACAAAAAAGTATTCTGTCGAGTAAAAGGTTTGCTTGTCTTTCTCTGTTTGTCTCTCACCATTGCAAAAGACACAATCCAACTTACCCTTACCTTGGACTGTGTGCATTTACCCTACTTAGCATTGCCTGCATCGGAA
>JAPXFY010000022.1:48752964-48760464 GCA_030674185.1 Monoplex corrugatus
CATAACATATTTAAAATATGCTGGAATAGTGGGAACATGCCTAATAACTGGAAAGAAACAATATTGGTTCCCGTACTAAAACCAGGTAAATGTAATACTGATTTGAAAAACTACAGGCCAATTGCATTAACATCACACGTATTAAACTAATGGAGAAGATAATCTTAAAGAGATTGATGCACTATTGTGAAAAGAATAAAATAATACCAGTAAATCAGGCAGGATTTCGAAAAGGCAGGTCACCAGTAGAAATCCTAACAAAGCTAACTACTAACATAAAACAACAATTTGCAAGACGTCAATGCGTTTTAGCTACATTTTTTGATATAACTAAAGCATACGATCAAGTGTGGCACTCCCGATTGTTATTTAAATTTAAAAGTATTGGGCTGACAGGTCATGTCTTTGACTATGTGAAGTGTTTCCTAGAAAACAGAGTATTTCAAACGAGGATTGAAAATGTATATTCCACAATATGAATTCTTCAAATGGGTATCCCTCAGGGATCCGTTATAGCTCCCCTTCTTTTCATGATATTAATGCATGACTTACCCAATAAATTATCTAAACATGTAGTTTTAGCTCAATATGCTGACGATTTGTGCATGTGGATGCAGGTAAATATGAAAAGGAAAACTCCTTTGCGCTGTATTAATTATACACGCAAATGTTACCAATTAGAACTTAATAAAATAGCACGATACATGGTAGAAAATGGACTGCATCTATCCCTGGAAAAAACAAAAATAGTTTTATTTAATAGTGGAGCAAACCCAGCAAATATTCCCACTTTCAAACTTGGAGACACTCTTCTTCAGTTTAACGAATCAATTAAATTCTTAGGAGTTTTCCTTACAGCAAAATTATCTTGGAATCAGCATATTGAATACTTGTTAACCAAAGCTCAGAAAAGTTTAAATTTCTTAAAAATAGTTCACAAACAGACATGGGGTCAAGATTCATCAATACTTGTTCATCTTTGTAAATCGCTTGTTAGATATAAATTAACCTATGCCCAAGAAATCTTCTTCAGTGCACCGAAACACTTACTAAAAAAACTACAGAGCATAGATTGTAAAGGTTTCAAACTTGCGCTGGGTCTTCCAATGCATGCTTCCTGTCTTCGTACATATAATGAAATCGATCTGTTACCACTTGAAGAGCAAAGGAAAGTCGCTTCTACTAAATTTTTGTTAAGAAATACCACCGTAGAAAACACCACAGAAACAGAAACTAAACTGAGATCAGATACTGACTTTCCAAAAAGAGCTAAATCAATATCTTCACAGGTTACACTTGCAACATACACATCTGACGTCATGAAAGGCTCAGGAATTGATCTAGACGTAGATCCTGTATCTATAAGACCTTCCTTTTTGCCAGTACCCAGTTGGGAACTCCATAGAGCACAATTTGAGGTACACCACACTAATTTAAAAAAAGAAGACAATATAAACTTACTGGCAAGACAGGTTAAATGTCATATAGACGACTTATATCCCAATCACTTGAAAATTTACACTGATGGATCAGTAATTGAAAGAAAAGCAGGCTCAGCGTTTTTAATACCTGCTCTCAAAATTGAAAAATCTTTCAATATAGGACTTGATAAATCTGTCTTTACAGCTGAACTCTTTGCAATATTAATGGCTTTAAAATTTATAAGTCTTTCTCGGACAATTTTTCAGATACTTTTTTGCATCGATTCAAAATCAGTACTTCAGGCTCTTAAATTATCAAAATTACAAACAAGACCTGAAATGATTCTGGAATTTAGTCACTTGATTCATGGCTTATCTTCAAGAGGCACAGATATTACTTTCTGCTGGATACCTTCTCATAGTTCTTTTTATTATAATGATAAAGTTGATAGGGCTGCCAAACGGGGAGCTAATAACTCACCAGATTCAAACAATATCCAGCTTTCTCTCTCATTGCACGAGACTTACACTTTAGTGGACAACTATGTCTGGAAGCAGTTCCAATTAAAACAGAAAAAGTATGATAAATGTCACATGAACTTTGAAGTCAGCAAAATACTTAAGCAGCTTCCTGCCAACAGACTTATACAATCTCTTATGTACAGATGGAAACTTGATGCATTCAAAACAAAATACACCAAGAACATAGTGTGTTTGTGTAGAAAGAAGATAACACATAGTCATATTCTTTCTTACGTTAGGGTAAAACGACATATTCCTACACTATCTATGAGTACAGTTTCTGACATATTTGCCTCATCATCATTACTATATGATTTTTTTGTTAGCCTGTCAAAAAGTCCTATGGCGAATTACCTTTAAAATGCTATTTCACTTGTTCACTGTTATAGTTAGTCAATTCTTGGTTTTATTTTTTATTCATTTCTTCTGAAATTTATCAATTTTGTTTGTTACTTAGTTAGTTTATTTAAATCGTTAATTATGGTAACGTTATTTGTTAGTTTTACCTTCCCCTCCTCGAAACAGTTGTTTTCTGGATCATCTTTTCTCAAAACCAAAATTGACAATTTTCAAACGTCCTCTTCACTCCTCCTCTATCACCCCCCCCCCCCCCATTCTTTTTTTTTTTTTTTTGTGTGTGTGTCTAAAATCACTTTAGTGAATAGACATTAAATCAAAGACCACCACCACCACACACACACACACACACACACACACACACACACACACACACACACACACACACACACACACACACACAGACACCGACAAGCACACACAGAAACATACGCATACACACACACATACATACACGCACACGCACACGCACACACACAAAACAGCACACAATGCCACCACACCACACCACACCACACCACATTACAACACAACACAATACAACAACACAACACAATACAACAACACAACACAACGTGACACGACACGACACGACACGACACGACACGACACGACACGCCACAACACAACACAACACAACATCCGCCTTGGATAAATAAATCTGGACTTATGCTTAGAATCAACAGCAAAAATAAAATAAAATAAAATAAAATAAAATAAAATAAAATAAAATAAAATAAAAATAAAATAAAATAAAATAAAATGAAATGAAATGAAATGAAATGAAATGAAATGAAATGAAATGAAATAAAATAAAATAAAATAAATAAAATAAAACAAAATAAAATAAAACAAAATAAAACAAACTAAAATAAAATGAAATAAAACATAAATAGATAAATAAATAAAAGCGACTGCAGCTCCTTAACCCTTTGACTCCATTTGCATATTGATTAGCATCACGCTTTGCCAACAACTATGACAGCGAAGCAAAACTTTAACCCTTTGACTCCCTCACCCTCTCCACCATCTTCCTGCAGGAAGCGGGGGAATAGAGTGAGGAAGTCAAAAATGGTTTGTTTGTTGTTGTTTTTGTGTTGTTGTTTTTTTTTTGGGGGGGGTTTGCTAATGGTGGAAAGGGTGCAGGAATCAAAGGGTTAAAGAGCAGTACCAGTTGCACGAACCTGCTGACCCTGTATCCAATGCCCACAGAAACATTTTGGTTAGTTCTGGGACTGTTGGCATCGCCAGCGAGGTTTTGTTTTCTTTTGTTTGTTTGTTTGTTTTTGTTGTTGTTGTTGTTGGTGGTGGGTTTTTTTTGTGTGTGTGTGCTTTGGTTTGCTTTTAGTTTGTTTTGTTTCGTTTTGATTTGTTTTCTTTTTTTCCCATGGGTGGAGGGGTGCTGGTGGTGGTGGGACATTGAGTGCATATTCATCGATTGGTCCCTCTTTGTTAGCTTTGTTTCTCTGTTCGTCTCTGTCTCTGTCTCGTCTGCCTGTCTGCATGTCTTTGTGTGTCTTGTCCGTCTATCTCTGTCTCTGTCCGCCTGCTTATCTGTCTGTCTGTGTGTCTCTGTCTGTCTGCCTGTCTGCACAAGCTCTTTCTGTCTTTCTCACGTGTGTGTGTGTGTGTGTGTGTATGTGTGTGTGTGTGTGTGTGTGTGTGTGTGTGTGTGTGTGTGTGTGTGTGTGTGTGTGTGTGTGTGTGTGTGTGTGCTGCAAATAAAAATATTTAAACAAGAAGAAGGAGAACAGAAAACATAAACAAACACACAAGACATAAACAAATAAACAAGCGGACAAACAAACAAACACACACACAAACAAACAGAATTTCAACATGCTCGGCTGTTGAGAGGTTTGGCTTCCTCTCAATTATATCATTTGAAGTAAATTTAAACATGATTTTGTGAGGCAGAGTGTGTGCGTGTGTGTGTGTGTGTGTGTGTGTGTGTGTTGCGCGCGCGCGCACGTGCATATGTGTTCATGTATATCTGTTCGTTCGTTATTTCTTTTAACGTCTATTCACATAATTATGTGCTTTTAGACGGATGTGCGTGTGTATATATGTATGTGCACGTGTGTGTGCATGTATGTGTTGTTCTGTTTTCTGTGTGTTTTTCTTTTCTTTTCTTGTTTTCTTTTTTTTTTATTCCTTTACTAAAATGTACTTTTTACCTTGACTGAGTGCTCGACTGTTTTATGTTGCACTGCACTTCTGAGCTTTCAGCCACATTCGGGAGGTGAGACCCCCATTTATCCACAGAAGCCAGAAGTCAGCTAGTTAGTTTTAGCAAGGACCCAGTTATAGGAAATAGACATCAGCTGACTAGTTTTTAGCAAAGCTAGTTTTTAGTAATTCAGCAACGATTTAGCTGGGACCCGGTTATTGACAAGAGCTAGACATCAGCTGACTAGTTTTTAGCAAGGCTTTAGCCAGGACGCAGTTATCAACAGGAGCTAGACGTTAGCGAACTAGCTTTTAGTCAGACTTTAGCTGGGACCCAGTTATCCGCAAGAACTAGACGTCAGCTAGCTAGTTTTTCAAGGTCTTAGCCAAGACCCTGCTTTTGACAGGAGCTAGACGTCAGCTAGCTAGTTTTTAGCAATGCTTCGACCAGGACCTAGTTATCAACAGTACTTAGACGTCAGCTAGCTAGATTTTATCAAGGATTTAACTGTGACCAGTTTTCGACAGGAGTTAGACATTAGCTATCTTAATTTTAGCGAGGGACCCAGTTATTGGCATGAGCTAGACATCAGCTGGTTATTTTTTTAAGGCTTTAGCCAGAAGCCAGTTATCAACAGGAGCTAGATGTCAGCTAGCTGGTTTTCAGCCAGGTTTTTGCCAGGACCCAGGTATTCTCATTAGCTAGATTCAGCTAGCTAGTTTTTAGCGAGGCTTTAGCCGGGACCCAGTTATCAACAAGACTTAGACATCAGATAGCTAGTTGTTTGCCAAGCTTTAATTGGGAACTAGTTATTGACAGGAGCTAGTCATTAGCTAGCTAGTTTTTAGAAAGGCTTTAGCTGGGACCCAGTTATCGACAGAACTAGATGTCAGCTAGCTAGATTTTAGCAAGGGACCCAGTTATCGACAAGAGCTGGACATCAGCTAGCTAGTATTTAGCCAAGCTTTAGCTGTGACCCAGTTATCGACAAGAACTAGACGTCAACTATCTAGTTTTGGGCAAGGCTTTAGCCAGGAACAAATTATCAACAAGAGCTAGACGTCAGCTATCTAGTTTTTAGCAATACTTAAGCTGGGAGATACACATCTCCAACACGCTTAGGTGTTAATGCATGCAAGCCTTGAACATTTTTTTTTCTCCAGGTGGGTTAGTTAGTAAGATGGCCAGTTCAATTCAGCGCATCTCATGTTCGACACCTATGACCGTTGGCACGTAAATCCAATTTCACGCAATTTCAGACATCAGTATATTTATTAATATAATCAGCAATAGCAACATAAGGTCCCATTAGACATGTCTTAATGCTTTTCCTTGCTACTCTGCACACTCAGTGTAAGCATACAAACAAACATACGTACAAACAAACACACAAACAAACAAACAGTCAAACAAATTACAAACAAACAAACGAACAATAATCAGGTGAACAAACAAGCAAAGAAGCAAGCAAACAAACGAGCAAACAAACAAACAAACAATAAAGAGATGAACTATAAAAATACAATATGAAGCAAGTATAAAAATGAAATATGATAAGATAATGGCTTTTATGTATATAATGTTTTTAATGTATTCCAGTAGGCCTCGTGCTTCACAGAAACATGACAGACAACGACAGACACATGTAGAGAAAATACATGTCAACCTTAATAGTAACAATAGCAACAACAGCAAAAATTAGTTTAACAATATTACTGGTAGTTGTAATGATATTTTGTATAATGAAAATGAGCCATTAAATCCCTTAGCCACTCCCCTCCCCCATACCTACACACCCACCCTCGCACACACACATATAAATAACATCATCTTTTTTTTCTATCCACAGGGACGTAATCAAGGGGAATAACCTGACCCAGTGTTACATGGAGGCGACAGCAGGGTGTGGGGAGGAAGGAGGGGGAGAGAACCCCAGCACCTCCACCACCATGCAGGACTGGGAAAAGGTGATGCAAGACCTGTACCAGATGTGTGACGGAGGTAAGGCCAGGCAACATGCGTTAGTCAGACGGCATTCATCATCCATCCATTCATCCAATCCAGGTGGATCAAGAGAACCCAAAACCAAAAAAAACATCGGTCTCTTACAATGCACTAAAACATTTTTAAGGCTTCTTTCAACAATTTCTTCGCTAGTCCTCGTATACTCTGAGAGTGGTAGGACTTTAAAACTTACACAACTGAACTGAACATGAGTTAAGAATGTTAAGCCCAGCACCATGGATAGCATGTTGAATGTAACGCCTGGTAATGTGTATTGTGAAAATTAAGGTTAAGTCTGAACAGGAGTGACATTAATAACGTCCTCGATTCATCGTCATCATCGTCATCATTATGTGCCCTGCCACATGGTGTTGGCGATCATGACCCTCCATACGAATCTGTCCCTTGTCGCTGCAAGTACATCTCCCACCCTCTCTGTCTTCAGCCTTCTATTTACATACATACAGTATTCTTTTACGGCGCTATTGTCCAACTTTTGGACACACTGGACAATGCAAATGATCAGACGTTTTGGTGGAGCAAGGAGAACGTAAGGCCAAGTAACATGTATAATGAAAGGATGAGGGACAGGAACACAAGGGGGCCCATTGACATCAGTATTCATTAACAATAGTTAAAAAAATTAAAAGGAAACGGTTTACGTTTTCAAAATGGATGCGGAAACAGAAGAAGGACATCATATCTTTATGACAACATAAATATTCATACGCCAACTCGCACTTTGAGCTCAGCTACATATGTTAATCAAAGAACATAACTCTTGAGAGTCACGTAGGAATTATCTTCCTTATTGCAGAACTTCTCAAATCCAACACAGTTTGCGCTACCCATTCAGCTAGCATAGAAGCAGATACAATGCACAAAATCCGTAAGCTCAGAACACTCCTCAAAAAAGGAGCGCCGAAGCTTACCTTTATACTCTGCAACTACCCTACACACAACTATGAGAGAGGAGAGAAATACATACAATATATTGGTCTTATGTTCAAGATTGACATAGTCTTT
>JAPXFY010000022.1:48762964-48765464 GCA_030674185.1 Monoplex corrugatus
TGAAAGAGCCCCCGGCATCCCCATGGGGGGGGGGGGGGGGGAGGTGTCTGCGAGAGAACTGCCAGCACAACAGGATGGTGCGCATAAGGAAATGTCCGAGAGCAAGGAATCCCTCTTGAACGAACTCAAAACTTAAAGTATCGTATAATAAAAGTAAGCTAGACTGAGCGCCTCATTAAAGACGAGTCTCAGGTATACTTTCTATATGTAAACTAAACATATAGAAATAACAATCATGTACTGACTCTAGAGATATCCTTTACAACAACAAAAATAATGATATTATTTCGGTAGTCCAGCTGATTCTCAGATCTCCTGTTGGCAGATTGTTATGAAGGGTTAATTAATTGTTGTCTGTTATTACTTGTCATTGTTAATTCATTGTTCTGAACTATTAATTGTAAGTACTTGTCATTGTTAATTCATTGTTCTGAATTATTAATTGTAATTACTTGTCATTGTTAATTCATTGTTCTGAACTGTTAATTGTAATTACTTGTCATTGTTAATTCATTGTTCTGAACTATTAATTGTAATTACTTGACATTGTTAATTCATTGTTCTGAACTATTAATTGTAATTACTTGTCATTGTTAATTCATTGTTCTGAACTATTAATTGTAATTACTTGTCACTGTTAATTCATTGTTCTGAACTAATAATTGTAAGTACTTGTCATTGTTAATTCATTGTTCTGAACTATTAACTGTAATTGTTCCCCTTCTTACATTCAAACTTCCACTACCCCTCCCCATCCCCCATCACCCACCCCGCCCATTTTTTGTTTGTCCGTTTCCTTTTTTTCTTTGTGTGTGTGTGTGTGTGTGTGTGTGTGTGTGTGTGTGTGTGTGTGTGTGTGTGTGTGTGTGTGTGTGTGTGTGTGTGTGTGTGTGTGTGTGTGTGTGTGTGTGTGTGTGTGTGTGTGTGTTAAAATCACTATTGTGAACAGATATTAAATAAAAGATTCCTTCCTTTCTCAGGTTTATATAAATGTATACGTTGTGCCGCATATGTTCGAAAATCGATTATCTCACTATATAAAAACAAATGTATACTCATTAATTCAAATTTAGTAAAGATAACGCGAGTGATTACATTTCTTTCTCTCCCCTACTCCCCCCCCCCCCCCCCCCCCCCCCCCGGCATCCAAATTGACCCATTTTTTCGAACGATAATTATACATGCTCTCTTCTTTGTAATAGATTAGATTAGATTAGATTAGATTAGATTAGATTAGATTAGATTAGATTAGATTAGATTTGATTAGATTTGATTTGGTTTTGTTTCGTTTCGTTTCGTTTCGGTTCGTTTTACTTTATTTCTTGATTATTTAGATTAAATTGTTCGTCGTCATGTCGTTGCGGTAAGCAAAACGACGCCGATCAATGAAAGGGAGATAAACTCTGATAAGGCGCGTTTCCTCAATTCTGTCTATAGTTATTTCCCTTGAACTACTGGCTGGCTCTCCCTCTTTCTTGCTCTCCCCCCTCCCCCCCACTCTCTCTCTCTCTCTCTCTGCCAACTGCGTTCCTGAGCATTTCATGTTATATGTCCATATGGATTTGGTTTTGTCCTGGAAAATCAAGAGGCAGAGAACATAGATGGTTTTATAAGCTGTTTAAGCAATAAATGATAAACTGTAGATGACAATACAGGAAAAAGTAATAAATAGTCTGGGATAGATTTAACTCATGTTTTAAAGTTCAAACTGTTTTGAACCATATGTGACCTCCCAGCACAAAATCAGTCTTAACTAGCATTTTGGGTATTTTGAGATATACATATCAGTGGAAAGTGTACATTCTGCTGATTATTTTTGGTACTTGAATAAAGCTTGTACTCAAAAAAATGTTGCCGTTATGTATGTTTAAAGTCATTAAGTCGTATGATGGCCATATTGAGAAAACAGCTTCTAAATGTTTTATGTACTCTGCTACACATTTTTAAAAAAAATTCTTTATTTGGTGGCTTTGACCCGGATTGTTTCTAATTTTAGCCGTCATTATCCGAAAGGTGCACCAAAGAGCTTTCTGTCAGTATATTACATGCAGAGATTTGTACAGAAAAAAAGAGGTACTTTTAGTAAGAAACTGTGTTCCTTCTGCTACGATCAGTGGATTGAAATACCACTTTATATTGATTTATGATATTTTTTCAAGAAAAAAAATGTCTATGGGGGATAGATCATAATCCACAGAAATAAATTTTGAGAAAAAGTCAAAACACCCAGATAGACGCTCAGTCACCTTTTCAGCTCTTAGTGCTGTTCGACTGACTGCGAGTTAAGACTGAATTGGTGGTGAGAGGTCATATATATTCTGTTGTGAATGATTTGATCTGTTGAGCAAGATTGGGTAAAATTTAGATGTGGTATACCGTAAATCATCATGCATTTCACTGAATGATATGATATGTAACTTCTGTAACTGTGATAGCCAGGATGAAGTCTTTTTGCTTTAAGATATCCTGATTTTGTTGATTTGAGAAAAAGAATCGATTT
>JAPXFY010000022.1:48772964-48777964 GCA_030674185.1 Monoplex corrugatus
GTCCATGGAACTCTCAACATTCTTCTTAGAAACCACATCTCTGCTGCCTCAATCTTGTTGTGACTTTGTCCAAGGTATACTGCCCATGAAAGAAAATAAGAGTTTCAGAAAGAAATGATCCAAATACTGTTCTTCACATGACTTTGTTAGAGTAAGTTCAATGCATTCCACACTGATCCATGTCCTGTGAAATTCTAGTATACACTGACAGTAATGCATAGTGTTCACGTATTAAAACTCAGTTGAGTCAGAGGAATTCTGGTGCTGGAATTCACTCAAAATCGTAGGATTTTTGACAATTTTAGATAATTAAAAAAAAGCCAAAAATCAACCGTGCAAAACAGAATCAAACAACAAACATATACAGAAAGATCAGACTGTACTTAATATTAGAGGCAGAGTCACCCCTGATGTCTTGTCTTCGATAGGGTATATCTAGCGAATCAGTATCAAGTGATTCTAGATACTGATTCACTAGATACTGAACATTAGTTACACTGATCATTTCACCAGTGAAAAAGTGCGCCAAACCGTCGAGCGGTACATTGGACTCTGGTTAAAACAGGGTATCTAAAACGCTAATACTATTATCATCATCATTCCCGCCACCATCTCCATCATGTGCATCGTCATCATCACTTGGGATAAACTCATCTCCTGAGTCTGTCACATCTTCACCTCGTTCTTCATCAGAGTAACTATGCCTTTATAATATCCTCATCATCATCAGAACCACCTGAAATATTAGATCCAATATTTCTTGCAGTGAGTACAGTTGCTGCTGTGGATGGCATGGCTGACTAAATGCCATTACGATATATCGGCTGAAGTCGGTCAGCACGGTGTCCAAACAAAGAGCGGGTCACTGAATGAAAATATCCCGATAACACGGTCTAAGGGAAGGAATCAATTGCAGGCCTGTTTGGCTTTATGATTCAGGGATTATTTCCCTTAGAGTGCCCACTTTTACCAGTAAAAACGTGTTTTTTGACTAGCATATTTACCCTTGAAGACTGAAACCGATGATGTCACTGACCACTAGATGAACTCATCAGGACTTTGAGAATGAAATGAAACACGTACACATTGTTCACATTATTAAAGTTAATTCAGTACATTCTGTTCTATGCTACGGAGGTTGGGGGGGGGGGGGGGGGTTCCTGTCTATTAGATCCTAGAACGATTTGATGTAAAAAGCATGCCATTATTTTGCTAGCATTGGTTCGGAATGCTTTGTGCTTTGGCTGTAATCTTCTGGGATGAAATCATACACTGGGCACGTGTTTAGGTTAGCCAAATACCTTCCTTTTTGAAATGTGTTGTGCGAGATTCTACAGTGATCAGTTGGCTTATGTACAGTCGGGCAGTTTGGCTCCCAAGTCAAAGAGGGGTGAGGGAGAAGAGAGAGAGAGAGATGAGAGAGAGAGAGAGAGAGACAGAGAGAGAGAGAGAGATAGATAGATAGATAGATAGAGAAAAGAGAGAGAGAGAGAGAGAGAGAGAGAGAGAGAGAGAGAGAGAGAGAGAGAGAGAGAGAGAGAGAGAGAGAGAAGATCTATGCACTTATCCCAGCTTATTCTTATGAAGTACGGCAGGATTGTATATTTTGTTCGAGAACGCCTTCGCAATCGCACATTTTATTTTGCTGCTGTTTTTGGCTCTGAAATTAAATTTGCCCTTTAGTTCCTCGTGCCATCATGTTATTCTGGTTTTTATATGAGCTGAACGAAAAAAACAAAATCAAAAGAAGTTAGATTACAGGCCTGCCTCTGACTCCATGCACTGAGCGGAAGACTTGTGATGTTATGTTTATTTATTTATTTATTTATTTTATTTATTTATTTATTTATTTGTTTATTTATCTATTTATTTATCTATTCACTTATGTATTTATTTATTTATTTATTTATTCATCTGTTTATTTATTTATTTATCTATCATCTATTTATTTATTTATTTATTTATTTATTTATTATTTATTTGTTTGTTTATATATTTATTTATTTGTTGATTTATTCATTTATTTATTTGTTATTTATTTATTCATTTATTTACTTATTTCATTTATTTTTCATATCTTATTTCATTTTATTTTGTTTATTTTATTTATTTATTTATTTACTTATCTGTTTGTTGCTTTTTTTATTTAGTTTTATCTATTCATTTATTTAGTTATTTATTTATCTACGTATTTATTTATGTTGTGTACTTATTTTGTTGCCACAGTCATTTTACCATGTGGAATTCGGGATACTCTTCCTGGGAAGAACTTGAAGAACTATCAGATCAAATTCAACCTGTTTTTTTTTTTTTATTCTGCCAACTCCTGCGTCATTTTAGTGGCGGTTATCCTACA
The DNA here is from genome assembly GCA_030674185.1 of Monoplex corrugatus. Taxonomy (NCBI): domain Eukaryota; kingdom Metazoa; phylum Mollusca; class Gastropoda; order Littorinimorpha; family Ranellidae; genus Monoplex; species Monoplex corrugatus. Next base: position 48,775,321 of record JAPXFY010000022.1, read on the forward strand.
CTTCTCATCCTATCTTCACAAAACACCACAAACCAAATTCATCTTAGTGGTAGTCTCAGTGCCAGGGAGCCCATGGGAGCCAGAGATGTCAACCCGCCGTGGCGCCACCCACGAAAGAAGACCGTGCACTGTTGCTGCGGCATTCCAGTGAAGTTTTGCAGCACCTGTTCCGATGCAACTATCTATAAAAGAAAAAGAAAAAAAGAGAGAAAAAGAAAGAAAGAAAACAACAACAAAAACTTCAATTGCCTGTTAAATCCTCGATGCACTGTTGCTGCACCATTCCAGTGTAGTTTTGAGCACCTGTTCCGATCCAACTTATCTTAAAAAAGAAGAAAAAGAAAAGAGAGAAAAGAAAGAAAGAAAGAAAGAAAGAAAGAAACAAACAAAAACCTCTCAACAGCCTGTTAAATCCACTACTAACGACAGTGATCACTCATTTGCAAAGTCAGACCAAGCAAAAACATCCCCCATCTGTGGAGACTATCACCATCTACATCTTCTATGAACGACTGACACTAAAAAGAAAAAGAGAGAAAAGAAAGAAAGAAAGAAAGAAACAAACAAACAAACCCAAAAGCCATCAACAGCCTGTTAAATCCGCGACTAACGACAGTAATCATTCAGTTGCAAAGTCAGATTAAGCGAAAATATCCCCCATCTGTGGAGACCATCACCATCTACAACTTCTACAAACGACTGACAATGAAAGGCCGCCCAACATCCCAACTTGAATTCACATAAGACATGGAAGCGCTAGAGGAATCCGAAATTGAAGTCACACGCTCCTACCCAGAACTGGGCGTGCTATGGGTTCATTGGGAAGACTGGGACCACACAGTCGAGTCCCATCCACTTCACGGATGCGTCTTTGAGGGTGTTGCTCAAATCTTCTGACCAGCACTGCAGGTGTCTGTATTTCTCGGGCCTTACTGGCGCTAGGATATAGTATGATGGTATAAACGTAGAGCATAACCCTGCCAAGGAGTCTCGATCCTAGATGGAACTCCATAGCATTATGATTATCATCCACATCGACATCGTTGTCATCATCACCACTGTAAAAACTGTGCCAGCTTCTTTGGCCATTAAGGTGTCATCGAAAATGGGACCAAAAAAAAAGACAAAAAAAAAAAAAAAAAAGAAATAGAAAAGAAAAAAAAAGGGTGAGCACAAAGACAACCTCTCCGAGTGCTATAATCCTAAAAAAACAATGATAATTTTTTTTTTAAAAAACCCAAAGTCACCATCAGGGGACGAAGGACATCGAGTCATAGACAAATTTTCACAATCCCATTGATTGATGATTTCATGATGACAGGGATGATGCATCAAATACAACGATGCGAAACAAGAACAGTGTTTTCACAAGTGTAAAAAGGTAATGTAGAGATTGCCAGAAATTCCCGGAAAAAAAAATTACTGCTCATACGTCTTTATAAAAAAAAGATTGCCGATTTTAGACACAAGTGTGGATTCAAAAGCATCCAACGGCGACTCCTGACTGGTTCGCACGGTTGAACCACAGCTGACAAAGATACATTCAGAAACAGCAAAGTAAGTATTGTGAACACAGACAGGTTGGCTGGAGACGGAGGCTTTGTGCATTGACTTGGGAGGTTTCCTGTAACGTGAAACAAGTCTATACTGAATGCTAGTTGTGCTGTGATTCAGACCTGTAATTGTTCAGTTAGTAGGTTAGTGAGTGAGTGAGTGAGTGAGTGAGTGAGTGAGTTAGCGAGTTAGTGAATAAGTGAGCGAGTGAGCGAGTGAGTGAGATAGTTAGTTTTTTTTTCACCTTTTTTATTCCTTTTTTAACAGAAATAGACATCAACAAACAATGTAGAAGCAAAACAAAACAAAAACAAATAATAATAATTTCAATGAGTTAGTTAGTTAGTTAGTTAGTTAGTTAGTTAGTTAGTTGGTTGGTTAGTTAGTTAGTCAGTTAGTCAGTTAGTTAGTCAGTTAGTCAGTTAGTTGTTTGGTTGGTTGGTTGGTTGGTTGTTTGGTTGGTTGGTTGGTTGGTTGGTTGGTTGGTTGGTTAGTTGGTCTGTTAGTAATTTAGTTGGTTGGTTGGTTGATTGGTTAATTATTTAGTTGGTTGGTTGTCTGGTCCGTTAGTTAGCTAGTTATTCACTTTATTTATCTGTTCCTTTCCTTGAAGATAAGACACACAGATACACATGTCATTTAAATGCAACCAAGACTGTTCCAGTGATAGACTGATACAGTCCTAGTGAAAACAAGATTGTGGGCCAGGTAAAACATAAGTCTAGGTAGTACCTCAGGACCTGGCCATCCCATGGGTTTATGTGCAGGCTTAAGGCTTGTGCCATGATCACCATACACAAGGCACCTGTGACGTTAGTGTACATGGAATTCATTCCGAACGCAGATACGTCATCTTCAGAAACTGAAACTGAAACAGAAACTGAAACTGAAACAGAAACAGAAACTGAAACAGAAACTGAAACAGAAACAGAAACAGAAACAGAAACAGAAACTGAAACTGAAACAGAAACAGAAACAGAAACAGAAACAGACAGACAGGCACACAAACTTATGCCTCGCTTTATGAAACAATCTGATACGTTTTTATTTATTTTTATTTTTTATTGGAGATCTGTTTGTGTCTGTGTGT
>JAPXFY010000022.1:48787964-48790464 GCA_030674185.1 Monoplex corrugatus
ATTGTGCGATATTGATTTTATGTTCGCTTTCCGCTTATAAGATAAGACATTTGTCTGTAGTTGTATCCAGTGCATTACTAAAACAGAACGTTTTTGTTTTTTTTCGAGAGATTTTTTTTTTTTCATTTTTGTTACATTTTTCTTTATCATTCATTTTAGTTTGTGAATTTGTTCTCGGATTGTCCTTTATATCTCTCTATCTCTATATCTCTTTATCTCTATATCTCTTTATTTATCTATCTCTCTATCTATCTGTATCTGTCTATCACTCTATCTGTATATCTAGCTATATATACATACATGTGTAGAATTATATACCTGTATATGGCATCATGAAATGTGGACAGTAAGTCAACTACAGACAGATCTTTGCTTTTGTGTTTTGTTTCATTATTTATGAGATGAAAATGTAAAAAAGAAAAGAAAAAAAAATACACACACACACAATTACTTGTCTTGTGTGCATATATTGGTGAACTTTGTTTATGTTTGTTTTTTATGTGGCATAATTTAATGTTTGAGTAAGTGGTGGAATTTTGCTTTATATGTGAGAGAATGGATGAGATATGTTTGGAAAATTAAACTGTGAGAAATTAAATTTTGAATTGTTGATAGTAAGGGTGTGTGTATGTTTGTGTGTGTGTGTGTGTGTGTGTGTGTGTGTGTGTGTGTGTGTGTGTGTGTGTGTGTGTGTGTGTGTGTGTGTGTGCGTTTGTGGTGTGAGTGTTTGAGTGTGTGTGTGTGTCTGTGTGTGTCTGTGAGTGTGTTTGTGTCTGTTTGTGTGTGTGGATACAAGCGTCAGGTTTTCCTCGAGATAAAACAATAATATAGTGAGATCACATTTACGTTTTAAATTTCATACCACTGTCCTTAATTCATCGGATCTCTCTCGCCTACTTCTCAGTTACTGCGATGTACAAACACTTCATGGATTCATAAAATTTCTTTTCTTTTTCCACTTCAAAGACACACCAGAAAAAAAGGTTACCTTCATATTGTTGTTGTTGTTGTTGTTGTTTTTACGATTTGTCTGTATGTGTTTCTTTGTTATGTTCTGTGTATCCTTGACAAGATCAGTTTGCCAAACATGTGTGCCTGTCTTCTTTTTGTTGTTGTTGTTGTTGTTGTTGCTTAAAAGGGCGCTCTCGTTCTGATTTCATGTGTCTCTGTTTTGTTGTTGTTGTTGTTGTTGCTGTTGTTTTGTGTTGTTTTATTTTAACTAGCTATGTTCAGAAATGATAACGATTAGTTTATAAACAGGCAGATATAAATGAGTAAACAGTAACAGTAGTTTTCAGAGAGAAGAGAGACAGACAGATAAACAGAGACACACAGACAGACAGAAAGACACAGAGAGAGACGTAGGCAGATAGAGAGACAAACAGACAGACACAGAAAGCGAGAGAGAGACAGAGAAAGAAAGAAAGAAAGAGAGAAAGAGATAGAGAGAAAGAGAGAGAGAGAAAGAGAGAGAGAGATTGAGAGAGAAAGAAAGACAGACAGACAGACATATAGACAGAGACAGACAGACAGAGAGAGAGTCAGACAGACAGACAGGCATCCAACACAAGTGTGACTGCGCGCGTTCAAGCAAACAGGAACCAGTGAAAAAAAAAAAAACACGAAAAAAGAATAAGAACGCGTATTCAATACAAGATCACAAACAAACAAACACCAGATACAAAAACTAGGAAGAAAAGACTGAAACTTCCCTGCTGCTCCGCCCTGTGTGTTTTTTGTGGTTCCAGACAGACAGACAGACAGACAGAGTGAGAGAACGAGAGCGAGAGCGAGAGCAAGCGAGAGAGAGAGAGAGAGAGAGACAGAGAGAGACAGAGAGAGACAGAGACAGAGACAGAAAGAGAGAGAGAGAGATTGAGAAAGACAGACAGGTAGACCAACCGAGGACCGTTCCACAGATAGACAGATAGACAAACAGACTGACAGATAGACAGACAGACAGGCAGACAGACAGATAGACAGAAAACACAGTGACACAGAAACACAGAGACACAGAGAGAGAATCAAGAACACATCACATTTTAAACATCAGAAACCCATTATTCACACTGTACCGAAAAACAAGTCGACCTAGACAACACACACAGAAAATCATCATCACTTTACCTGTTCCACCCAAACAGACGGAATGACGTCAAATTATTTTGACAGAAGCTGTCAGATGACTGCTAGTTATATATTGTGTCATCACATCCGTTTTCCTTGCAGAGAATCAAGAGAAAACATCCTTCTTATCTTGTCAAAACAAGACGGCACACTCCATGGGTAAAATGCGATTAACTGTGAAACTGTTCATATCTTTGGAAACGGCTCAGACAAAAAAACAAACGAACGGTTGTATAATTTCAGTCATTTTCCCCCTTTGCACAGCGAGATATCAGGAAAGTTCTGTAATTGTAATTAGCAGTTTTTGTGATGTAGTGTTTAGCACAACCGGTTACCGATTGGAAGGTTGTGGGTTCGAATCCCCATCAGTTTC
>JAPXFY010000022.1:48795464-48797964 GCA_030674185.1 Monoplex corrugatus
CCAAAACGGCATTCAAGAAGATGAAAAGCGTTCTTACCAACAAATGCCTATCAATTAACATCAGGAAAAGAGTTCTTGACCGTTATAGGGAACCGATACTGTTATACGGTTGTGAGACATGGACAGTCAACACTCAAAATCAGAACAAAATTGAGACAGCCGAAATGTGGTTTCTAAGAAGAATGTTACAAGTTACATGGACGGCAAAGAAAACAAATGCGACAGTTTACATAGAGGCAGACACAAGAAGATCATTTATAAGGAAGATTAGGAAAAGACAGGCAACATTTATAGGCCATTTTATGAGGAAAGGTGAATTAGAGCACCTGGTCACAACAGGAAATTTGGAGGGAAAGAGAACACCGGGTAGACCCAGGGAGAAAATATTGGACGGACTTGCAGGGTGGCTGAGGACAGAGAAGGTGGAAGATGTACTTGCAGCGAAAAGGGACAGGTTCGTTTGGAGGGCCTTGATCGGCAACACCATACGGCAGGGCACTTGATGATGACGATGTGACGTGCGTTTTCAGATGACTGAGGATTCAGGCACTAACAAGCCTGTACACAAATTGACCTGGGAGTTCTGGAAAAAGAACAAAACATACTATGTCTTTACTGTCTTCCTACAAAGCGGGAGGTATCCAGGTGGGATCGAACCCTAGACCTTCCGGTGAGAAGTTCTGACGTCTTACTCGCTTGACTACTCCACCCATTGGACGAACATTCAACCATTTGCTATGAAACACACACACACACACACACACACACACACACACACACACACACACACACACACACACACACACACACACACACACCACACACACACACACACACACACACACAACACACACACACACAAATTAATAGTGTTGTAGTGATAGAGAAGTGGTGACAGGGGCTGGCAGAGAATGCTGCTGGGAGTCGTTTTAGCTGTGTTGTTGTTGTTGTTGTTTATAATGATGATGATGATGATGATGATGATAATGATGATGATAATGATGATGATAATGATGATGATGATGTTGATGCTGTTGTTGATGTTGTTGATGTTGTTGTTGTCGTTGTCGTCGTTGTTTATTGTTGTCGTTGTTGTCGTTGTTGTTTCATTGTAGTTGATGATGATGATGTTCTTGCTGTTGATGATGGTGATGTTTTGTTGTTGTCGTTGTTGTTGTTGTTTTTGATGTTGTTGTTTTGTTGTTATTGTTTTGACGTTGTTATTATTGTTTTGTTGTTGTTGTTGTTGTTGTTGATGATAATGATGTCGTTGTTGTTATTGATGATGATCAAGGTGATGTTGTTGTTGTCGTTGTTGTTGTTGTTGTTGTTTTGTTGTTGTTATCATTGTTTTGTTGTCGCTATTGTTGTTGTTGATGTTGCTGTTGCTGTTGTTATTGCTGTTGTTGTTGCTGTTGTTGTTGTCATTGTTGTTATTGTTGTTGTTGATGATGTTCTCATTGTTGTTGTTGTTTCTTGTTATTGTCCTTGTTATTGTTGTTTTGAGTTCAATGACCCTAAAAAATTATTAAAAAAACAGGTAAGATCCCTGAGTGCAATGATCCTTAAAAAAATGGTAACTTTCCTGAGTGCAATAATCCTAAGAAAAGGTAAGTACCCTGAGTGCAATGATTCTAGAAAAAAGGTAACCCCCTGAGTGCAATGATCCTAAAAAAATGAAGGTAACTTTCCTGAGTGCAATGATCCTAGAAAAAGGTAACCTCCCTGACTGCAATGATCTTAAAAAAGGTAACCTCCCTCAGTGCAATGATCCTAAAAACAAAAAGGTAACCTCCCTGAGTGCAATGATCCTAAACAAAATGTAACCTCCCTGAATGCAATGATCCTAAAAAAGAAGGTAACCTCCCTAAGTGCAATGATCCTAAGCAAAAGGTAACCTCCCTGAGTGCAGTGATCCTAAAGAAGGTAACCTCCCTGATTGCAATGATCCTAAAAACAAAAAGGTAACCTCCCTGAGTGCAATGATCCTAAACAGAAGGTAACCTCCCTGAGTGCAATGATCCTAAAAACAAAAAGGTAACCTCCTTGAGTGCAATGATCCTAAACAGAAGGTAACCTCCCTGAGTGCAATGATCCTAAAAACAAAAAGGTAACCTCACTGAGTGCAATGATCCTAAACAAAATGTAACCTCATGAGTGCAATGATACTACAAAAGGTAACCTCCCTGAGTGCAATGATACTATAAAGAGTTAACCTCCCTGAGTGCAATGATACTAAAAAAAAAGGTAACCTCCCTGAATGCAATGATACTATAAAGAGGTAACCTCCCTGAATGCAATGATACTATAAAGAGGTAACCTCCCTGAATGCAATGATACTATAAAGAGGTAACCTCCCTGAATGCAATGATACTATAAAGAGGTAACCTCCCTGAATGCAATGATACTATAAAGAGGTAACCTCCCTGAATGCAATGATACTATAAAGAGGTAACCTCCTTGAATGCAATGATACTACAAAAGGTAACCTCCCTGAGTG
>JAPXFY010000022.1:48810464-48812964 GCA_030674185.1 Monoplex corrugatus
GATCCAGTCCCACTACAGGTGAAACCTTTGACAAGCGCCCTTTGATCGTCTACAAGAGAGACACAAATCTCCGCGACTTGCTGGTGCATTCGAATCTCAGCAAACCAGTCAGTCAACCTCCAGGAACCTCTCCATACAACAAACCTAAATGCAAGACTTGTCCTTTCTTGTGCTCAACCACCACAGTCAAAGGCCCCAAATCTCATATGAGAATTACAAAACATTTCAACTGTCAAACTTATAACATTGTCTACTTGATCAGCTGCTCTAAATGTTCCCAATTGTATATTGGTGAAACTGGACGCACCCTTGACACACGTTTCAAAGAACACTTGGCTGATATCCGCCACCAAAGGGATAAAAACTATCCCCAATCACTTCAACCAATCAGACCACTCAATCAATGACATCCGAGTGAAAGGTCTGTGGCTTCTACACAATAACAGCACCATAGACAGGAAAGACAGAGAATCCCACCTCATAAATAAACTTGGAACACGCAAACCACATGGTCTTAATGACAAACCATAAGTAACAAAATTCAGACATGCCATTTCATGTCTCTTCCTGTTCCCACGCCTACCAGATTCTTGGCACCGGGCACAGTCTACTCCCTTATCTCTTGGCTCTTGCCCTGTGCCTTCTTCAGAACAGGGCTATACCGATATAGCATGGCCACTTCTCAAAATTGCAGAACTCATCTCACTTCCCTTTTGACATCATAGTTGCCTCCCCTCTCCCCTTTTCTTACTACTGCTCATGATGACATGGGCATTCCATCTCTTACCCACTGGACGAGGCGGCAGGGAAGTTTTTAGTCCCGTTTTTATTATCCATTGTTTGGTGTCTGTGATTTGTCTGTGACCGTGCGTTCGCGCTTGACAAAGGCTAGTTGGCCGAAAATTTGCGCTTGTTTTGTTTTGTCTTGTTGGAGACGCGCTTACATTGGTTTTCTTGTTCTGGTTTGTGTTTGCTTGGGCGCGGGCAGTCAATCTTGTTTTGGATCTTATTATTATTATTATTATTATTATTATTATTATTATTATTATTATTATTATTATTATCATTATTATTATCTTCATTATTATTACTATTACTATTGTGATGATGATTATTATTGAATTGTTTTTATTGTTACAAGTATTGTCCATTATAATCGTTATTGTTAGTAGTAGTGTGAATAGTAATAGCTGTAGTAGTAGTATGAGTAGTAGTAGTAGTAGTAGTAGTAAGTGCAGTAAGAGTAGTATCATTGTTATCATTTATTATCATTATATTCAACATTATTATTTTGTAGTATCATCATCATCATCATCACCATCATCATCATCATCATCATCATCATCATCATTATTATTATTATTATTATCATTATATTATCATTATTATTAGTAGTAGTATTGTTATTATTATTATTATTAGCATTAATATTGTTAGCATTATCATTCTTATTATTATCATTAGCATTATTATAATACCATGGAGATCCATTTTAGATTGAGACTGCGTGACTAAGATGTACTCTAGGCAATTTTTTTATGATACATCCTGGTGTTTGACCAAGCCCAAGATATACATCAAAATGGGCTGTGTCCGGAGCATCATGCCTTGCCACTTTCGCGGGCGTTCAAACAACCCCTGTGGTTGAAGTAAGGCAACGTTGGCAGCTTCCGACTACTAACTGCCGAGACTATAAAGTAAGGGGAAAAGTGCTGACAGTTATGCGAGCTTGTGGCAGGTTGGGCTGCCCGAAAGAGAAATGAATTTCAGAGAGGGGCGAGAGGGGGTGTTCCATTCTCTCTTGGTCCAGAAGCTGGGCTGGACCTGGTCGGTTGCGCGTTGTGTGGCTATGTCCCGGGGTCTGCCATCTCCTCACCTTGCCATTAGGTTTGTGGGATGACTGAGTCTGAATGGGTCATGCAACGCATGGATAGCCTCCCTTTGCTTGAAGAAATGACTGTCAATTGGCGTCGGGAGCTTGGGAGGTGATTGTCCCGATAATGGCGAGGCGTTGATGCTCTTGGGTCCCATCCGCATCCTCGTGGTGTTTCTTGTTAACTACACATCATTTTATAATACATCCTGGTGTCGACAAGGCCCGAGACATACAAATAATCCCGGGGTTGGTATAGAAATGTGAGCGAACACCTTCAATGACGCATCCATGAAATGGGTGAAACTCGACTGTGTGTTCCAGACTTCCCGGTGAGTCCACAGGATACTCAATTCTGGGTGGGGGCAGTGTCACAGGAATGTTGAAACTATTAAACTGGGACAGCCTCGCAGACCGTAGGAGGGACGCCAAACTCTTCTTATTGTACAAGATTATTAACCACCTGACAGAAGTCCCCACCGACAACATCCTAATCCCAGCAGACCCCCGAACCCGAGCCAAACACCCTTATAAATACATGTCGATCCAAAGCAAAACCACGACATATCGCCACTCCTTCTTCGTTATCATCATTGGACCCTGGAACGACCTTCCTGCAGAAGAAGT
>JAPXFY010000022.1:48822964-48825464 GCA_030674185.1 Monoplex corrugatus
CAGTTGATGTCCTCGACGACCTCAACCTCGTTACGTCCAATGAATACTACCTGTTGGTGATGGATTGTGTAGATAAATTGTCAAAAAGGAATCAAGTGTAAGGGGCAATAAAATGTCACACAAATACAGATATTGTGGATGGAGAACGAGTCTGGAATTGCTATACCTAAGCTCATGAATGGCGTTCTTAACTCTTTCACCTCCAAGTTTCCCCAGAAACGGCACTCCTCAGTGCCAAGTATGTTTTGGGCAGCCAATTTTGCAACGCAGTATGCATTTTTAAAAGCTTATATCTCAAAGACTATTAAAGATTTTGACTTACTTTGTTTTTGCTGTGTAAAGGGCAGATGTTGTATTTATATGAATTCTTGCTTTTGTTTATGTGCTTGATTGATTATTCCACAGATAATCTTGTCATAAAGAAAAAAAATTTTCATACGGTTTTTTAGTTGTACTACTGATCTTATTTTGCGAGTTGTGTGCCAGATATCATTATAATTAATGAGAAAAAGCAATGGAAATATACACACAAAGTCAGCTGTCTGCTTATTCTACTCGGAGTGGTAGACAATGCGTGTCGATTTGCAGCCAGTTTGGAGAAAACGTGACGGAATTCTGACAGTTAACAAAGCCACACTTTGGCCTTACTGCTGAAAAACTAGGTCGTTGGGTACAGTTTAAAAATAGCACAGTTGCCTGCATTTACCAGTGGAGCTGACAGAAACTTTGTACCCGCGTGAAAAGTTATCTTTTTGTATGACCCCTCCAAGTCGCACAAATGCGACCGTGGCGGTCCTACGGGAAGTCTCTTGATTGCGACCATGGCGGGAAAAGAGTTAAATACTGTTGAGTAGTGAGTCCACGTAGCAATGTGGTTATCGGGCAGACTACTGATTGTGGACGGGAGGTCGTGGATTCAAATCACCAATCAGTCCAAACACAATTCATCGTGGGTGTTTTTGTAAGGGCCCTGACAACTTCTGTGGGAAGACCGGGACCAGACAGTCACGTCTCATCCATTTTACGGGGGATGCAGCATTGGGGATGTTGCTTAATATATACCTGTATTTCTCAGGCCTGGTTGACAGATATATAGATAGATAGACAGACAGACAGATAATAGATAGATAGATATATAGACAGACAGACAGACAGACAGATAGATAGATAGATAGACAGACAGACAGATACAAATATAGATATAGATATAGATAGATAGATAGATAGATAGATAAATAGATAGATAGATAGATAAACAGACAGATACAAATATAGATATAGATATAGATAGATAGATAGATAGATAAATAGATAGATAGATAGATAGATAGATAGATAGATAGACAGATAGACAGACAGATTCAAATATAGATATAGATTTAGATAGATAGATAGATAGATACATAGTTACATAGATATATATAGATAGATAGATAGACAGACAGATACAAATATAGATATAGATAGATAAATAGATAGATAGATAGATAGATAGACAGACAGATACAAATTTATAGATAGATACATACATACATATAGATATATACTTTATATGTAATGTATGCTCTCTGTGTCTGTCTCTCTGTGTCTGTCTCTCTGTCTCTCTGTTTCTCTCTCTCTCTCTCTCTCTCTCTCTCTCTCTCCTCTCTCTCTCTCTCTCTCTCTCTCTCTCTCTCTCTCTCTCTCTTACACACACTTATATCCAGACAGTACACACGCCTGTTGACTCGCACCTCTGAGTGTTACTCGGACATTAAGAACTGGATGACGTTCAACAAACTTCAGCTTAATGACGACAAGACAGAAGCTATCCTCATTGGCACCCGTCAGAAACTTTCTCAGCTGCCTCCTCTTTCTCTCCCATTATGTAACACATCAGTCCCAATTTCTGATTCAGCTAAAAACCTTGGTGTCTGCATTGACTCTACCCTCTCCATGAACAACTTTGTTTCTCAAACTGCCAGATCTTGCTACTATCATCTCCATCGTATAAGGCTGATCAGGAAGTATCTCTCTGTCGAAACAACTGCAAAACTCGTTCTCTCCTTCATAATGTCTCGCATTGACTATTGCAATTCACTCCTGTCTGGTTTTCCTGCCTCCACCATTCACATCCTACAGCGCATTCAAAACAATGCTGTACGCCTTGTACTCAAAAAGAAAAAAGCTGACCACATATCTCCTCTCCTGGCACAACTTCACTGGCTCCCTGTATCAAAGCGCATACAGTACAAACTAGACACCATGTGCTACAAAAGCCTCAATAACGCAGCCCCCGATTACCTGTCAAGCCTACTTGAGATCTATCTTCCCTCACGTACCCTCCGCTCTGCCTCCGATCCTCCGACTTTTCGCTTTCCACGCACTAAGCTCAATACCTATGGTCCACGAGCCTTCTCTGTTTCTGGTCCACTCTCCTGGAACAAACTTCCTCTCTCAGTCCGTCATCAACCTACTTTTGTCTCCTTCAAGTCCGCTCTCAAAACTGTTCTCCTCCGCA
>JAPXFY010000022.1:48832964-48835464 GCA_030674185.1 Monoplex corrugatus
AAACAGTTAAAAAATGCCCGTTTTCAACAGCCAGTTAGCCTTTCAGTTTCTGCCACAGGCCCCTCCCTCAGACCTCATACAGAAGGCATTCCTTTGCAGAAAGATGGGATTTTGGTCGCTAAAGAAACTTATATTTGCTAAAATTGGGAATCGGATTTTTTTTCGATTTTTAATTTTGTTTGTTGGGTAGGTGTTTCTCTCAAATAACATTTAAACAAAGATAAAACGAAGTTGAAAGGAACCAGAAAAAAACACGAAAGAAGAATAAGTACACGTATTCAATACAACAAGACAAGACAGGCACAAATTTCCAGCCAACTGGCCTTTGTCAAGCGTAAGATTACAACCAAACAAACAAACACCAGATACAAAAATCAGGAGAAAAAGACTGAAACTTCCCCACTTCTGGGTCCATTCTGAGTCAAAAGCTGCCACAGACGAGATTCCTTTTCTCACACTGGACCCAGCAGCAGGGAAGTTTCAGTCTTTTTCTCCTGATTTTTGTATCTGGTATTTGTTTGTTTGTTTGTAATCTTACGTTTGACGAAGGCCAGTTGGCCGAAAATTTGCGCCTGTCTTGTCTTGTTGTATTAAATACGCGTTCTTATTCTTCTTTCGTGTTTTTTCTGGTTCCTGTTTGCTTGAACGCGGGCAGTCACACTTGTTGTGGAGTTAGAACGAAGTTGTTAGAAATATACAGGTAGCAGCATCTGCACAGTTACAGTATCATTTAATCCTTTGATTCCCACACCATATCCACCAGCTGCAAAAAAAACACCCAAAAAATTAACCCTTTGACTCCCTCATCCTATACACCAGCTTGTGGATAGGGTGAGGGAGTCAAAGGGTTAAGTTTTTGCTTTGTTAGCATGGTTGACAATGCAAGATGCTGGTGGATAGGGTGCAGGAGTCAGATTCACCAAGTCGAGCTCTAATATCTCTACCCCGTGTTTCCTGAGCAACATAAAACTAATTCAGATTTCCCGGGTATTCCCAGCGATCTAGAAGGGAACAAAAAGACCAGTCGTCGCTGTGTACTTGTCAGCGCAACGGACTACCGACTGGAAGATCGTGTGTTTCAATCCCCATCAATCCCTTCAAAAATCATTGTGGGATTTTTTGGCTCTAACCGGCTCCTACCTAGAGTTGGGTGTGCTATGGGCTCATTGGAAAGACTGGGATCACACAGTCGAGTCTCATCCACTTCACAGATGCGTCATTGAGGGTGTTGCTCAAATCTTCTGATCAGCACCACAGCGTCTGTATCTCTCGGGCCTGGTTGACGCCAGTATATATTATGATAGTAAGCGTAGAGTACAGTCTTGTCACGCAGTCTCAATCCTAGATGGAACTCCATAGCAACATTAATATCATCCTCATTGACATCATCATCATCGCATTGTAAGAACTGTTCCAGCTTCTGTGGCCATTAAAGTGGTGTAAAAATTGGAGGGGGGGGGAGGGGGTGAGCACAAAAGTAACCTCCCTGGGTGCAGTGATCCTTAAAAAATCTAATCCTCTAATTCCCCAGAAGATTCGAAGAACTAGATGTAGATCTTCACCATCTTCAGCTCAAATCTCGAAACATAGGGAACTTGGCTGATCTATTGTTTTTTGTTTTGTTTTGTTTTGTTTTGTTTTGTTTTGTTTTGTTTTGTTTTGTTTTGTTTTGTTTTACATCTAATAAAATTGTTTCATTTTGTTGTCCTTATATTCTCTTAACAATGACTAGTTCGTTGGCTAAAAATTTCGTAAACGAAATAAGTATTCTCTTTCCATTTTCGTGTGTATTTGGTTTCAATTTGCTTCACTGCTGGCAATCACTTTGAATCAAATTTAGAAGGAATTTTAAAGCAAATGTTTCTTTAGGGTCCACTGGACGAAGCGGCAGGGAAGTTTGAGCCTTTTTCTTCTAATTGTTGTATTTTGTGTTTATTCGGTTGTGATCTTACGTTCACTCTTGACAAAGGCCAGTTGGCTGAAAATTTGCGCCTGTTTTGTCTGGTTGTACTGAATTTGCCTTCTGATTCTATTTAGATTTCGTGTTTTCTTTTGGTTCCTGTTTACTTGAACGCAGACAGTCGCACTTGTTTTGGATTTCTAATGAACTTGTTTCATTTTGTTGTCTTTATGCTCTCTTAACAAAGATCAGATCGGAGGCCCAAAATTCGTGCTTGTCTTATTTCGTTAATGAAGTAAGTGTTCTTCTACCATTTTCGTGTGTGTTTAGTTTCTGTTAGCTTTACTCTTAGCAGTCACTTTGAATCAGATTTAGAAGTAAGTTTTTTTTGCCAAAACCGGCGCTATACCTGCTTTGATGAGTCTTATTCTTATTCTTATTGTTTAAGCCCAGCTGACTGCACAGAGCTATATAAGTGTTATAATCATGTCAAAACCTACACAACATCTGGTTCGGGAAAAAAAAGCTGAAAAAGAAAATAAAGTACGCACATTAGTGCATGCGTGTGTTTAATCTAAGGATATATAATAATAATAATTA
>JAPXFY010000022.1:48846696-48849196 GCA_030674185.1 Monoplex corrugatus
GACATCTCCCACCCTCTCTGTCCTCAGTTTCAGTTTCAGTTTCAGTTTCTCAAGATGACGTCTCCGCGCTCGGAATGAAATCCATATGCATTAACGTCACAGGTGCCATGTGATGGAGAAGATCCAGAATGATCACGGCACGAGCCTTAAGCCTGCACATAAACCCACGAGCTGACCAGGCCCTGAGGTCCTACCTAGATAGTAACATAATCCTGGGGTCGTTAGGGAGAGAGGTGGCAGAAACCACAACTTTTCCCTTGGCCAGCACCACGAGGGCGGCGCCCATCCCCTCTCTCTCTCGATTAAAATCCATGTTCATATTCATTCTTTTTTAACCAAGACTTCAGAAAGGCAAGAAGGCTAATTGATCTTCAACGGGTGGGACCTGGGAAATCAACCTATCTTTCCAATGTTTTATACCAAGGCAGCCGGGCAGTGCTCTGCTCTTCACGATTTCCTACTGCCGTGGGATCTTTAGCGTGCACAGCCAGAAAGCACACGGGTCCGACTCGATTTTCATCTCCTTCCGGAAGGACAAGACGTTCAGTTCGATTTTCCCGTCAAACTGAAGAGAACAGTCGAGGACTCTATGAGGAGCCAACCCTGGAACCTCGAGTTTAGTTATTGGCAGGCGAACGTTTGAACCATTCTGACACTCTTCTGTCCTCAGAACTACTACTATTGTGGGATATGATGATTGGCAGGAGTTGTTCTAATCTTCGCTCGGATCTCTTCGTTTCAAATCAAGTCTCGTTTTGGTTTTGCCTGCTGCTCTTTCGAAACATCCCATGATCTTTCTCTCACGTGTTTTTTTCTCAAAGTCCAGGCGTAGCACTGGTAAGTCAAGGGTAGGTACATAGATTTTACCGCTACGTCTGGGTTTTGCTTTGGTAAGAATGTTCGGGTGTTTGAGATGCGGTGAAAGTTGGTGGCTACTGGACTCTAGTTTCACTCTCCATTTTTCCACCTTGGTAAATTGTTATTGTTATTGTTGTTTAAAGCCCAGCCGACTGTATAGAGCCATATATGGGCTATAATCGCTTCAAAACATAAAACTTCAATAGAAAAAAAAAAAGAAAATTAAGTGCTTCTTCTTCTTCTTCTTGGCGTACGCTGCTACACAATCATTTGAGTCCGGGCGATGAATGCAGCCGTCTTTTCCAGCTCCTGTCTGCAGCCATGGAGTTTGGTTGTCAGCGAGTGTCTGTCGGCCACACGGCGTGTCTTGCCACCTGGTGAAGGGGACATCTTTGGAGTATATGATCCGTGGTTTGGTCTTCTTGACCGCAGGGACAGGTTGACCACTCCGTCCAATTTATCGCACAGGGGATTTCAAAAACACACCTGAATACAAATATAAGCATACCTAAGGACACCAAAACATACATAAAAACAGGCATAAATTACCTAAACATCATTCCGCATATCTCACCTCCCTAGAGCCCATAATGCACTTAATACATGTACCCAGTTATCACTCCTAAGAAAAGTACTTAAGGCTTTATCGAACTTATACAGGTGAATGGACCAGCAACCCAGAAAACGATAGGAAGAAATGACAGAAAGCAAAGGAAGAAGGCAGAAACAAAGAGAGCGACAGAAAAGAGCAAATTTCTAGCACAGAATTTCCAGAAGGTGGAAAAACTATTTAAACTGAGAGATCTCCTGGCATCCCCACGGGGGGAATCTTTGGTAAATGAGCTTCCCAGGTACTTGAGTTCAGAAGTTTGGTGAAGTTGTTGCCCTTTGATTCTGATGTTCAAGTTGTCAGATGTTCGTTCCATTGACATAACCTCTGTCATGCTTGTGATTGTTTTCATTACACAATTTTTACAGCAGTTTTTAACATATTTCTATGTTTTTGCTGTTGTGTTTTGACTTGACGTCGTTCGTGACCGCTAAGTCAGCAACGAATAAATGATACGGAAAGCTTTGGATGAGCATTTGTGTCTTGAATATAATTTTGCTCGTATAGATAATGATAAAGTGCTAATAAAACACATCCTTGTGGAACTCCAGATGCTGCTTGAAAACCTGTTGGAAAGAACACTTAGGGTCCATAGAGAATATTCACAATTTACATAGATTTTTCTTATGCTGTAGAGGAGTTGGGGGGTTTTATCCAAAATTTTGTTCTAAGATTTCCCACTGTTACAAATTTGTTTACACAGTCAATTGAGTTTGCTAATCTACAAAGATGGATTAACTATTGCTGGCAGTCACACAATTTTTCGCAATTTTGCATCTTCTTAATTTTTTCTTATTCCAACCTGGGCTTTGCTTAAGAATAGTTCCAATATGCTCCTAGTAAGTTTTTTCTAAAATGGCAATATATTTTGCCGTCATGGCTGATAACACATGTTACAGAATCAAGCCATCTGTAATACCAAAAAAGTTATCTGGACCTGAAGTCTTTGTAGTTTTGCTGCGTGAATGCCTATGTAATAGACTTTTTTGTTGCTGTTTATCTCTGACTTTCTTTATCCTGGAATTACCATTT
>JAPXFY010000022.1:48856696-48859196 GCA_030674185.1 Monoplex corrugatus
TGAACATATTTCAATGACAAGCAACCAACTCTGGATCCCGGGCTGTGCTGTATTAAAACTGGCCTTCTCACTGTCCCATCTTAACATCATTGTTGTTCTGGTGGAGTCGGTATAGGATTAGATAACTCCCCCTTGCTCCACTTCTCTTTAGTTTAGTTTTACGTGGGTGCCGACGTAAAACTTAAACCAAATCAATCAACACTGGATAAAGTAAACCACCAACCGCAAAAAATTAACCCTTTGATTTCCTCACCTATGCACCAGCTTCCTGCATGAAGCTGGTGGATAGGATGAGGGAGTCAGAGAGTTAAGTTTTTGCTTTGCTTGCACCGTTGATGAAGCAGGATGCAGGTGGACAGGGTGCCGGAGGCAAAGGGTTAACACCGCGACCACCAATACGATTGGAACATGACGATGAGCAGCAAAGAAGCCAAACTTTTAGGATGCTGGGTGGTGGGATTTAACACGAGACATGGGATGTTCAGTCCATTAAAATCTTCCATGGGAAGTTCAGTATATTTAAATCTTCCATGGGATGTTCAGTCCATTAAAATCTTCCATGGGATGTTCAGTCCATTTAAATCTTCCATGGGATGTTCAGTCCATTAAATCTTCCATGGGATGTTCAGTTCATTTAAATCTTTAAATCTTCCATGGGATGTTCAGTCCAATAAAATCTTCCATTATTATTGTAACTTCCTGTGATTTGCATTGAGCCTTGGCCGTCTCTAATACTTCGTAGAAGTTGTCAATTTCGTCCTGAGTACTTGCGGTTGTTGGTGCATGCACCAGGATGATGTTGATATCAAATGGCTTGCCATCCAATTTAACCAGCAAAACTCGGTCTGACACAGCCCACTATCCCTTAACTGCTTTTGAATTGTCTCTTTCTACCATGATGCCTACTCCTCTTCCATGTGTGTTTGCCAACATAAAGCAGATTTGCCAAGAATCGAAGTTGGGACCCTTCACATGCAGAGCGATTGTTCTACCAAAAGTCACCTCCCTGGGTAGGTTTGAACTATGAATCTTTCAGTTAGCGGACGGAGGCGCTAACCAGTTACGTCTCAGAGACCTCAACAAACAGGCTAACATGGGCGAAGTTGGGGGGCGGGGGCGTTTTACTCATGACCTCCAAGGAAGGAATTAGGTAAGATCGCAGTCGCAGGTTTTATATGTGTTGTCATTTCAATACAAACAGAACTGAAAAAAAAGGCTTCTGTTTGATCTTTTGCCTCTAACGGGAAAACATTTCAGCTCAACTGGAGTCTTATTTGGATGATTTTTATGACCAGTTTTTGTCAAGAGTTGGTGAGTTATTTTCTCCTCTGCTTTAGTTTTGCTCTCTAGCTTCTCTTTGATCTGTGAGGTCTAGTACGGTTTATTTTTCCTTTTGGTTTTTAGAGCACGGGTACGTAAGTTTTACCCTTTATGTTTGCAACTATGTTGTTTTGATGGTTTGTTATGTCTCTTCTGTGCTTTTGTTTCTCTTTCACTGTTCCATTAGTGAAGTTGCGTCTTTGGTTTTCATACAAAGACGGCGGCCACTTTGACACAAAGCAAAGTTTACGATAATCGGTGGTATTCAGAAGAGAAACAAGAAACAAAACATGGTTTTCATATAATCAGGTGCGTGCATGAGAATTGTCTTTTGATTTTGAGTCAGACATTCATGAACACAAATAATCAGTACATTCTGCGATGCTTTCATAAAACATAAAATATTCACATGTTACACATACCATAAGCCAGGTATCCTTAAGATACACCAAGCGGTCATAGTGTCATTAGATTATACATGCCATTCGTAGTTTGACGTGATTTTCCCCCCTGAAATAGTCTGTATGATAAATAATATCTACATACACGGGAGTTTAGTTCAAATAGTTTAGTGTTGCAATGCTAAACAGGGATATTCAAAGAAAAAAATGTGCTTTTTGCTGTTTTTGCTGTTTGTGATCTCGCTTACCAAAAGAAAAATGTTTTAGTTCTTAACCTGTTAGTTAGCATCAGAATTGTCTCATATTTAAAATTTTGTAACGATTTGGAGTGAAATAGATATTTTCAGAGGTGTCTCTGTTAACTCTTGTTTACCAAAGGAAAACTATTTTGGTTATTAACCTATTAGTCAGCATCATAATTATCTCACATTCAAAACTTTGTAACGATTTGGAGTTAGAAAGATACTTTCAAAAGTGTGTCTTTTAGCTCTGGTTTATCAAAAGGAAAATGTTTTAGTCCTTAACCTATCAGTCAGCATCATAATTATCTCACATTCAAAACTTTGTAACGATTTGCAATTAGAAAGATACTTTCAAAAGTGTGACTATTAGCTCTGGTTTACCAAGACAAAAATGTTTTAGTCCTTAACCTATCAGTCAGCATCATAATTGTCTCATATTTAAAACTCTGTGACGAATTGGAGTTAGAAAGATACTTTCAAAAGTGTGACTGTTGACTCTGTTGTGACGGCACTTGTCTGAAGGCTGTTGCTGCGCTG
>JAPXFY010000022.1:48866696-48869196 GCA_030674185.1 Monoplex corrugatus
AGAGAGCGAGAGAGAGAGAGAGAGAGAGAGAGAGAGAGAGAGAGAGAGAGAGAGAGAGAGAGAGAGAGAGAGAGAGAGAGAAAACGGCCTCTGGGTTATTTTGGGGGGACAAAGTATTCGGAATATCCATTGCCCTCTTCAGTGTTGTTTTCTTCTGATTTTATTTTGGAATAACCCATTTCTGGATGACACTGATTTTTGTTTGTTTTTTTCATTTAAGTGTGAACACCATAGCTTCCAACACGAAGAACATATAGGCACACACACACACACACACACACACACACATACACACACACACACACACACACACACACACACACACACACACACACACACACAGGCGGAGAGAGAGAGAGGATATGCAAACACGCGCGCGCATACACACACACACACACACACACACACACACACACACACACACACACATACATACATACAACACACACACACACACACACACACACACACACATACATACATACATACACACACCTGCATACACATACACACACACATGATCTCACACACATACGAACTCTCTCTCTTTCTCTCTCTCTCTATTTCTCCTCCTTCCCGTACCACGCGCACAGTGACTCGACGCAATCTCAAATCTATCGACCTCTCCACATTTTCATCTGATGCCTCCCGTCTCCTTTCTGAAAAGTCACATAACCTTGCCGATGAATTCTATACTACTCTCCACCATCTTCTGGACACTCATGCTCCAGCCACAACCCGTCTTTTACCTGACCGCCCCCCCCCCCCCACCCCCCTGGCTCACTCATGAGATTGCCTGTGCAAAATGTGCCCGCCGCAGAGCAGAGCGCCGCTGGCCAAATCCAAACTCACTGTACACAGGCAACTTTTCCAAGCCTCTAAAACAAAAGTATCCACCCTCATTGCATCTGCAAAAACAAGCTATTTCCATACCAAAATCCTGAATGCCTCTTCTTCAAAAGAACTCTTTACAACCATGAATCATCTCCTTGGCACACGAAAAGACTTACCTCTCCCAACAAAACATACAAATGAAGAACTCCCATCTGTATTCTCCAAGTATTTCACCACCAAAATACAAACTCTTCGTGACAGGCTTGACAGGACACCCTGTCAACCATGCCCACCTGACCCTTCCTTCTCTGGCACACCTCTCACTACTTTTACCCCAGTCTCACAAGAAGAAATTTTCAACACAATCAGATCCATGTCGTTCAAAACCTGCGAACTGGATCCTCTTCCAGGTTCTCTCTACTCCGACTGTCTCCCTACTCTCCTCCCATTCATCACTGACATCATCAACACTTCTTTTCAAACTGGAACTGTCCCAGATTCTTTCAAGTCTGCTATTGTTCACCCTCTCCTCAAGAAACACAATTTAGACCCAAATGAACTGAAAAATTACAGGCCTATCTCTAATCTCTCTTTCTTGTCAAAACTCCTTGAATAGGTCGTCCTCAACCAGCTGAACTCTCACCTGTCTGCCAACAATCTCCTCAATCCTTTCCAGTCAGCCTACCGCCAGTGCCATAGCACTGAAACTGCCCTACTACACATTCTCAACAATCTCCTCCTTGCAACTGATACTGGCAAAGTCTCTCTCCTCACACTCCTTGATCTGTCTGCAGCCTTCGATACCATTGACCATGATATTCTCCTTTCTAGACTTCATCATACTTTTGGCATCTCTGACATTGCTCTCTCCTTTTTCACTTCGTATTTATCAAACAGAAAACAAACTGTTCTCATCAATGGCACTTACTCTCAACCTGCATACCTGACCTGTGGTGTTCCACAAGGATCTGTCCTTGGCCCTGTTCTTTTCACTCTTTATACCTCCCCCCTGTCCACCATCATCAACTCCCACTCTATAAAACACCACTTCTATGCTGATGACACCCAACTTCAAGACAGTGACTCACCTGATAATATACAGCGCCTGTTGACTCGCACCACTGAATGTTACTCGGACATTAAGAACTGGATGACACACAATAGACTTCAGCTTAATGACGACAAGACAGAAGCTATCCTCATTGGCACCCGTCAGAAACTTTCCCAGCTGCCTCCTCTTTCTCTCCCATTATGTAACACATCAGTCCCAATTTCTGATTCAGCTAAAAACCTTGGTGTCTGCATTGACTTTACCCTGTCCATGAACAACTTTGTTTCTCAAACAGCCAGATCTTGCTACTATCATCTCCATCGTATAAGCCTGATCAGGAAGTATCTCTCTGTCGAAACAACTGCAAAACTCGTTCTCTCCTTCATAATGTCTCGCATTGACTATTGCAATTCACTCCTGTCTGGTCTTCCTGCCTCCACCATTCACATCCTACAGCGCATTCAAAACAATGCTGTACGCCTTGTACTCAAAAAGAAAAAAGCTGACCACATATCTCCTCTCCTGGCACAACTTCACTGGCTCCCTGTATCAAAGCGCATACAGTACAAACTAGACACCATGTGCTACAAAAGCCTCAATAACGCAGCCCCCGAT
>JAPXFY010000022.1:48876696-48884196 GCA_030674185.1 Monoplex corrugatus
AGAGAGAGAGAGGGAAGAGAGAGAGAGAGAGAGAGAAGAGAGAGAGAGAGAATAAGCACAATCTCTTTCTCACAGTAACACGCAAATAATTGATTTCATGATAACGGTCTCACCATGTGCAATAATATTTATCTTCTATCAATAAGACGACCCCCCTCCCCCTACTAAAATGCTGAAAGATGGCAGAGAATGATCTGACAGGAACATCTTTCGAATTTTCTTTTGTTTGCCGTTTACATGATCAGACATTTGGCAATGACTGTGGTCATTCTTGTTTTCTTCCACTTTTCGAATTCTTCCAACCTTGTGGACTTTTATTACCAGAAACTGTCTTCGTCTTTTCCAATCGTTCCAACGGTAGTGTATGTCTCTGATTGGAAATTACTTCCCTTTTCCCGGGTCGTTCAAACAATTATGTGTGTCTTTATCTTTTCCGATAATTCCAAGAATGTGGACTTCTCTCAGTGAAATTTGTCTTCATCTTTTTTAGTGGTTCTATCATTTTTTTTATTTGTTTCTTTGATTTTGGTGTGTTTACGTTGTGTATGTATGTGTGTATGTGTGTGTGAGGCGTAAATCGAGGCCTCTATATGGGGAGCGAACCCTGGAACCTCGTGTTTAGTTATTGTCAGGCGAACGTCTGAACCCTCTGCTCCTCTTCTCCCTCCTAGAGGGAACACCTGGGGTCCATCTGTGACATTGACGATGTTCTAGTCACAGGAAAAGATCAGCAAGAGCATGACAGCCGACCGAGACTTGTCCTACAGAGGATGAAAGAAGCTGGTGTCATGCTCAATGAAAATGTCATTTTCTCAGCTGATTCAGTCAAGATCCTTGACCACATGATATCACGTGAAGGAATTCAGATGGATCCAGATAAGTCAAAAGCTATTTCCAACAGCGCGGGCTGTTGGTAGAGCCATGGACTCAAACTCTGATATCTTGAGTTCAGTCCCAGCCCGCAACATTAAAACCTGGCCTGTTCGCTGCCCATCTTAATGTCTCCATCGTTCTGGTGGTGTTGGTTTAATGTTTCATAAGTCCCTTTTCCCCATTCCCCGTTTCAAGACCTTGCCAGCGCATAAGGTTTTACGCAGGCTCGGAAATCTGTCAGATAATTGCTGGCGAATTTGGGTGGAGTGCATATGGCGTTGTCCGAGCGCAGTGAATCCCTCTTGAAATAACTCCAATAACTCCAACTTCCCAAGACCCACAAACATCACAGAATTGCGGCGTCTTCTGGGAACGGTAAACCATGTAGTAAAATCTGCGCCTCACATGGCTGACACAACAAAACCATTGCGGGGATCTGCTGAAAAAGGAGACAGACTGATTTGGGGATGAATCTCAAGGGAATATTTTCCAAACACTGGAAAAAGCGAGCGAGTTGGTGCGGTTCAGACCGTTGACTTAATCTCGGTAACTAATGAAGCGTCACGTTCTGTATGATAAGCAACGAGAATATACAAGGGAGGTTACTTTACACTTATTGTTCATGTTTCAAACAAAAGAATAACTGAGACCTGTGTGCATACACTTAGCACTTGTAAAACACACACACACACACACACACACACACACACACACACACACACACACAACAACAACACACATACACACACACACACATACACACACACACAAGGTGGCAACAGAAGAAAAAATTCCTTGGCAAGATTTCATTGAAAACACAATAAATTTAGTCGGAGATATTCAGTAGATGAAAGACTACACAACTGTCCCAATGGTTCCCTTTATGCTCATAAACTATTTTCAGAAACACCTGCTGGTTTTCTTTCTTTGCTTTTTGTTTGTTGATTTTCTTGTTTTTTGTTTGGTTGCATAAATCAGTTGTTCAGGCGGTTGTTTGGTTGGTTGGTTGTTTGGTTGGCTGGTTGATTGGTTGGTTGGATGGATGGTTAATTGCTTTTAGTTTGGTTGCTTTAATAGGTTGTTTAAATAGTTGTTTGTTTGTTTGGTTGTTGGTTGGATGGATGGTTGGTTGGTTGGTTTGATGGATGGATGGTTGGTTGGTTGGATGGATGGTTGGTTGGTTGCATGTTTGTTTCTTTGTTCGTTCGTTTGTTTTTGAGATAAGTTGCTCTCTCATCCCGTTCTATTTAACTACCTTTTTTTCAAAGTGCGT
Source organism: Monoplex corrugatus (assembly GCA_030674185.1). NCBI lineage: Eukaryota > Metazoa > Mollusca > Gastropoda > Littorinimorpha > Ranellidae > Monoplex > Monoplex corrugatus. Next base: position 48,878,843 of record JAPXFY010000022.1, read on the forward strand.
CAAAATGAGGCCACTTTCATTTAGAATGAGTGTTTTGGAGTGCTATATTCAGAAAGACCTAGTTGTTTCGGAAGGAGGTCATCGACATCAGTTTATTTAGATTTTTCTTTGTCAGTTGTCAAAACGAAATCTTGCCAGACACTGAGGTGTAAATGTATTTAAAACGTGTGAATTAGAAAAGGGTATCGCCGGTGGTAAGTTGCGACTGCGGATTATTATTCTGCGTGATTGTGTTTACGTGTCTGTAGAATACACACACACACTCTCTTTCTCTCCCTCCCTCTCTCTCTTTCTCTCTTTGTCTGGTTTGTTTCTGTTTCTCTGTTTGTCTGTCTGTCTGTCTCTATCACACACCCCCCCCCCCCTTGTCTCTGTCTGTGTCTGTCTCTCTCTCTTTTTTTTCTCTCTCTTCCCTCCTCTCTCTCTCTTTGTCTGTCTGGTTTGTTCATGTTTCTCTGTTTGTCTGTCTGTCTCTCTGTCTGTCTCTCTATCACCCCCCCCCCCCACCTTGTCTCTGTCTGTCTGTCTGTTTGTCTGGCTGTCTATCTCTCTCTCTCTTTGTCTTACACCTCCCACCTACACATACTCATGCAAAATCAATCTAGCACACCTCAAACATTATTTTCCCAGATGTCGACGTTTCACCTTTCCCATAATCTTTAGACACCTGAGGCAAACTTGGTTAGTTAGCAGTTCCCACAATGAAGGAATATGTGCGCTGGTAGAGAGAGAGAAGATTCTAAATGTGTGATGGTTTTGTGTCAGCGTTTCTTTTGAAAACAAAAGGATTCTTGCCACAGATAGAAATAACACCCCAAAACCCAGTTTCTGTGTGGTGGTACTGATTATGCTGCTGTTGAAGAAGAATTTAACATACTTTCCTATTATAGCGGCAACTTAATGAAACGTCTTTGTATTTGTATTTGTAATGCTAAAGTCTTCCTCCCCTCTTTCCTGACTTAGTACTTTTAAGTAATAACAAAATTTGAAGCATAAACTGAAGCAAGCAAGCAAGAAAGCAAGCAAACAAACAAACTAACTAACTAACTAACAAGGAGGATTTGATTGCTGGAAATTTAGCGTATTTATATGTGTTATAATATGGAAAATTGTCTGTAGAATATTCTTTGTCTCTGTCTGTCTCTCTCTGTCTGTTTCTATCTTTTTTCTTTGTCTGTCTGTTTGTCTGTCTGTTTATCTCTCTCTCTCTTTCTCTCAGTATTGCTCTGTGTCTCAATGTTTCTGTTTCTTTCTCTCTGTCTGTCTGTCACACACACACACACACACACACACACACACACACACACACACACACACACACGCAAACACACACACTCACACACACGCGCGCACACACACACACACACACACACAACACGTACATGCACACATAAATTATAAAGAGAACATGCATACGCACACATGCTTAATCAATCAGACGCATCATAAAAGATTTTCCCCATTTCATGACGTTTCACTTTTTTCATAATTAGACAGACAAATAAGAAAGACCTGGTCATTTAACAGTTCCCACCATGAAGTAAGCTGTAGGCTGCAAGAGAGTGTTCGAAATCGTGCTTGTTCTATGTCAATACTTTACTTGGAAAAAAAATTAATCATTAATAGAAAAGACACTCTAAAAAGTGATTGACAGGTTAAGTAAAATCACAACATAATTATTTCTTTCAAATTCTGCACTCATTTTCTAATTATACTGCAGTTGAACAGAATGCACAGTACTTACTTTCCCATCATCACTGGCACTGAACAAACTTCTCTTGTATTTGTAAAGCAGATCACCCTCCCCCCTACACACACACACACACACACTACCTTAATTTCCCATTCTTTCCAGTGATGACATGAATTTAATTCTTAAAAAGAAATGTGCTATGATAAAAACAACTGAAGAATACAAACACAAAAAACAATAGACAGAGAAAATCATTGAAAACAGCTTACACTGCTAACAGTCGAAAGCTCCGAGGGCCGGACTCTGGCGTGGAGATCATCAGGAGAGAATGCGTCGCTGTTTCGGGCTCTTCCTCTCTACAGCTTCAATGACGCACCTAGCCCCTCACCGATGTGAGGTCTCCCTGCCAGTTCGACTGTATGCCTTTGCCATCAACCGTCAGGACTCGCTCCAGGAGGTGTCCTCTCTCTTCAACCAGATCCAATGACTTGCTTTCTCTACGGTCTTCTGTAGAGCTTTTGTCATGGTTTTCACTTTCTTCGGACCAAGTCCAGCCACTTTCATCCACTTTCTGACGCTATTTGCGATGTAACCTCTGCAGCCGACTTCGACTGGGAAGTGCGTTGCTTTCCATCCCGCCTCCTCGCATTCATCGACAAGAGCCTCGTAGCGATTCTCCTTCCGCTCGTGTGCAGCCCTGATATTGTCTTCGTGGGGCACCGTCAGCTCCACAAGGTGCACCTCTCTCTCTTCCTTGCTCCATACCACCAGGTCTGGCTTCTTCGTTGTTGGGATGGGGAAGAATCTCTCGCAGCCCTCAAGATCTGCGGCTACCTCCCACAGACCACCACACTGGCCATCCGTGGCCTCGCTTGCCTTCTTTCCATCAGGAACCTTGCTTCCTTGCGGTACAAACATGATTTTGCCCAGTCCTTGTTTCTGCGGCTTAAGAGAAATGGGTATTCAGAAAGGAAATAATAAATGTGATTTATTGGTCCTTTTATTTCTTATTTTATTTTATCTTTTTTTTTTTTCCGTTCTAGTCAGTTAGAAACAAGGAAAATTAACAGCAAACAAAACGAAGTCGTACTTGATGTGGTAAGTTGTGCATCGTTGTTCTACGTGTGTTAAATTGACTGTGAAATACTCTCTCTCTCTCTCTGTCTCTCTCTCACACACACACACACAACATACACACACACATACATATACACACATGTTGAATCAATTTGGCACACCAAAACTACATTCTTCCAGATGGTGACGTTTCACCTTTCTCATAATCAGGCAACTGAGTCAGGTAAAAAAGGGAAACTATTCAGTCTCAACCTTATTTCCTTTTTTCCTACTTTTTTTTCAGTGTGTGTGTGTGTGTGTGTGTGTATGTGTGTGTGTGTTCATGTTTTTTCTTTTTTTTATACCATTTTCGGGTTGACTTTCTTATTTTTTGGAATCTTATGCAAGTTCAGCGCACCCTTCAATGTAGATAGCCAAGTGTGCTTTTATAAACTTTTCAGTGTGTGTGTGTGTGTGTGTGTGTGTGGTGTGTGTGTGTGTGTGTGTGTGTGTGTACGTGTGTGTGTTTTTATGGTTTTTCCCCTTTTCTGTTTTTTTTTTTTTCTGTTTTGTTGGCATTGGCTTTCTTATTTTTGGACCTTACGTAAGTTCAGGTGCGCCCTTCAGTGTAGTTGGCCATATGTGTGCGACAGTGAAAGTTTCACACTACACTGTTTTAGCGTTGATGTGCCTTGCACGTGCAGCATGGCAACGGGCTAAAACGGGTTTTGATGAAGTGCTTGGTATGGGGTGAAGTGTACAAAACGGTGCTGGGTAAAGACAACGTTGATGTCATTTTTACTTTGGATTAGGTTAGGAGTTTTGTTTGTTTCTTTGTTCCTTTCTTTCTGTGTTTTTTTCCAAACGGACAGAAGGAAGAGAAAACATGAATAGACTAGAACAGTTAAATGACTGGTTTTGTTTGTTTGTTTCTTTTTTTTTCTTTCTTTGTTTTTTGTTTTGTTGTTTTGTTTTGTATTTTTTTTGTTTTCCAAAAAGACAGAAAGAAGAGAAAACAGTAACAGACAGGACAGTTGGATGACTGGTTTTGTCTGTTTGTTTGGTTGGTTGGTTTTGTTTTGTTTGTGTGTGTGTCTGTTCATTTATTTGTTTGTTTGCTTGTTGGTGGTTGGTTGATTAGCTGGATGATAGGTTGGTTAGTTTTTTTTTCCAAACGGACAGAAAAAAGAGAAAGCATTAATAGACAGAGCAGTTAAATGGCTGGATTTGTCTACTTTTTTCTTTTTTGTTTGTTTTTGTTTTTTGTGTTTGTCCGTATGTTTGTTTGTTTGTTTGGTTGGTTGTTTATGTTTTGTTTCGTTTCTTCTCTCTAGTATGTAAAAGGATACGCTGTAAGACACATTCAGTGGAACATGTACTACTATCTTTGAGAAATGAGGAGTTTTCAAGTTTCTCTCTTTACATATGTGTCTCAATCACTTGCTGTCTTTCTGTTTATATGCCTGTTTTCTCTCTCTCTCTCTCTCTCTGTCTCCGTCTGTCTCTTTCTCTCACACAATGTTTATTCTTCTACATCTTTTTATCATAATTACTGTTTATTAGTCATTTGAATGTGCATCTTAGCAGTCTTGGTTAAAAAAATGTGAGCATGAATATAATTTTGAAGCGAAGGAGATGGGATGGGCGCCATCCTCGTGGTGCTGGCCCCGTGAAAAGTTTAGGTCTCTGCCACCTCACTCCCCTACGACACTTAGGTTATGGAACTATCAAGGTAGGATTTCAGGACCTGGCCAGCTCGTGGATTTATGTGCTGGCTTAAAGGCTTGTGCCGTGATCATTCTGGATCTTCTCCATCACATGGCACCTGTGAATGTATATAGAATACATTCCGAGCGTGGAGACGTCATCTTGAGAAACTTAAACTGAAACCTAGCTGATTTTTAATGTGGACTGAGGGTATGGCCTGTCGTCATTCTACTACTAAATATGATGGATCGATTTTACAGTATTTTTTGTGTGTATAGATTAATCACTCGCATACCCGTGGGGATGCCAGGGGCTCTTTCAATATGAATAGTATCCCCACCTTCTGGAAATTCTGTGCTAGAAATTTCATCTTTTCTATCGCACTTTGTTTCTTTCTTCTTCCTCTGCTTTCTGTCATTTTCTGCCTTGCTGGTCAATTCACCTGTATGTGTTCGGTAAAGTCTTATGTATTTTCTCTTAGTGATAATTAGGTGCACGTATTATGTGCATTTTGACCGTAGGGAAATGTGATATGCAGAAGCAATGTTAGGTAATTTAGGCCCGTTTTTATATATGTTTTAGTGTCCTCGGTTATGTTTTAATTTGTATTTCAGGTATGTCTTTTAAATCCCCTTGTGTGATAAATTGGATGGAATGGTCAACACCAGGGGCATCTCCTTAGATTATGTGCGCGAATGCACTGATATACTACACGTCATTATTTAAGGGCCAGGAACGTTTTTGAGTCAATTTTTGAAAGGAGAAATAACCTATTTTCTCTTACTCTTTTCTCCAATTCGTTGCCGTAACTGAATGGATAAGAGCTCAGACAACATTGCAGTTTCCTTTTGGCACGTGTTTGGGGATTTGCCGATTTGCAATGGGCGGCCCAAGGAAG